>OY748306.1:12068408-12409558 GCA_963556515.1 Nudaria mundana | reverse complement strand
AATTTCTAATAGAACTGAAGAATATTTGTATGGTAACCATTGATAAAGGTGTCGTATTTTCTTTTAAAGATGATTCTCGATATATTCGGTTACTTTATTGTAATAAAACTATAGATAACGTCCTCGTAAATATAAATTAAATATAAAAAATACAAAATAATTCTAATGTTTTTCTCTTCTATGAGACTTTATATCACTTTATATTCTATTGTTGTTGTTTTAAAATTCGCTCATCGGGACAGGCGAAGGTTGGTTGACCATACTGCCAAGATTTACATTCTCTTTGGTTCAGGCTAAACTTTTCAAATAAGTACATACTTACTATTTTTATATTTCCATCGGTTGTAGTTTCCACTTTCATCAGTGTTTAGCGCGAGTTCATACATTTTCTACTTGCAACTGTTAAGTGACTAGTAAAATCTGTTGCACTCGCACTTAACACTTAACAGAGTGTAAACCAGTCTTAAAATGAATAATAATAAGATGGGTTTTATGATATCGAATTTCCATTTCCAAACCTATTTCCCATATTATACCTATGTCGTCCAATGGCACATGTTTATGCTTGCTTTCGAATCTCACGGAACTAACAAGCAGTGCTGTAGCCATAAATAACAAGCTATTCATCAATTAGAGTCCACGTTTCAAGTCTTGATCGTAAACGCCCTTAATGTTATTTCTCTCAATACACATTCGTGCCGAGTTGTCGACAAAATGGGATTAGGTTTACTTCCATGTAAGCTAGTTAATTGTAGGTAAATTGAAAGAGTTTTGTTGAATTGCAACTTGTTTGTGATCTTTTTGAATAAATTACGATAAATAACTAACTACTAACGAGCATTAGAATTAGGTAACCCAAGTATCATTGCTTTTCACTAGCCGTTCCCAATTATGGTAGGCAGTGCGGATGACTATGCAGTAACAGAGAGCGGCAGTAGCTCTTATCCACATTATTGGCACATTACTTGTCCACATTACTTTAAGTGACATCTAATGAACAAAATAAAATTTACATGACAGATTCACTGTGTACAAAAATGCCTATAAATATTCCAGCAAGTATAAAGAAAACCACGTATTACTTCTTAGGCTAGAATTATAACCATTATAGAAGAACGTATCCCTCACGCTAGACCCCTTTGCTGCGGTCTAAAAATAAATGCACATTATTATTTTTTATTTTACACAAACCACGAGTCGATCGTTCAAACCATACTTTATAATACGCTATCCCTTGCGTGGAATGCGCTCCAACTAGTCCGCCATTTGCAATTTTGCATAGTGAACCCATTCATTAATCAGTAGTAGCCGGTTTCTACATTGTTTATTTGTATTTCATGACTGTTGCAGTTGAAACTGTGAGTGAATTGAGTTTATTGGTTGGTACGATTCTGGTTTTGCACTTTGTCAGTTATTGATTGGCTAATTTATTGACTTTTCTTGTGGCACATTTGATTACTTTACTTTAATAAAACAATAACTACTTCTACAAGGTATACAAATCAAATCCTAAGTTTATTTAAAATCGTGTGACATTTATGTAATGAATCAAATAAGAGGCGCTACCAAACTTCAAAATATCTTTTTAATTTTTGTCTAGGCTTCGGCAGCAGCGGCTTTTTTCCGATTTTGACAGATATGTGAAACTCAGTTTAGGTTTCAAATCGGATGGCATGCAAAAAAGCTATTGTCACAGTATTCCACGCGGGATAAGCTGTAGGCATCAGCTTATTCATTCGATGAAACTTTTGAGGTCATAACTTAGTATAAGTAAGAGCCGTTAAACAGTTAAACTATAAAACTTTATATATTGGACAAGTAAAGAATCAGGTCGAAATCAGAATAATTTATTACTTAGATGTAAAAACCTTATAAACAAGATAGTTTTCCCAGCGGAAGACAATAACAGCAATCATCGCCTACTAAAGACGACAGTTAAATGTTGCTGCAGTCGTGTGCAGGCGCACCTACGCGTGTGTGTCATTTGTTCTAATTAGATATAGAAAGAAACATATAGATAAGACAGCTCACGACTTTACTGACTACACAAGCTGTGAAAACTTGTAAAAGGGCGCTTTTCTTGTCATGCTGGTTGCCACCCGCGTGACAGGAAAAGCATGTTTAAAATAATAGAATGCCGGTGGCACGCACGCACGCAGATGGAAACACGCGTAACAGGAAAAGCGGCATCAGGTTTCTAGTCAGTCAAAAGTCAATTTAATTCTTGTTTATGGAATACTAGAATTTTCGTTAGTAATAAATATAGGCTATTTAAACGTAGCATTCATCTGTGAAAGATTTTTTTTTAAATTGATCTATTAGATTTTGTGTTTAAAAAAACACAAATCTTTTCTCTTCACCACGTACGATAACGACGATTAGAGTTAAAAATACAATTCAAAAGTTGACACACACAACCGATTTCAAATTACCGAAATGGGACCAAATAACTGTCGGAATGGGACCAAATTGAAATCGGACTATTTAGGAAGTAGTAGCTATCAATTAAAAAAAAATCAAAATTTAGTTCGCCCACTCCAAAGATATGAGCTAACAAACATAAAAAAAAACAGAGTCGAATTGAGAACCTCCTCTTTTTTTGGAAGTCGGTTGAAAAGAACTCGTAGGGTAGGTATAAAAATAAATAAATATTTAATTAATAGGTAATCATTACCGGGATGAAAATTACATTAAGTGTTATGGATTTGATTGTTCGTTTGTTGCATTGAATAAGCTCCGAAGCCACTGTACTGAATCGATTTTGAAAATTATTTCACTAATATGTAAAAATTACATTATCCTTGAGTGCTTCATGCTACTTTTTATCGCGGTAACGTATTTCATTGGGAATTGAGAACGAGAAAACTTATTTTAGATTAACTCATTTTAGTAGTTTCTGGGTAAAAGAGTAACATACATCTATCAATGAAAGCCTTTATTAGTTAGAAGTCGTTAAGATTTCCAACGACGCGGGATAAAACCCGACCAAACCTCAGCGCAGAGGCCACACAGGTCGCCAAGGTCCACCGGGCGCCACTGGAAATACCTTCTGGTTCGTACCAGAGACGCCCGCGGCAATGGACATAGGATCGGCCAAAGTTTCGCGGAATAAAAAAAAACGTCGTTAAGTTTTACTCAGTTATTTAAGAGTCGTATCCACATTATACTTTCATTGCCATGGTGTATGAGCACAGTTACATCATAATCGGACACCTACGGAACCAGCGAACGCCTCGGAAGCTCCACATTAGACCATACTCGTACATATTCATTCAAAGAACCGGTAAGTAACATAATTGCTCTTTGTTAGTCAATAGCAAACTTCTAGTTACATTTGAAGCTAACAATGTCTAAGATAAAACTAACTCTACATACGGTAATGGTGGACCAAACTCGTGTAACCAGCAAAAATCTCTGTTTTAAACTGTCCATTTTTCTCTTTAGGGAGATAGTAAGGGCAAAAATTACAAGCATTTATTTTCTTCTAAAAATTCATTCAAATTAAATCGAATTCCCGATTCGATTAGCGGCAATTAAATAAATAAATAAATTCTTTATTATGTGGTGGCAGAAAATAAGTGTGGGTTTATAGTTTGCCTCTGTTTGCCCTCTGGGAGACTAGAGTGTGATAGTGTGTGTCCAATATATATTGTAATTTTGCGGGAATACAGTATTCATTTATAGTATCTACGTAACTCAATATACAGAAAATAATGACGGGAACAGGAAATAATAAAAGAGAAATGTCATTAAATTTTGTACTCCATCATCGTAGAAACTCATTAATGTCTATAGGTTAACGTGACACTCCTTAAAACCATAATGTAACGGGATTTTAACATTTATTTTTTAAATGTTTCTTATGAGGGCCAAATATAATAAACTAGTGGTCGCCCGCGACTTCGTCCGCGTGGTAATTTGGATTTTTTCCCGTTCCCGTCGCGCCGCGTCATATTTTGAACAATTCACACAATATCTTTATAAATTGTAGCCTATGTGTTATTCTGTTGTATAAGCTATATTATTGTAAAGTTTCATTAAAATCCATTCAGTAGATTTTACGTGAAAGAGTAACAAACATCCATCCATCCATACATACATACATACATACTCATAAACTTTCGCGTTTATAATATTAGTAGGATAGTATGGTATTAAATCCAACACTTGTTTAGGTAGGAGTTGATGGTGGCGTGGTCGGTAGTGCATCCGTTGTCGACGACGGAGTCTCGGGTTCGATTCCCGGTCGGGACATACTTTGTGCGATGACACATACGCTTGGACTGAAGTCTGGGTATTTCCTATATATAATATATAAATATGTATTTACAAAAAAAAAAATATGTAGTTATATCAGTTTATCTAGTACTCATATCACAAGCTCTGCTTAGTTTGAGACTAGATGGCGTTGTGTGAATTGTCCTAACATATTATTATTATTTATTTATTTACCTTTACAAGTAGCATTAAATAAAATTAAAGTGTTTGCTTGTAATACATACACATATCACGCCTATATCCCGAAGGGGTAGACAGAGACGCACTACACACCCACAATTTGACAGTATATTTAGTCCCACGTAATAGGGGCAAGCCTATTGCCGTCACCGGGCATACATATAATGGGTTATGTCCAAAATGGCCCAATGAAGTTAGTAAAAAGTAGCAGCTATATTGTAATTTTGAAGAAAAATTTGAAACCCGTTGCCTTGCGATGAAATGTTGATGAAAGGCAACAAAATGTTACGTGCCAGCCGCTGTGGCACAGCCAATTAAAGTCCTGGGCGTCTCGGACTTTGCTTGTAATTCCAATACGAATACCTAATATTACAGTAGGTATTACTATAAGGGCCATGGGTACATATAGAAGGTACATACATACTGTTGAATGCATGATACGTACGCGTACGGTACTAATACATAAAAAAGTATTTTTTTTATGTCTGTCGGTTTGTTCCGACTACTTATATGCAAGTAATAGGTCCCCGGAGATATGATAATTTTATTGTTCCCTAAAAAACTATTCAGACACCAGCTATTACGTACATAATTATAATCATGCTTATTATTCGGCAGAGGTTATATTATAGGCCGATTTTTCGCCAGTAATTTTGTTGATAACGGCACTACTGGAAGAGAGGTGTTTTCTCATCTTGATGAATATGCACCCTAATTATACAGCCTTGTTTTTTTTAAAGATCAAATCAGAGATCAAAATTCAGGGTATTTGAGTACCATAAGTTGTTATTTTACACTTAACACGTATTTACGCAAAGCATTTGGAATTTCATCTTTATTTGGAACTGCCGCGACGGGGTCATTGACCCGACTCAAATAGTTCTACAAGGCCATCGGTATTGTCCTCGTAGCAAGCAAGTTCTTCGCTTCGTACCATTAAACTGAGGTAATTTAGCCAATATTACATACAATTAATACATTTTAGTTCCATGTATTTGTAAAATTTCGATGTTTTTAAAGCCAAGAAATGTATATCTTCAAAAGGTTTCTTTTACTCGCCTCAATAAAAAAATTCGCTACTAGGTTGAAAATTTGTCCATTTAAGGGACAGGCTAGTCTTAAGACCATACTGCCAAGTCTTTAGTCATTGCTAGTAGATAATGTTCGCGTACATACACTTTTTTGGGGTTTTATGGCATGCGTACATACTCAATGACATATTATTTCTGTATACATGTATTTATATCTTTTGCTATACATAACAAAAGTTCGGTTCACTCAACTTTGTACATTGGAAGTAATAAGCATTTACTTCAATCACTTCCATGACTTAACATTAGTCGCGAAGCAACAATATTCTAGGTAAAACAATATAATATAGACGATTCCAAAAAGCCATGGTATTCGACAGACGAGCAGGTTATGCACGATATATAGTTTTTAAAAATCCGTATTTTTTTTTTACCAGATATAGCATCCACGTCAGTTTATGTAGAAGATTTCCGAAGAAACTATTTTACTGACAGTTTTAGCGCGCGTAAACAAAGTTTTTAAAACCTTTTCTCCGTGATCTAATCTCCAAGTTAAGCTTAGTATAACTGCTTCCCGGTTTAAACTTGATCATAATATTGTTCAACTTGTTTTTCTCTGTCTATTAGAAATAAGATACACTCTGGTCTCCAAATATAGATTATGGATTAAGAATAGGGCAAGGAAGGAGTACCTAGGGGAAGCTTTTGCCAAGCAGTGGGACTACATAAGGTAAAAGTAAAAAGGAAAGATATAAAATAATATGACTGTTCGGTAGCCTAGAGTAGGTGCCTACCTACCTACTGGTCACCGCAGAGGGTCCATATTGGCTTACCTAAAGTTCTTTACCCGAAATTGTTCTTCCTAATGATTTGTAATCCGAATGATCACTCTTCCTAAAATTTTTCAACCTAAAGTTTTCATTCCTACTATTTGTAGTGCTACCGGCGATGTTCATAACACTCATGTTGCCGAACATTGTAATTAATAATATCATTAATGTAAATATATTTAAACTCCTACTGTTTTTTATCATAACGCTTTCATCCCTAAACATAATTACCATATTACCAGTAGCAATAAACCTAAATAATATAAATAGACCGATTCGGTTCTGGCACTTCGCCGGCCACTACCGCGGCACGCTCGCTTCGCTCGCTCGGCTCGTGCGTTGTGGTCACAGTTCTAACCTAACCTAAACCTTTAGATTCCTCAAGCAACCTTTAGATAACTCAAGCAAACTTTAGATTGCTCAAGCACGTATACTTGAGGAAAAAAAATTTGGAAGGAATAATAGTATAAAAGATGGTTATATTGAAAAAATATAGGAAAAAAATAAAAGTATAATAGATGTTTATTGCTACTGACATTATGAAGTTAAATGCTTCGAAATTATGAACATTAGAGACAGAGTAGTTAGGAATTGTGATTGTTAGGATGAAAAATGTTAGGAAGAACATTTTCGGATTTCCAATTTTTGGAGTTGAAAATTTAGGTGAACTTTGGCGCACCCCACCGCAGAGCATGCACGAAAATACACTTATGAAAGTTGAATAAGTGAAAGAGGTATGCCAAGATGTTGCTACGATTGATATCCATAGTCTCTGCCTACTCCAACGGAAAAGAGAGCAGTTACTGTACGTTTAAATGTATCAAAATATGTCCATATTCATAGTCAATTCTACAAAATGGCCACTGCAATATTATGCTGTTACGTTTACGATAGGAAAGTGTATCTCAGTAACAAGTAAAGTAGTACTCACGGAGCGTAAAATGAGTTGAAATGAGGCTAATACTTAAGTTATCGACCCGGCACAGTGCAGTCCTGGCCGGTGAACCATGGCCTTAGATGACTTCATTGTCTCTGCTTGTATAATGTTGCCTCATTTATACAAGTAGTTTTTTATAATTGATAACAATCTTTGCCATCACCGTGTCATTGGCCAATTTAGTTTGCGTGACCATGGACGTATTGCCATACGAAAGAATTGAATTGGTCATGGAAGTGACGCGTTATTTGTTGACTTCTCTCAAGTATACCATGCGTGTATTCCCCATGGTGGATTACCTCAGACGGCGGCAACCGGTTTTGAAATTTAAAAATCACACACACACATATCACGCTTATATCCCCGAATGGGTAGGCAGAGGTGCATTACAGACCCACAATTTGCCAGTATTTTTAGTCCCACGTAATAGGGGGCAAGCCTATTGCCGTCACCGGGCACACATATAATGGGTTATGTCCAAAATGGCCGAATGAATTTAATAAAAAGTAGCAGCTATATTTTAATTTTGAAAAAAATGAAACCCGTTGCGATGAAATGTTGATTAAAGGACATGCCAGCCGATCTTACATGCCAGCCGCTATGGCACAGCCAATTAAAGTCCTGGGCGTCTCGGAATAAAATTTAAAACATCAGCTCGATTAAAAAAAAAACGATATACAGTGCTTTATGGTTTAGTTTAGAATGAGAAACCTTCCCACTTCCCAAAGCTAGGGCTAATTCCTATGCTAATCTGTTCAACTACTTATGCGTGATGGTCGATTCACACATATCAGTAAAGTTTCAGTTCCGACTATTTCTGACACTGTACCGGCACACTTCTTTATCAAGAATCAAGACTTCACTGATTTGTGTGAACCGACCTTATTCCTTATCCTTTTCAAACGCCAGGTTTTTTGACCGTAGCGTCCTTAACGGTGACGTTTTAGGTACAAATTTATGTAATTTTAATACTTAGAATATTACTTTACCTAATCGACGCCCATTTTAGATATTGCAGGAGCATTCATTATAGTACCTGTAAGCATAGACAGTGTTTCATTATGTAATTTAATTCAAGAATAAACCTCGGGTTTAAAGGGGTCCCACCAATATCTAGGTTCCCGAACCAAACCTCACCTTCAAGTGCAATGGTACCTACACCTGCCGATCAACAGACAAGGTTCTGACAATTAGTTCTCGACAAAGCGAGAATAGGTTCACCTATAACGTCGGACAATAAGCCGCTACCTACCCTTTCGCAGAAACAGGTGTGATAATGTACAAAAATATATGACCAGAGTAAAAATTAACGAGCCTATTTTACCTAACTACATTAGTGGAAAACATGGCAACACTGTTTTATTACACAAAACATCAAAGTATTCTAATACCTCGCATATTTTAAAAAGAAACATGCAATGTTAATGCATCATCATAACTTATAAAACAAGGTCGCTTCCGTTCCCTATGTATGCTTAGATCTTTAAAACTACGCAACGGATTTTGATGCCGTTTACCAATGAATAGAGTGGTTCTCGAGGAAGGTTTTTGTGTATTTAATTTATCAAGCAGGCGAAACCGCGGGCTTCCGCTAGTTCAGTATAAAATACCATACCATAAGGTGAAATGTATTTCTATCTAAATTAGATGAACGAGTCTTTGGATCTTTGCCAACGACCGAGATATTTCTAGACACGCCTTTTAAGTGTTTTATTAATTTGCCTTAAAGTTATTCTAAGCTAAGACGTACTATGGGAATACGCTAAACACAGCGTCACAAATTGAAATTTATGACGTATTTGATATGCATTGCACTTGTGTTAAAGAGATAAATTACGTTCTATATTTGTAGTGCGGCAATGTATGTACGAGTATAATATGTGAGGTCTTACTACCTTGCTACTAAAATATGGTATGCATAGTTGACGCTCGTCAAATATAGTACTTAATAATTCGAATGGAATTCTACTAGAATTATAAATACCTACGACTACAAGCGTCGTTTTTGTGAATGGAAGTTAGTTATCCTTTCACACTTGAAACTCTATAGTTTGTAGATGGTAGATATATTTGTAGACCGTAAGGTTCGTTCCCTGGGTCCCGATGTGCGTGTACCTAGTACATACTATCTCAGAGGTTCGTCTATGAGGTGGCAGATTATACGTACCGACTTTGCCACTGAGGTATAACCGTTTACACTTTGTTAAGTGTTAAGTGTGAGTTCATACAATTCATACTTGCAACTGCGATTAGTAAAAACAGTTGCACTAGCACTTAACACTGCGCAAATGTAAACGACGCACTATACTAACGGTAAATCGCACTTTTAAAAATAATCATACATTTTTCAATGCAGTTATCTCACTGCAACGGTTGAAATAATTTATATGAATATCACGTTTGTCTGAACTACGATAAATACATTAATTAGTTCCAAAAAGTCTCTAGGAAACGGTAAAATAATTCCGAATTCGGCTCAGTTAATTTTAGGGTCACGGCCCACAGCTGTTGTTATGTAAGTAATGACATTTAGAAGCCCTTCGCATACAATAACAAGCCGTTCACAGCCAACACTCTGCCACAGAATAAATATATAATACTTATTAGGGAACTGGTTGAGTATTATGACATGCTATTATTACGGTACCGGTAGATGTATTTAAACGACTTCAACAGAAAAGGCGTAAACGAGATTTCACTTTGACATCTTTTACATTTATAGGGATGCTCAAAGATTTTTAAGAGCGTTTCTTCGTCCCTTCCCGTCCCTTTCTTTTTGGGCACGTAGATTATATTGTCATATGCGCCGCGTGCAGTTAAAGATGACTTGGGCTTTAAAGATGTTAATAGGCTTCTTTAGCACCGAGACAATGCTAGTATTTATCTATGACTATCAACTAAACTAAAAGCCAAGGCCAAGTCGAATTAGTATGTACAATTAGTTTCAAAATGCATGAACTGGCTCTAAATACATCAATGAATAAGTACAGGTTACCAAGTGTAAGTTGGCGTACCAATAGTGGCGCTATATTAGGGTTATTCCCATTTGTCACCGCCTTGATTGTCCCCAGCGGTGACAAATGGGAATTTTTTTCCCATTTGTCCCCACTAGCGATAAAGGGGTGACAAATGGGAATGACCAAATAAGAAAAATTCCCATTTGTCCCCAGTGGTGATTATTGCGAAAAAATATATTTAGACGCCCGCGATTGCGGCAGTAGCAGAGCTAAACTGAATAGTGATGTGAATTAACTTTTTGTTGAATAAATTGTATGGAAGATATTATATACCTATATATCTTTTACTGACAATATATTGTAGTAGTAGTGTAGTGTACGTTCTGGTCCTACCCTTATAGCTAATATATTAGATACTTATATAATGTATAATGTAGTTATTTTCTGATATATCTATCACAGAATAAGAATAAGAAATAAGAACACAATATTTAACTTACAATGAAAACAAATACAATTTTTATTTTAGTATCACAAATGAGTATATTCACCAATAATTGACGTTTTATCATATTCTAAACTTACTGGTAATAAAATAATTATGTTACTTATAGTTTTTTTTTCACATATTACTATCACAGATATGTATCACAGATTAATCAACACGAATGAGCATAATAATAATAATTGAGGTTTTATAATATTCTGAACTTACAGGTACTCTGTAACTTATATAGTTACTTTCTAAACATAGCTATCACAGATTAATCTTTTTATTATAATTCTTATTGTAATTCCTATTGTAAATAAAAGTGATTATTATTAGTATATAATTAGTAGAATGATGTAAATATTTTTAGTATATAATTATGTATATTGTAATTTTTACTGTAAATAAATATAATTTATTATTTATAATAATTCCTTATTTTTTAAACATATCTATCACAGATTAATCAGTCTAATATTTACAATAATTCTTATTTTGTACCGATCAACATATTATTTACAATAATTACTACCTACACTTTTTTATTTATGTTTTAATTCCTTATTATATAAAACAATAATTCCTTATTGTTTAATATTCTAAGGCTTTATAATATTCTAAACTTAGTCATTAAAAAAAATATCTATTACAGATTAATCAGTCTATTATTTACAATAATTACTACCTACCCTTTTTTATTCGTTTTTATGCATTTTTTTTAGAAACTATAAGGCGTTAGTAGCATTAGGTGAGCGAAGAAAGCGGTGCCAATTATGACTCATCCTTATCGTTGAGTTAGCCACGCCCCTTTACCAAGTAACCCGATCGTAGGCGCATTAACTTCAGACAGCATGAACGCATCTCTTACAAAACTTACAAATAAATGCTTCACCAATTCATACACAACATAAGTAAGAATAACAAATAATTCATAAATTGTTATTATATCAATATATTATAAAATATAAATAAAAAGTTTGCTTTAATCTTTAATCCAGTATGAATACGCATTTACTTTACAGTTGCACTAATGTATCACAAGTACATGTGCCACATCAGTACATGGTACATGCACATGTCTACAGGTACACCAAGGTAAATATGGTTAATCGAACATTATTAATAATTACTTGTCATTATTAACAAGTACCGAAATTCGTGGTAATGTAAAGTTTTTTAATTTTTTTTGTACTATGGTTATTGATCATAGAAATAAAATGAACCATAACCTCACATTTAATATATTAGGGAAGTTACGGAAACTATTCGAGTCAGTTCATAGTATAGATATATATATAATACGATTTATAAAAATACAATATAACTCCTAAGCAACCAAGCAAAAGTGGGGACAAATGGGAATTGAAAAAAATAACTATCACCGCCCGGGGACAAATGGGAAAAAATTCCCATTTGTCACCGCTGGGGACAATCAAGGTGGTGACAAATGGGAATAACTCCTATATTACATTAAAAATCGTGTAAAACAATATTTCAGAACAATTAACTACATACAAGTAAACTAGTTTCTTTTTTTGCCACACGCAAACTTATACTTGGCAAGCTGTCATTGCGTTATGTCGCACACACATCTATAATGATATGATAGCAAATGGCCTGGGGCTAGTGGAGTCTTGGTCAGTCGATAGAACCTTCCTCTTGGAAAGGGAACAGTCGCTAGTTCGAGACTAACGTTTTTACGATTCATATTGTTAAATTATTCCTAATTAGGTAAGATCGTTTCAAAAATACTGAAAGATAAGGCCTATTGTTTCACAGAAACTTTCACATACAAAATATCAGTAGGATGTGACATTATTGTTCTTAAAACAACAATATATACAATACTATCTATCTGTACCATCTTAGGAGGAATACTGAATGCTAAGACTATGTTAGACTTTCCTCTAACTCATTAAATATATTATATATTACTCATTGTCTCATTATATAGGTAAGAAAATATTAAAACACACGACACTTGCCGTTGATGATACAAAATCGGATCAGAACAAGTACCTAGTTAGCTTCATACCCTACATACGACCACTGGAAAAATAATTTGAGCTTTTTCCCCCCCCCATCAAAGAAAACCTCACAATGAAAAAATTGTTTTAATTTAAGGAACACATACTGACATACAAGGACAGATAGAGTCTGACGAAAGCAAAATTGTCCAATTTCGAAAGATGGATACTTCGCTCTCTCAGTCAATAGAGGTCTGCCAGTCACTGAAACGCCCGATTAAAATCTGGATTCGACACACGACAAGTGAGAACGAGCATCAGTAATAGGAAATTATTTGTCAGAGCCGTGGATTAGTGGACGAGAGTCTGTGGATCGGTAAGTGTCTAACTTGCTAGTGGGTACAACTTCGTAAAGATAAACACACGTTGTTGATAAACTATGGCTTCTGTCTGGGGGTCCTTTGGGGTCGGGTTATTTCCCGCGTTCGGTGACTGAGGGCATGCGATAAAAAATAAGACATCCTGAAGGAACTTCAAATACTAAGAATATCGAATCTTTTATCTTGTTTTTAATATGTACCAGCGGATGGTCACCTGCGTGAAATAGTATTAGGCATAGCCTAAAACCTCCCTCGAGAACCACTCTATCTATTGATGAAAACACCATGAAAATCAGTGCAGTAATTATTAAGTTTATTGCGAACAGACAAGTCACACGCGGCGGAGTATTTATAATATAAAGTGATTACAAACAACACTTACAGAAACAGTCCAAAATCCTTTGCAATATTGCATGATGGAAGGGTTCCCAGAATCCAATAAGTAGGTGTACATCTGATTTGACTTAGCACTCAACTATTATTTTATTGTGGTTAGATATTGATGTAATATCAATATCTAACCACAGTAAAATAATTTAGGTATAATTAAGTACATTGCTAGCTTGCTAGGTATTTTCCTAAAAAATCGACATGCTACTCCAGTTCCGTTATGTGACCATAGGTACGGGCAAACTCATCCTTCAAATGCGACGTACACCATGCATTATGACATCTGAACAGCATCTGGCCTATACAATTTGTATGGTAACGAACACACTGATCATTCACCACGCGTCACCCCGCCAGATTCGCGTGTTCCCATGCTAAACCACGCGTACGACGCTGTCACACACGTTTTAAGTGTAATAGCGCGTAGATAACGTAAACGTCAGACATTGTAAGACGTAGGACCAGTGTGTTTCAAGCTTTACCTACTAACATAAGGTAGGTAGGTAGGTAGGTAGCCAATGTATACGTATAATAGAACTACTAAGTAGGTTTGTCTACTTACTTAGTCTTACATAAGCTCAGTTCTTAAACATTCCACAAATTACAAATATTTCCCAACACCACTTCGAATCATCCCTTTGTGAAAAACTGAAAAGAAACTTTATTTAACAATTAGGTACCTACCTATGTAATTAGTTTTGCTTTACGATTAGTTCGGCGCGTAATTTGGAAACACCATATTGGTTACATATTATGTAATGTTATTATTAAAAATACACGTCAAAAATTGACACAACAACTGACTTCAAATGACCGAAATAGGATTAAATAATTGTCGAAATGAAGTTCGATTTGTGCTGAGCGCGGGGCTGGTGGCTTTTTAGGTCACCTCTGGTGGCACTCTGCAAAAATCGGGTTCAGACGCTCAATTGCAATACCGAACAACGTTTCTTTGTCCCGCACCGTGAACTAGTTGAGTAATTAGTTCTTCTGTGCGGGAAATAACAAGCTTTACCTTGACATTGGCGTAATCATCGATGAACATCGATGGAGCCACGTTTTTACAAAGAGAAGAAGAAGAATTGTCAGAATGGGACCAAATTGAAATAACACCCACTCTTTGCCAGTAATTTTTTTGGTTCTTTAATCTTAAGCACTCTGACTGCCAGGACAGACGTATCTGTATTCAGAGTGCTGTCAATGTGCTCTTTACCAATATAGTGGTCCCTACATTTTCAGTCTTCCGTTCGATTTAGTTTAGTGTTTTAGTGACGAACTAAATAAATGTAGCGATAAGTGCTGCGATAAGAACACATGAACAAAGTGTCTTCGCCTTAACATACTCTAAGTAAAGTGTTATTGAACACGTTCTTAATTATTTTTTAGGTAGTATAATAGGCCAAAATAAGTTACTCATTAGTCAATAGGCTAGATTGTAATATAATTAAGGAAATGTTTTAATACTCTACTTTAATATAAAAAAAAACATTTTCAGTCTTTGTGATTTATAATTTCTATTTCAATATAAAATTACGTTGTTATACGAGTATTAAGAAAGAAATTATAAATAGATCACAAAAACTGATGTTATCGGCGGGACTCGAACCTTAAAACCTATAACCTCCTTTAATAAATCGGTAATCCAACACTAAAATATTTTTTCATTTCGAATCAGTAGCTACAGAATGCCGAAAGTGTGTTAGGTACCGAAACTAATGAAGAATAAATGATTGAAATCAATCATCAAAACTTAGACATTTAGGTAGTAGGATTTTCATATATAATGTGTGTCCCCTGTTAATAACGGTGCTTACTTACCATAACTTGACACTAAAAAATTACCATTGAATTATTTATTTGACCAAACAGTTACTTTACAATTCTTATGCTAATTATTACTTAGCTTGACTACGTTGCTGTAATGCACATTTCGATTTGTGTAGGCTTTTGAAACCAATACAAATAGAAGTCATTGCTTAAATTTGAATATTTTTCTTATAGATTGCTTTCTGATTATATTTAATGTGAACTGTGTATTTATAGCTAGTTGTTATAACTGGTTCAGTTTTAAATATTTATAATACTACTGGTCAACGACTGCAGTAGGTTTTACTATGAGATTATGCGGAAGATCAGTTTGGTGTCCAATTTCCACGATAACATATTTATTACTAGGATACACATTCCATGAAATGAATCTTTAATAAATAAATAATATGTTAGGATAATTCACACAACGCCATCTAGTCTCAAACTAAGCAGAGCTTGTGATATGAGTACTAGATAAACTGATATTTACTTATACACATTTTTTTGTATATAGTAAATACCATATTATACATAGTAAACAACCAGACTTCGGCACAAATGTATGTGTGTATCATCACACAAAGTTTGTCCCAACCGGGAATCGAACCCCAGACTCCGGCGACTAAAGTGGGTTCACTACCGACCACGCCATCGTAGCAGTCAGTTTTTCTTTGTACCAATTTTTATCCAGTTCTGTACCGTAACTGTAAAACGTGATTGTCTAGTAAATATACAAAAATGTAAATCTTCAGAACCTACTACATAATAGTATGTAAGTACTTACATACTATTCCCTATTCTATGATAATACGACTTATTAGTAGTTGTTTGTAGTTTACGGTTAAGTTGTTTATGACATATATATGTGCATACATACATGAAATTATCCGATTTCGGGTACCATGGAGTACCTATATGTTTGCTTGAGCTTTGTCCGTCTATCTACAGGTGCCCTTTAGTTATGAAAAACCAGCCAAGTGTGTGTCGGGCCACGCATAGAATAGGGTTCCGTAGTCACCCATATTAGCCTCTATAACTCCTGAAATAACAGAGCTATCTAATCCGTTATAGATTTCCTTCAAAGTTCAGTACATGGACTACACTCTTGAATATTTTCAGGTTTTTCACGCCAGCCGTTTAGAGTTTAGAGAGGGGACCCTGATTTTGCAAAAAACATGCTCTTCAAACCTAAATATAACCTCGCAAACGGATACTTAAATCAAAATATCATCTTGGCAACCTCTCAATGTTTTTAAAAGACCTATCTAATGATACACAACACGATGAGAACCCTAAAATGACATGAAAATACTAAAGTAATGATTGATTGATTGATCATTTCTTTTTCTCTCCATCGCGTCGTACATTTCTTGATCACTAGCAAGGCAACATTGTGGCATAACCTTCTATTATACGTAGTGGTTATTTCTTAAGTCGAATTACCTGTGGAAACTACACGGTTTGCGGGTATCGGGGCCTGATTAAAGGTTATGGCCAATGGCCAATATGCAGTACAGTTATCAGTTATGGTCCACAACAGTTGAGGTTAGACCCTTAATGCAATGGCTTTTATTGGCGAATTAAATGCGAGTTTGTGGTTCAGTGTTCGTTTATAGAATACGTTTGTTTACTAGTGTGTCTAGTACCAGTTCCCGTTAATTAGCTCGAAATACGTTTATGTATTCCCCATACATTTTACACCAGCGCCCCTAGCGGTAACATCAGGGAACTGTGTGAAATGTTTGGAGGAATACGAAAATGTATTTCGAGCAAATTAAGGTAACTGGTACTAGACACACAGAACGACAATTGAGTAAGAGCAATTGTAGTTTTGTAAGCTTTTAATCTACATAATGATATAAAACAAAACGTGAGTTTATTTGTTTGAAAGCGAAATACTCAAAAAGTACGTAAGTAAGTTAGTGTTGGATAGCCGTGTTACAGCGCAACACTATACTTTATGAATGACTAATGATTGAGTAATGTTTACATTACGATTCGAGTAAAATAAACTTTTTTCGAATTTGTACTTTATTCAAAAAAATGAAGTACATAGGTAAGGTACTCATAGATATCGATAAAATACGTATTTTAACTAGTTTAGATATGTATGTAGGCAAGCGGCAAACCCCCGAAAAAGTGCTTAGATATGAAAATGACTGACCAATCAGTGAAAATGTGATTTCCCCTATAGGTACAAATTTGTACTTTTTGTAAACCTTGGACCAAAAGGCGTCGATTGGTAAGAAAACAAAATTTATGCGGTTGGGCTATTAATTTTTATAAACAAATTAATTTGTTAACTGATAAAAAGTTGGTTTTTATATTGGAAAATGATTTCTAAGGGTAAAACGGGCAAAATAGAACACTTTTTACTTTGTGATTTTATAGAAAAAATGCGTTTTAAAGAAGTTACAACCATTTTAAAGCGCAAAAATGGTCACATACAACATTTTTTATCTCGGCGAGTTTTGATCGTAATCAAAAAAATCCTGCGGCAGAATACTTATCAGATCTTAAGCTTCAACTGTATATTTTTCAAAATGAGAAAATATACATTTTTCACATCGTAAAATCTATTTATACACATAGCGTTTTTTTAGTGTTCCACAATCCGGAGGCAGTGAGAAATCAGATGCCAGCCAAAGCAAAAAAGTTCTTAGATAATTTTTCAATGATTTCTAATTCAAAAAAAACTAAAAAAGTTTTTTTTTTTTTTGAGTTTGGAGTTCCTTATTGATTGCCCGTTTGAATCCTGTCAAATTGCACGCGCTTTATACGAGTTGACGCGACTTCATGCGTATGTGCTCTGTATGCGTGTATCGAAAAGATTTTAGAGAAAAGATTTTAGAGCGATGATTTTTTATGATTTTAAAAGTTCTCTCTCTCCGCAAGACTGTGCCGCTCGTCTTCAAAATGCTTTTGGGAGAGAAGCACCTTGTTTGAGCACCGTGAGGCGATGGTTTGATGAATTTGAGAGAGGCCGAGTTTCTTTACATGACGAATTTCGTGAAGGGCGGCCTTCAACTGCCGTCAACGAAAATAATGTGGCTACTGTTAAGCGAAGTCGAATCTGAGATGATCTTCGAGTCGTGAAGTAAGCAAAAACTTTTGACGAAAATTTTGCATACCTACATAAGTTTATGCAGAGAAGGAGCGGCGTGGAGATTAAAAAAATTAAGTAAAAAAAAAAGACCCGCGCCTTAGGACCGTGTTGCTCTATGGCCACATGAATTTTAACTCTTTAAATGGATACATTTTTTTATAGAATTAAAAATATTATGTAGTTGTAAATTAAAGTCAGTAACACTCTTGTAAACGTCGTAACAAACAAACACAAACGAAATAACAAAATTTTCTCACCACAATAAAGGCTCTTTATTTTTTTATGAAGTAACTTAGCAGTTACTTTGTAACTGTAATTACAATCTAGCCTTAAGACTAATAAGTATTAGGAATTAAGTATTAAAAAATAATAGGATTCATATAATAAAATTGATGAAATATTAAAATTAACTAAATTGTGTACGACACAGAACTATTTTCAATTCGACAACCGCTATTACTTACAAAAGGATGGGTTAGCCATGGGTTCTCTTTTAAGCCCCCTAATGGCGGATATATTTATGGATTTCTTTGAGACGAAACACATAGTTAAAAACAGTAATATTTTGTATTATTTCAGATATGTAGACGATGTTATCATTTGTTGGACGGGTACGACACGTCAGCTTAGTAGTTTGGTTTCTTATCTTAATTTAGTACACCCTAGGATAGAATTTTCACTGGAGGTGGAAACAGATTGGGATCTGTTTCCAAACAAAAGGAAGGAAAGGGTGGGCCCTTTGACTGCTTCGGTGGCGTGGTCGGTAGTGCATCGGCTTACGCCTCCGGAGTCTCGAGTTCGATCCCCGGGTCGAATCAAATATTTGTGTGATCCACAAATGTTTGTTTCGGAGTTTGGGTGTTATCTATGTATATTATGTATGTATTTAGAAATATACAAGTATGTTTATCAGTTGTCTAGATCCCATAGCACAAGCTTATAGCTTAGTTTGGGCTAGATGACGTAGTCTGAGAATGTCCAAAAATTTATAATTATTTATTGATTATTATTACCCTTAATTTTTTGGATTTGTCAATCTCAAGGAGCGGTAATATCCATGAGTTTGGTATTTATAGAAAACCAACTTGCACAGATGTAGTAATTCGTCCTTATACTTCTAACCACCCTTGGCAACATAAGATGGCGGCTTTCCATAGTTTATTGAATAGGATGTTGGGGGTGCCGATGAGCCAACAATCATATAATAACGAGTTGAGTATTATATGTCAGATAGCGCATTCCAATGGCTATGGTGTAGATATGGTGTGTTCAATGCTAAATAAAAAACGTAGACAGATTAGTTGTCGTTTATTGCACCCTTCCCCTGGCCCTAACAGCAAATATTTTCGGTTCCGTATCGTTGAGTGTTGCCAAAATCCTGAGGGATAACAATATATTTCCGGCTTTCAGATTCCAGAACACCTTGAGGATTTATGTAATGGTAAAGATTTGGTAACCATTTCAAAAAAGTCGGGAGTTTATTTGTTACATTGTGACACTTGTGGTATGAGTTATGTGGGACAGACAGGTCGATCCTTTGAAGTTAGACATAGGGAGCATTTGTCAGCTTTCCGCAACGGCTGTCCAGAGAAGTCCCACTTCGCTAAACATCTTCTGGATTTTAGAGATTTTGAGATTTTGAGGTTAGGGGAAAAATCATCTAGCGAGATTTGCACGTTCATACCTTAAAAACAGCTATGTTCTTGCTTCGGATTTCGCTGTTCTCTTTGAGACAGTCAGTCTTGAGAATGCCTCGTGAGTAGGTGAAACATATGTCGACGTTTATAATGTCTTCTATTTAGCGAAATTAGTGCAATTATATAAAAAAATTCAACATCTTACCCCATTGTTTTATCATGGACTTTCGCCAGGTAACGCCTGATTCCATTCAATAATAAGTATTTGTTGCTAACTTAAATTGCTAGTGTCAGAATGTTTTGGCACTTTTCTTATTGTTTCGAGTGAATAATGATGACACTGTGTTCTTGTTATCTTGAAGAATAGCACTCGCTGCACTATTCCACTACACTAACTAATGAGGTTTAGTCCTTTTCATTCTTCTCACTATATCCGTGGTATCGAGGTGCTGAATGCAATAAAGTGTAAATAACTCTTTAAAGTAACGAGGAATACTGGCTGGGCATTCAATTCCTGAGTAAAGAAAATACTAGAAAACATTATGACGCAGGCGAAGCCATGATCTTCAGCTAGTGAATCATAATAGCCAAACATGTACTTTGCTGATAGCTGTTTAAATTGAAAACGTTTTCGTTATAGCAAATCTGTTTGACATAGACAGGTGGACGATTGACTAGAAAGCTGAGTTCATCTAGGCTGCGCAGGCGCAGACCGCAGACATAGTATAAGTTGTGTAGGACAAGGTGTGTGTGTCCTAGATAATTGTACAGTTTGTCTTTTAAGATGATGATGATGATGATGATTTGGGTTTAGCTATTACCTAGTAGTCGTTAAATGTAGATGGCAATGCACATGTTACACTGGAAACTCGTTTCAGCAATGTACAGCGATAGGCTGTAATGTTATACTCCTAGTTCAAAGAATCAAAGAATCAATTTCGTTTATCCAGTTTAGGCACATATTGGCCCGCAGATCAGTTTTGTGTGGGCGAGATGTCCCATAATCCATAAAGAGCACATATGAATGTCAAAATTTTTCAATTTTATGTCAAGCAATATTATAAAAATACTAAATTAAGTACATAAATAACCATTTGAAAGTGATTTTTTCGCTGGTTCGGTAAGTTGGTTCTCCTGAGAAGATACCAGCAAGAAACTCAGGTAGATTATCCATTTTCTTTTCTAAATTAGTTCGCGAGGGATAAGCGGAGCTTTGCGTGTGCGTGACGATTGGGTGTCCTAATCGTGAATCGAAAAACTAATGTTATCTAGATTTAGTAGAAGTTGTAAAAAAATTGTAGAACCGATTTAAAAATTTGTAAAATAATATTTAAAAAAAAAATGGCAATTTAAATGAGGTCTCCCAATCCTTACTCAAGGGTACCTATTTCTTGGGGAATCGATGCAAGTAGAAGCTAAATTTTATACCCATATTTTAGTAAAAATATAGATAAACACTTCCCAAAAATATTCATCAAGATTAACAAACATCCAAAACTTTTATAAATGTTTTAAATATATCCCTCAATCCTTACTGTATAGATTGAGGGTCATGGTGTTTTGAAAAAGTGGCTATTTGTTTTAAATTTATTTTTGCATGAAGATTAAGTAAAAGTTATCTAATAATTTGTAAAAAACAAAAACGACTGAAATACATCACTGTTTAAAAATTATAACTCTAGAAACTATGTCCCTCAATACTTATGCCTCCAAAAAACACTTGATCGTAGCTCACTAGGTACTGTAAGTATATAATTAACTACGAATATATATTTTTGTAGTAATTTTCTACTAAAAGTTTATGCAGTTATTTGATTAGAAGATTCGTTATTCATCAAAATATTAACTTATCAATATTCCTAATATTACATACGTATAGGGTGACCATTAATTACTTAAATTTTACGAAGAATTTTATCTTTCGTACATTATAATCACAAAACAAGTACCGATACTTAACATTTTATATAAAATATAGATTAGTAAATCTAGTGGGTTTTTTATAAATCCGCGGCCTGAGGCCGCGGCCGCACCTACGTCAATTGCCGAGCGCCTCCGGTAGATACTGAAAGAATTCCCAGTGGCGCCCGGCGGACCTTGGCCACTTGTATGGCCACTGCGAGCTGGTCGGGTGTTACCCCGCATCTTTAGGGTCGGGTTTTATCCCGCGTCGGTCAGTTCAGACGTGCATGTGGTGAAGCCCCACATCACGCAGCCCTTCTAGCCTGCTTCTGTAAGGACGGTGGGTCGCTAATCCATCGTCCTCAGGCCCCGATCATGGAGGTCAATGGTCCTGGGCGTAGTCACGTCTGCGGCGTCCTCCCCGCAGACTTCGGAACTCAGCGGGGAGGGTACGCTGCCTCACAATACCAGCCGCCTCCTTCACGAGCATACTCACCGAAGTTTCCGTGCTCGGTGATGATCTGTGTCGCACGGTACGTGAGGTCACACCCGCGTGTCAACACTGCGAGGCTTCCGGCGAAGACTCGGCATTCCACGCGTTGGTGGAATGCTCAGCGTGGGCGAGTCAGCGCCGGGACCTCGTTGTGGGCCTGGGCGTAGATACGCTCTCGCTGGAGACCATGCTACGAGCCATGGTTTCTAGCGGGAGCCAGTGGAACGCGGCCGTTTCCTTCTGCGAGCAGGTAATGCTCGTGAAGGAGGCGGCTGGTAGGGTGAGGGAGCGTACCCTCCTCGCTGAGTTCCGAAGTCTGCGGCGAGGGCGCCGCAGACGTGACTACGCCCAGGACCATCGACCTCCATGATCGGGGCCTGAGGACTATGGATTAGCAACCCACCGTCCTTACAGAAGCAGGCTAGAGGGGCTGCGTGATGTGGGGCTTCACCCCATGCACGCCTTCACTCACCGACGCGGTATAAAACCCGACCCCAAAGATGCGGGGTAACACCCGACCACCACGCAGTGGCCACACAGGTGGCCAAGGTCCGCCGGGTGCCACTGGGAATTCTTTCAGTATCTACCGGAGGCGCTCGGCAATTGACGTAGGTGCGGCCGCGGCCTCAGGCCGCGGATTTAAAAAAACAAAATGTTAAGTATCGGTACCTACTTGTTTTGTGATTATAATGTACGAAAGCTAAAATTCTTTGTAAAATTTAAGTAATTAATGGTCACCCTATACGTATGTAATATTAGGAATATTGATAGGTTAATATTTTGATGAATAACGAATCTTCTAATCAAATAACTGCATAAACTTTTAGTAGAAAATTACTACTAAAATATATATTTGTAGTTAATTATATACTTACAGTACCTAGTGAGCTACGATCAAGTGTTTTTTGGAGGCATAAGTATTGAGGGACATAGTTTCTAGAGTTATAATTTTTAAACCGTAATGTATTTCAGTCGGTTTTGTTTTTTACAAATTATTAGACAACTTTTACTTAATCTTCATGCAAAAATAAATTTAAAACATATAGCCACTTTTTCAAAACACCATGTCCCTCAATCTATACAGTAAGGATTGAGGGTTATATTTAAAACATTTATAAAAGTTTTGAATGTTTGTTAATCTTGATGAATATTTTGGGAAGTGTTTATCTATATTTTTACTAAAATTGAGTATAAAATTTAGCTTCTACTTGCATCGATTCACCAAGAAATAGGTACCCTTGAGTAAGGATTGGGAGACCTCATTTAAATTGCCATATTTTTTTAAATTATTATTTTACAAATTTTTAAATCGGTTCTACAATTTTTTTACAACTTCTACTAAATCTAGATAACATTAGTTTTTCGATTCACGATTAGGACACCCAATCGTCACGCACACGAGCTTTGCATTTATGTAAGTGACCACGAAAAGTAGAGTAAAAACTCTTTTTGTAGTTGTGTGTACAACATGTGTGTGTGTAAAAGAGGTAGCATATAATATACGTTCACGTAACTCACACAAATGCAAAGCTCCGCTTATCCATCGCGTACTGTACCTATCTACTTATACAGTTTATTTAACTTGTGAGAAATAATGATATTGAAGTAATTATTCAGCAAATACTGCTTTCAATGAATTATACAGATATTTTGCGATTGAAATGCGAAAGGTTATGTATATTTTAAACACAATTCTAAAACATTCTTTCATTAAATATTAAATAAGTACGTACTAGTACTACTGTTTGTTCACATGTTTAATTCTTATGTTTACAATTACTTTTCAAAAGAGGGCAACACTGAACTGAATTTAAAAATCTAGAAATTCGGTACAACTGTGTAAACTCTAATTTACTAAAGTTTTCAATCTTCTCTTTTCTAAACATATTTTAATAACCATGTCATGAAACTAATTACAAAATCCACGCTATTTAAGAGGTTTTTCACCCAAGGAATTTTTAAATTACTCCAGTAGCACGAAAGCACGTTGTATCTGATGGTATTTAAGTAGTGGCACTAGATGTGTAAGACAAAGTGGAAAGACGGACAGCGGACATCAGAGGAGAGGAAAGAGAGGGTTTTCAAAACTCACATATTGTGCGAAACAGCATAAAGCATTTTTTTTTTCAACTACGTTATTAAAGACTAGCGGACGCCCGCGGCTTCATCCGCTTGATAAATTATGTACACAAAAACTTTCAAACTCAACTTAAACTAACTCAAAAATATTTATTAATATAGGTTATAAAATAACACTTATTGACGTCAGCACATAAAAATTTACATTTAAAATCAGATTCGCAAAGGAACGGGTTGAGCCAAAGAGAAAATTATCTGGTAATAAAAACTCCAGGCAACTCTTTTTCAATCATCAGTAACTACATTCATAGTATAATACACACAACGTATCCAGAAAGTTATGTCCCCTCCCCATCCCATATACGGAATGAACCCTGGTTAACACTATTAGCAGTAGTGATATAGTTAGGAGCATCCACCCAAAAAAGGAGTCCCCGAGAACCACTCTATCCATTGGTGAAAATCACATAAAAATCCGTTAGTTTTAAGATCTACGCATACGTATGGAACGTCATATGGAACATATGGAACGGGCGACTTTGTTTTGTACTATGTTATGAAATGAAATCGTTCAATGAGCTTCAGATATTTGATGTAGGTCTCAATCAGTGGAGGTAATACTAATTAGTTACCCGGTCGAGCCGGTATAATCGTGCTGGGCAAGTATGATACCTACCACCAACGACGATACTTTTACATAACATATAATCACGTCTATATCCCTTAGGGGGTAGACAGAGGTGCACACACTAATTTTTGCCAGTAGTTTCGTTGGTTCCACATTGCCCTTGCCTATTCCAGTGGAAATCTATTTGTTGGGGTCACTCGGGGACTATACCCAACAGAAAATCAATAACCTTTCTGTTATCTGAATCTAATTTCATCATGTAGTTACATCTACAATTGCTGCAGCCCGAGCTTTATGCACACCAAGTTCATTTAGCCAAGTTCGATCATTATTCAAAACTTCTCGCTCTTAATTTATAATGACACATTTTTGATCAATGTTATGCACAATAAACTTTATTCAGTTTACAGTTATGCCGCTAAACGAATTACAAAATTAATGCCTGCGCGGTTTGCGCAGTCTAAAATCGAAGAAAAATAAAATAAATATAAAAACTTTAAGCGAAGTCCCACTTTTGTGGAATTGGTTTTATTTAAATATAGTTTGAAAAATAAATTATAAGTTTTTAGAAAAATCTAGGTGACCTGAAAATTAACCCTAAAAGTTCTGGAATGTTAATGATGTGGTTCCGGGTTGGAACAAAAAAAAATTGATTTCCAAATATGTGTACCAAAGTTTAAATCTTTCGTATGGGATATACTCGTAATAGATATAGTTCTATGAGCACAAGCTCTGTTTAATTTGAAGCTAGATGGCGGTGTGTTGATTACACCAAAGAATTTCTATCCAGCCACGACTGTGAATGCGACTAATAGCATTTTGGGGTCTCCATAACGACATGTAATGACTACCTGCCCCTCTATATGAATTCCTGACTTTTCGTGGCCATCGTATTTTCTATTTTTTTAATGACTATGATTAATGATGATTATTACATAATGCAGTATGGGTATTACTCACGTTCCAGTAACTTCTTGGTTACACAGGAAGACCATTTCAAAGCCTGTTTGCATGTAAATACCTACGTTTATTTATTTTAAGATTCATGCACAAATAAATATACAAAAATCGACTGGGTAGGTACTTAGCAAGATACACTTAATCGTTCAAAAAACAGTTCCTAAACAAATAAATTCATGAACGAGAGATCTTTTATAGTCAGTACCGATACTTTGATCTACCATGCTCGTTCAACAACCATCACATTAACCAATAACGTAACAAAAGCGTTCACAAACAATATAATGTATTATGTACCCACCGACACCGCTCGTTAGCGCACCATAATACAACGTTCTCGTGTCCGACCGCTATAGTTTGATTAAAAATTAAGCCATTATTTGTCATTAGTTAATGCAAGCCTGAACTTTAATAGTTCACTTTCTTTTGAAAGCTAGTTATGGACATATTATTTGTTTTCACAAAGGAGTAGAGCGGGGTATTTAAGACTCTCAGATTTCGCCAGTCAATTTGTTAATTTCACGTAAAGATCGATTCACAAAATATCAATGAAGCCTCAGTTTCTCGGTTTCCCAAACAGTACCCGGCACAGTGCTGCAAAATATTCTTTCATATATTTGTGCCGGCACTGTGTCGGAACTGAGGCATTACTGATTTTATACTGATATGTGTGAATCGACCTTTATAACTATTGCCATTTTCGGGCACTTCTTTTTTTATAATAAATATTTTAGGAGATTCTCACAACGTCATCTACTAGATAAACTGAAATAAGTAGTTATATAATTTTTTTGTAAATATGTAGGTACATACATATGATACACAGGAAACATCCAGACTTCGGTACAAACGTGTGTCTTAAGTTTGTCCCAACCGGGAATCGAACCCGAGACTCCGGCATAGAAAGCGCTACCAACCACGCGACAGAACCAGTCTTCAAACGTCGTCCGTATATGAACAACAGGAGCACGCGATGCAGGGGAGGACGACTATGGCTCCGGACATGTTAATAAGGTCCATTAGCACCCTTTGATACACCTAAATTCGAATTAGGGATTTTCTAAGATGGATGGATGATGGATGGATGACTTCATTACAATTTTCGGGACTTAAAGTTAAATCACCAGCCAACAGTACAGCCTCTGGTGCGAGGTTGAGAGAAATTAAATTTAAACTCGATATTGCTATTATGGCGAAAAGCAAAAGCGAATTGATTTTGCTTCAGGACAATATTATAAACGGGTACCACTAAAGATAAATTCGAAATTCAATTTAACATAACTGTCACACAAATTGACGTTTAGGGCAGGCCCACGCCGCATGGCACAGGCTGCGGTCATTATGCCTGCATTGTGCGAGTACCTGTACAAATAGAACTAGAAAACATTCCACTTTCGCCGTCATTCCCTGCACCCTGTGGCTTTCTTATGTCAATCTCTATGGTCATACGTAATTGAGGCAATAATGGTACATACACCTGATAAAATTTGTTTAACGACTTGGTAAATATAATAACTAGTGGTTCTATGAACCGTAGACTTTTCGGGAGAGGCTTTGTTTAGAAAATTTCTTCTTCAATTTTCTTTATTACTCTTTCATTTGTCATCCAATCCAAAAAAAATATAATTCAAGTGTTATTCTTTGTAAGCAAGGAGTGTGTGTGTAAAGTTTCATGCAAATCGGTTGATAAATACGGCCTCAAACATGATCTGACAGAACCCGTAGATGTAGAGGTACAGACGAAAGAAATTCTCCCCAGTCTGCAAGTTAAAACGGAAACTTCAGTCGCTTCGCTCCCTCAGTCAATAAATAAAATACCAAATTAAAATTAACTTTGCTATTAGCTAAATATCACAACTCTGTTCACGGAAAGGTATTCAGGTAATGTGTTTAATGAGTTACATTCTAATTAAGTACTTCTTAGTGAGATGTGGTGGTAAATTGTGATTTAAGTCTCTGATGATGCCGTGACGCAAAACGAGGTGAGGTTGGTAAAAATTAAATAAAAACCAGTGGAAGGTACTAGTGTTTTTGTCCTATATGTGTAGCAAATTCCACCAAATGCCATCAATCGACAGTATAAATAGAGTTACATACACAAATCACGCCCTTATACCCAATAGAGTAATAGACAGAGGCGCTTATTATGACCACATTGTTTTTATGATGATTAGATGACTAAATCCAAGAAAAAAACATTCAAGCTCTCATATTTATAATGATGAAATATTTTTTATCGAATTGAGTAACTCTTTTACTTTAATCAAGCCGTGCCTAGTCTACAATTTATTAAATATAATAGTAAACAGATTATAATAAATCAATTTTGCTTCTGAATACGAAACTTCGCTGCGTTTGCGCAATATATTACTACGATTATGTACAGTACATGACAAGTAATAATGAGAGGCTCAAATTTATCTATTACACAATTATATTACCGCAATGAGATTTAATGAATTATTATATTAGCCTTGGCTCCCATTATTATGCATTATGTTCCAGCTACCCATGCATCCATAAAAATAAACAAACCGCGTAGATATTATTTTTTGTATCGATGACGTTATGGAAATTAAAATTTAAGTATATGCTATTTTTAAACGAATTTCAATAAAGGAGTTTATCTTTGCTACATCATCTTTCGACTGGGTGAACAGATTTTGAAAATTTTCTTTTCCTAATTGAAGCTTCCCGAGTGGTCCCATTTCCATTTGGTCCCATTCCTGTAATTTGAAGTCGGTTTTTGTGTCAATGTTCGACTTGTTTATTATTAACAAACAAAGAGAACTTCTTAAAGTTTTTGTATAACAGTTTCTTCTTAAGACAGAGTCCTAGTGAACGCATATAAAGTGTTTGATATTTAATTCGTCTCTTTAATATAAAGAAGGGCCAGTCAGTCAAAAGATAGTGGGAGGTGTCATGAAAAGTAATATCTTTTGTAAGCTCATCGGACTACCAACATTGCTCTGATTCTATACTGTAAACAAACAACTGAACCTGACTCCCGCTGCGCCATCTAATTGAGACTTAAGAACTTATGTCACAACAAAACATTTTTTGTGCTTATTTAGTCAGTCATGCTAGCATCTTGCATTGCAAGGTTATTAAACGAAAGTTATTGCTCAGAAATGAACTGTACTGTATTTTGGTCCATTTAAGTTTCTGGTAATAATAGCGGACGCCCGCAACTTCGTCCACTTACAATTCGCTCGTATTGGTCGTAGCGTGATGTTTAATAAGCCTATCCTAGTACTTACCTTGTCTTTTTCGACAAATTCAACACAAAAATATTGTGGCGTGTATTATCCAACGTAATGTAGGTATAGTTTAACAAAAACTTTTTTGCTTTTGTTACATATAACGTTCATACCTTAAAGGTTTTCCTTACCACAATTTCTTGTCCATAATCAAGCACAAATGACCGTAAAAACCAGGTAACGTTACGTGTTGACCTGAACACATACCTACACTTCACTGATAATTATTGAAGTGTGCAATCACTGTTATATGGGCCAACTATGCTTGGTCCATTTACTGTACAACTATGCTCTTATTAAGAAGAATTGGTATAAAATGTAGTGTATGAGCCGTTTGGGGTTGGGAGTTCGGGAGTAGTTGAGACACTAGACTCATGGGGCCTGCGTGCTCGCTGCCTTTTAAGAAGCATCTTTAAACGCCTAATCGATGCTTTTTGACCAGAATTCTAGCACTAGGAAGAATTTCCAGTGCTGTGTGGTGAAGGCTTGGGGTGAAGCCCCACAGCACGCAGCCGTTCTAGCCCGCTTCTGTAAGGACGATGGGGTGCTAGCTAGTCGTCCTTAGGCCCCGATCATGGAGCGTCCGCATCGTCTCCCTCCCGGCTACCTCCGAGGACCAGAAGGCTGGTTAATTCCGGACTCAAAGAATAAGTATCGCCATCCAACGTGGCTATATGCGTGATACATACAGCCAGCATTCTGGGCACCTTACCAGTCGGCAATGACGCGCAGGATGGATTTTTTACACGGAAATATTTTAAGTACCTACATGCTTAATTTTTTGTCTGTGTTAATAAAGTTTGGTTAAAACGTAATAAAATACAAATAAATAAAAATATCTTTAGAACAGAACACAACTGAGGCATACAGTATTTATTTCTCAGTGTATTGATTTCCATCTGCCCTTGACTGTCAGGTTGATGAATAAAGAATGAACCTACACTGCAGTAAAAACGTCCTTGGACGAAGCAAGTAAGAACATTTATTTCTAGCAGCATACCCTTGAACCTTCAACTATTTTAATATTCAAACCAACCAAACGGCTTACGGACTTTGCGGGACTGCTCGGAATTCCGGAGTTTCAATTTGACTTCCTGAAGAACTTTCACCCTTTTAATAAAGGATACTAGCAAACGCAAATACGATAAACAAGCATTCCTGTTAACCCCTCCATCTAAGCTAGAAATGCTTCTGTTAGGAGTGCGCGAATGGTCAAAGGTGTCACAAATGGATCAATAAAAAGAAAACTATCTTGTTAAGATCTCTGATATCCATCATAATACAGGGCACGTGTGGGTTGCATGTTTATGAGTAGTAAATATTTCGTGACTTAGACAAGCCCTCGTATTCTCCGCGTGGGGTAATATTTTTAGGGGCGTTTCGGGTATCAATGACCTTTTAAGCGATGTTTACTTCCTAGTAAAAACAATTTTCTTTCATAAAAATACCGTAATTAAATAAGACACATCATTTTAAATAATTTGTCGACGGTTCATATTTTGAAGTAGGCACTACTTACTGGACCGATTTGACTGAAAGCTATAGTGATTCTGAGACACGGGATTTTGGGGATAGGTTCCTGTGGACCTTGGGTCCTGGAACAAGACTCCACTCGTCAATTTTTTGCGCAAACAAGCGTTTGAATTCGTAAACATTATCTGTTGAGGTTTATCAGCATTGCAGTTACGAAATATGAGTTCTTCATCATTTCAGTGATAGTAATCTTCATAGGATTTCGTCAACTACGTGTTGAGGGGAAAGCAATTATGGTAAAAGTCGTGCATTTAAATTACCAATCTGGATTAGAACCGTTTTTGGTAGATCTATGGCCATTCAAATGTCTTTATAGAGACGATATTTGATACTTATGTTCTGCCAAGTTACCATTTGTTGATGCCACCAATTGTTTAGTAACGCTATTGTTATTTACGAGTAGTGCAAATCATGGTTTTCATATTTTAATTTTGAGACCTGAGATGGCGGGTATTGCGAAATTTGTTTATGTCGCTGTTAGAACCTTTTTATTCAGTTAGAAGATTCTAGATCTAGAATGACATTATGGATCACAATAGACATAGATAAGATATAAATAGTTATGTAAGTTATGTTATGAAGTCACTTCGTAATATTTTTACATAACAGAGCGAATTGAATGTGGCGAGTGCCACTTCAATAAAATCAGTTTAACCACTAACATGCCCGTACCCAGACTATAATAAATAAGAAACTGTCAAGCCCTTTCTTTCATTGCATGTTTTTGCATATTATTATAAAAGCTTTCTTACCTTTAAAATGTCTACAATACAATAGTGCGAATTGCCATAATAATAAAAGTTTATGTCAAATGAAAGTGCAAGTTTGACAATAATCAGTCGACATGTGGCTACATTAAACACAAATGTCTAATTATATGCAAAGTGCACACATATCGGTGAGAGTTGCGATGTAGTCGTAGGTATATTAGTTTCGAATTTCGTTATAGTTTTACAGGAATTAACACGAAACATGATGTATAAGTACATTCTTCTTTTCCCTGACGTTTCAACCAGGATGCACCGGCTGTGGTCACAGGCTGATCACGTGTGGTGGTGGTACTTACAGAGACATTTTGAGAAACGAGGTTTCGCACAAGCGTAGGTCTCAGCTACACACAACTTGGGCCCCGGAAATGTTGTTAGGGCCCGTTAACACCCATCAGGGTGACAGCTAATGCAATTTAGTACCTAGTAACATTATAAAATGTTCATGTATTATTGGCTCCGAGTATTATTGGCCTTGCGGCAAGCATGCAGTGCAACCGCCATATAATAACAGCCTGGCTCGTTGCGCAAACATGATCCGATCAAATGTGATTATCAGGGTGGACGCAATTAAATTACACTGGGCTTCGCTTGAATACCTACTACTTGTAGCTACAAGCCCTTCATTAGCTAATGAAGGGCTAAAGGGCCATTTAGGAGACTTATTGTTCGCGTCTAATTTCGAAATTAAAAACAACTTAACAAACGGCATATACGTTGTTAGAGGTCTAATAGAGACATTAATATTAGGTACTGTAGGTATTCTTTATGATATATTCTTATTTTAATTACTACCCACAGAAATTTTTCCCATACCCAGTTGGGAATTCCGATCGGCTTTCCAGTCAACTGCGATACGGCTGAACTTTGATATTTTTCGTGAAGCGACAGCCGTCTGACCTCCACAACCCATGGGCGATAGAAGCTCTGTAGTTAGACCAGTCGGATTTTTTGCTTCAGGGCTCCAAATACCCTAAACGACTGTCGTTGTTGATGTTCGTATGAAAACCGAGACAGGCACTGTGTTCTCTCTCCAAATTAAATTCCAAGAACAAATATAAAATAACAAGACCTTTATTATAACAATCTTTTGTTACTTCTTATTTATGTTAAACGTACCTACACAATACAGGAAATTATGTGCGTAAAACTGAATACAATGAAAGTAAGTATTGTATAAGTACTAACAAAACGGTTATAGTTGCGAAATCAATACATTGAAAGAAATAGCATAATACGTCTCTGTATTTTATTTCATAGGCAAGTGTATAGTCAGCTAAAATATAATACTTAATACTTACAACTACTTTTCGATCCCGTACAACACGTGCCGGGCAGATATATATATATATATATGTATATATATATTTACATCTCACCGCCCATCCTGCGTCAGACATGAGTGCTTTTACCGACTATGCTGCGTCCGACTGACTTACTGCGTCCTGTATACGGACGCAAGATTGACTAGCCTTGATTTTTTTTACGTGGACGCCATATTAATGTAAGCGAGGCTGGGCAAAATTTTGGCCTGGACGCAATTTTGACTTGGGAATGAAATCCAGCGCATAATTTAGTTCAGCGACCTGCCGCACACACCGCGAGGTCGCTCTGAGCGGCGTATATCATCGCGCAGCGAATACACCATTTTATCACCGTTCATTTCACCGCTTACCGTGATACCGTATATCGCTAATATTTTAAAAGTTTTTATCAATATAAAGGATGGATTTAATTGCATCCGCAAAATGACACGAATCGGCAGATGATCGAAGGCTCAAGTCAAGGTAGCGATCGGTGCGCGGGGTGAGAGGGTGGGAAGCACGTGGTTAATGTTTTTGTTTTGAATATCAATCTATTCTTTGCCCGGCCAGACGCCGTAACGACGCCGCAGTGAAAGTGTTTGTGTATTTGGAGAAAATGAAGAGAAGTACTAGAATTTTACAATTGGCTATAGGTAAGTAAGTACATGTCAAAGTATTTTTTGGTGTAGTGTAGTGGGAACAGGCGTGACGCTATAATAATATTAGTAGGTATTAGAATTTCGACAACTTTGTATTCAATGCGCAAGGTTAATTTTAGGGTTTAGTTATGTGGTAATTTCAAAGTTCAATTTGCGATTATGTCAATAGGTAGGTATCGACTAAATTAATCAATCAGTTCATTTGCCAGATTATCGGTACCTAACTACCTAGTTATTCGTCCTATACAAAAGTACCTACACATAAGCAATCTCTAGATACTAACTACAGTTCCCTACATTTACTTACTCTCATGTTTTGCCGCTCCACCTAGTACCTATACAAAAGAAATCTCTAGATACTACAAGTACTTACATACTTGTACTTACGCTGGTGTCTTGCCGCTCCACCTGGTATTTACTCTGATGTTCCCTCACATTTTCCATCTCTTGTGAAAATGCTACCAAGTAGCTAGAGCACGCACCGTTTTCACGAATAGATCATTTCTAGATCTTAAGTTACTTTAGATTTGGAAATATTCTTTTAATTTTTTTATTGTTCTTTGACAACTCAATATTCTTTTGCAGACTAGTTCGGAAGATGAATATTCCCTGGACTGCCGTGCTTCTTTGAAACCAGCCGACCCAGAGGATAACGATCTATCAGAAGGTCCAAACTACTACTACCTATACAAAAGCAATCTCTAGATACTACAGCTCCCTACATGTACTTACTCTCATGTTTTGCCGCTCCACCTAGTACCTATACAAAAGCAATCTCTAGATACTACAGCTCCCTACATGTACTTACTCTCATGTTTTGCCGCTCCACCTAGTACCTATACAAAAGCAATCTCTAGATACTACAGCTCCCTACATGTACTTACTCTCATGTTTTGCCGCTCCACCTAGTACCTATACAAAAGAAATCTCTAGATACTACAAGTACTTACATACTTGTACTTACGCTGGTGTCTTGCCGCTCCACCTGGTATTTACTCTGATGTTCCCTCACATTTTCCATCTCTTGTGAAAATGCTACCAACTAGCTAGAGCACGCACCGTTTTCACGAATAGATCATTTCTAGATCTTAACTTACTTTAGATTTGGAAATATTCTTTTAATTTTTTTATTGTTCTTTGACAACTCAATATTCTTTTGCAGACTAGTTCGTAAGATGAATATTCCCTGGACTGCCGTGCTTCTTTGAAACCAGCCGACCCAGAGGATAACGATCTATCAGAAGGTCCAAACTACAGAGAGTATTCATCACCAACAATATTGGACAAACGCATTCAGGATACTTCAATCACGTATCTTCTGCAAAACGATGCAGAAAGTGACCTCAGTTATGTTAGCAACTCTCCCTGTCGCGAAGTTATCTCCGTTCCAAAGAACTTAATTAAACCTGGACCTGAAAATGTGATATATACAGTGCCTTCAGTACCTGAAAATTAGATCAAGACTGTTCCTTCAGTACCTGAAAATGAGATCTGTACCCTGCCTTCAGTACACGATGTAACAATAAACAGTTATATAGAGGAAGACTAACACTACCCAGACCCAAAATGAAAACCTAAAACCCAAAAAAGATTTCCATAAAGTAATTCGAGGCAGAGATTTTTGTTTTTACTGTGAAAACTTAGTTTTGAATTTTGCAAGGCATTTGTTAAGACAACATATGTACGAACCAGAGGTACAAAGAATTACTTCTTAGCCCAAAAATAGCATCGAAAGAAAAACGAAAATTATAGAACTCGGGACAAAAGGTAACTATATACAAAACTCGGTAAATGTTATAAAACCGATGAGAAAACAAAAACATAAAGATTATTTATCTTGCACTGATTGCTTAGGCTTCTACTCAAAAAAGTTGTTATGGAAACACAAGAAGAAATGTAGTGGAAAGTCCAATAAAAATGTCCAATCGGAACCACAAAATTTATTGCTGCAACATTTGAAAGTAGATGAGAAACTGAAAACCACAGTATTTCCTAGAATGAGAGCCGACAAGATATCACTTGTTGCGAAGTCTGACGTGCTGATCTGTGCATATGTCTCGCAATACTTAAAGACTCACAGAGAAAAGCACTTCGTGAATGTTGTATCACGAAAAATGCGAGAAATGCCAAAGCTATTGATTGAACTAAAGAAAGGTAAACCAACAATAAACAATTTCTTCGACGCGCTTAAACCGGAACACTATAATGATTTCGTGGCAGCTACTAAAATTGTTGGTAAATTTGACTCGGAGAAAGGCAGATTTGACTCACCAACATTTGCCATGAGTGTGCTGTAATCTGGCAATAATGATGGCATTAAAGAAGCAAGGCCCCTATACCGAAGTCCACACAGGTGAAGTAGAAGCAGGCCTAAAACATTGATACAGCTAATAGACTCCAATTGGAAATTTGACATTTCCAGCCAGGCTGCGACAGACCTAAATAAAAAGAAATGGAACAAAATTACTATAATACCGTTAGCAAATGATTTGAAACTATTAAAAGCATATCTACAAAATAAATCAGACCAAGCTGCTAAAAAAATCAATGAAGGATCATATACCGTTGCAACATACATAGAACTATTGGAAACAGTATATTGTAGAGTTTTGTTACTGAATCGACGTCGGCCAGGAGAGTTGCAGAGATTATACCTACATAACTACTTGGAAAATGACACTATGCAAAATAACGAAAAGTATGAAGAGTTTGATCGTGCTCTCACGGTATCAGAACAGATACTAGTCAAGAAATTTAAAAGAGTTGTAATAAGAGGAAAGCGTGGCCGTGGAGTTCCCGTACTGTTCACCGAAGAAGTTCAAAAAGACATCAAAACCTTGATTTCCGTAAGGGACAAGTTTGTTTCAACATCTAACAAATTTTTATTCGGGAACCAAGGCTTCGAAAATTCAATATATGGATACAAGGTCTTGGAACGATTATCAAAGCAATCTGGCGCTAAAAACCCTAAGGCTATTTCATCCACGAGGCTGAGGAAACATTTGGCGACGCTGTCACAAGTATTAAGCATGTCAGACAATGATATGGAGTAGCTGGCTACGTTTATGGGCCACACAAATGAGGTACACAGAAAATCGTACAGGCTGCCATATGATGTTTACCAAACTGCAAAGATATCGAAACTTTTGCTTCTGATGGAAGACGGAAAAGCTGATTTATACAAAGGAAAAAATCTAAACGACATAGAATTGGACTTGAATGAAGAATTGGAAGGAGATAACGTTGAAAACGAAGATGTATTAGATTATGACTTACCAGACCTGTCAGTATCAAGACAGTCTCCACATGATGAACCGCAACCAGGATCGTCCAGAAGCCAGAATCAGACTGACCCCCAAGTTCCATTAGCAGAACCACTAAATGTTAAAAAAGTAAAAAAGAGAAATTTAGTGCCATGGACTGCTGCTCAAAAGAAAGTAGTTACTACATTCTTCAAACGTCATATCAAAAATAAACAACCACCAAAACGAAAGGAATGCGAAGAATTAAAGGATCAGAACCCAGAACTTTTAATGAACAAAGATTGATTTAAAGAAAATAATTGTTTTCGTGCAGAATACATATTCAAAGAAATAGGTAGAATACGACCTGACAGAATTGACCCAGAACTTAATTTTGTTTGTATTAAGGTACCAAATTATATTATAAAAGTATTTGCCTTAAATGTATGTTTAGTAGGTACCTCTATAGAGTAACTTAGACTGATTTATTATTTTGTGTGTTTTTGAAGTTCATTTCTATTTGAAAAATAATAATACAATATTAATTAAATATTGATGTTTTATTTAGTAAAAACATAATAATATACCTAATAATAGTATTATAGCATCACATCTTGCTGGCTCTGAAGATGGAGTCAGTTTCCTGTAAAAAGACATGATATTTATGGTCTGTCTGAGGATGTCTCAATAAGCTCTATATGACAGACTAATCTAACACCTACTCGTAGTACTTACAAAGCTAGCTTTATGTACTAAAGCTACCTCTGCAGCATGTACTTACTCTCGCGTTCTGCCGCTCCACCTAGTACCTACACAAAAGCAATCTCTAGATACTACAGCTCCCTACATGTACTTACTCTCATATTTTGCCGCTCCACCTAGTACCTATACAAAAGCAAGCTTTAGATACTACAGCTACTTAGATGTACTTACTCTCATGTTTTGCCGCTCCAGCTGGTACCTATACAAAAGCAATCTCTAGATACTACAGCTCCCTACATGTACTTACTCTCATGTTTTGCCGCTCCTCCTGGTACCTATACAAAAGCAATCTCTAGATACTACAGCTCCCTACATGTACTTACTCTCATGTTTTGCCGCTCCACCTGTGGTACCTATACAAAAGCAATCTCTAGATACTACAGCTCCCTATATGTACTTACTCTCATGTTTTGCCGCTCCACCTGGTACCTATACAAGAGCAATCTCTAGATACTACAGCTCCCTACATGTACTTACTCTCATGTTTTGCCGCTCCACCTGGTACCTATACAAAAGCAATCTCTAGATACTACAACTCCCTACATGTACTTACTCTCATGTTTTGCCGCTCCACCTGGTACCTATACAAAAGCAATCTCTGGATACTACAGCTCCCTACATGTACTTACTCTCATGTTTTGCCGCTCCACCTGGTACCTATACAAAAGCAATCTTTAGATGCTACAGCTACCTAAATGTACCTACTTACTATTATAACTAAAACTAGACTTCGAACTCTTATGCTAACCCCATTATACATATCCTGAATAATCTGGATGTAGTGTTCCGGTACGTATTGTTTACGTGGCACGCGGTGAAATGCCTTTTCAAGGTCGAGGTCTATGAATGCTAGGTGTTGGTGAGAAATTATAGAAAATAAATAACACATTAAATGTGCGTGCGTATTGGTGGTCTACTGCGTGATCTAATAGACTAACCAAATAATAAATACACAATAAAAAAAACACGCAGTGGTCTAAAATTAATGTTGTTGATTTTAAGTTAATTCAGCTGTCCATGGTGCTTTGGATAAATAAAACTAGAATAAATAAGTATAAGTTAAAAAGCAAATGGAAGTTAAAAGTGACTACAATGTACAAGAATAATATACAGTGTGTCACAAGGTTACTGTTATAAACGGACGCCTAAAGAAAGGGAGAAATTATGGGATATATCAACGAAAATATACAGTGTGCCACATGAATACCGTTAAAAACGGACGTAGAAAGAAAGCACAACGCACGAGATATATACGACAATATACGTGCTCCACTTGATTACCATTGTGAAACGGTCGTACTAAGAATAGTACTATGCACGAGATACATACGACAATATACAGTGTGCCATATAAGTACCAGTATGAGTGGACGTCCATAGTGACCGAGAATTGTTCAAAATCGAATATCAGCATACCATGTTTAAATGTAATATCCTTACGACCAAGTCCATAATGAGCAAATAAAATAACAATATTCACTCTCAGACACTTTGAAATCGTACTAGAAGTGATGGACGCAATAAGTATCGAATATAAAAAGACGCAGGAAATCGTCTGCGATCTATTTATATATATATATATATATATATATATATATATATATATATATATATATATTATACAGTGGATAGAATCTTCGCCAGAACTGAGCGATTCAAAAGATCTTTCCTCTATAGAATGATCGAGGCCTGGAACGCCCTGTCCGCGCACGTATTTCCTCCTACTCACAACCCAGGGTTCGTCAATTTGGCGAACCAATTATAAAAGAAGAAATATAAAATACTACAGGAATTATAATAACTGTTCATTGTAGTCTATTTATTTTTTATGCTTGGTATAACTTGAGACTGCTATAAGGCGTTCCTTGGTTTATACCTTTTGTACCTTCTATAGATACCTAGTCCCTTAACTTTCTGACTTAATGGAATAATTTTTTTTCTGATAAAAGTACGTGCAGAGACACAACCTGCCCGTGACCCACGATGAAATGTGATACGCCTCCACCCTGAACCTACTGCTACTGGGACCTGATTTGTCATAATCCAAGAGCGAATAGAGTGCTCGGAGAGCATGGTAAGCCGTCGGTCCCGGTTGTCATACGAACATCTATGGCAGTCGTTGGGGTAGTTGGAGCCCTAAATCAAAAATCCGACCGGTCTAACTACAGAACTTCGATATCGCCCATGGTTGTGAAGGACATATGGCAGTCGCTTCACGGAAAATATCGAATCAGCCGAATTGCAGTCAGACTGGAAAGCCGACCCCAACTGAGTTGGAAAAAGGCGCGGTGAATGATGAAGAGTGAATAGTGCTATTGACTAAAACCTTCAAAGCTTTTATCGGGTAGGTATTTCTGATATGTTAACGGAAATACGAGTATTAAGAATTTATTCAAAATAATCATTTTATTGATTTTACAACATCAACTCCATCCACACATCATCGCGTGTTACAACTACTCGAAATGAATCACCACATTGTCTGTGGATAACCCTCTAATTATCTTTTGTTTGCTAGTTTCTTTGTTATAATTATTACTTCTTTATTATCTTTGTCTATACATGTCAGATTAATGTCAGTCTTCTTTCAATAATGCAATTATTACGTTACCGTGTGTTGAGTGAACATGACGTGTAAGACATGGTAAAGGTTATTTGGAGGCTTACACCATTTAAGGTAGTATAGGGTGACTTGTAAATTAATTAAATAAATAGTATAGGATTTTTGTTTGCAAAATACGACTATTAATTATTGGCGAAACGACTTGCAAACTATAAAGCCTTTCCAGAAAGGAGACGAGGACGAGGGCGTAACCGGGACACGTAAGCTCTTGTCTGTAACAGAAATAAAGACCGTAGTAGTAGCCAGTAAACCACGTAAGTTTTAAATCTGGGCCTGTATAATGGCTCTAGACTTAAAAAGCTCCAACTTGATCTACATAAAACTTAAACATCCAAAAATATTCACCGATTTCTACATTCTAAATGTCTTATTCTTTAACAAGATGCATTCACCAGTTTGAAATCGTGATAACACTGCGGAAGAACGTTGACAATGTACCAAACAAGAGCTGGAAAAGCGAGTAATTAAGCTTAGAAAGTGGTACAAAACTAGTACGGTACGGGATCGCTGAGTTTCTACATTGACCGTAGAAGTCGGAAGGTCGCCGACCTGTTGATCTCGAGGGATACTGTCATACTACCATCTACTGACCTAAATAGTACACATTATACCTAATTTGTATCAGATAAGATTGTGTTGAGATGATCTCCCTTTATAATTTGTTCCTTTCAATACAGGTTTATAGCTGGTGACGTTTGAACCGCGGTGCAAACTACCCATTTGGAGGTCAGAAGTTAATCTCTTGTTTGCAGTTGCAGACAAATACACTAACATTATCTTCATTCTTCCTGTTGTCAAAGTGTCGTTCCAATTCGTTATCTAAAACTATGCTAAAAGTAAAGTTTAGTGACACTCACTATAATCAGGTGCACTCCCGCGCTTTTACAGGACAGCCGTCTTGTTTTTATTGTCACTTTCCGCTTTCATAATGTAAGCATGTATGTGCATCAAACACCTTTGATCACCGGCAAGAACTTTTAATGGAGACGCATCTTGGATGCATAGGTGTGCAATAAATTACACTGTACTGCATACAGCTGGCGTCGATTGCGTACAACAAGCTATAAAATGTTTTATTGTGTTTTTCGTGATACAAAGAAAATTGGCAAACAACACATTTAAAGGTTATGGCGCGAATCATAGCAGTTAGTAGGATCCTAAGTCTATGGCGCGAATGTTAATTTTAGGATTCATTCCACTGCATAAGTTTTAAGTCAAAGACATTTTATACTATGTAATAGCGAGCGAAGCGAGCGGCATCCCAAGTCTCTGGTAATACGAGTATCATTGTGTTAAGTAATAGTTGGATACAAATCTAACTCTAGCTGCACTGACACGTGCCCAACACTGTCAGTGCAGTTGGCGTGATTCATTTAATTGAATTCCTATTCAAAATACTCAATAGTAAGTACGTAGTAAAAAATACATGGAAATTGATACCATCTGCTGAGTCACAAATGGGTACATTTAGGGCATTTCCATTCATATTTGGTTCAAACAAACGATCCATTTCAATGGTATTACATTTTTTGTGAGTCGTAAGCTGTCCATTTGTGATTGGATTATCGGCCAATGGCTTTTAAGCACGGGAACGGTAACTAGTGCTACATGCTACTAAATGTGTCAATGCACGTAGGTATTCGATAACAGCATTAATACGGTTCGTTAACAATTACGATTCTATGGTAAGTACATTCACAACACAGCAGCTACCTACTCGTATTAGCGGAAACCTACGAATTCGTTCGCATTCCCGTTTTTGAAATATTTTTCCCTCTATAAGTCTTAGCGAGATGTTATAGTGTCTATAAGTTTATAGCGTTGAACTTTTCTTTAACTTAGATACGGCACTGCGACGTCTTTTAACTATGCGCCTGCTCACTGTCGCCCAAAACTTTACAGGCTTTTTAACAGACGTCCAAAAAAAGAAGAGGTTGAGGTTCTCAATTCGACAATTTTTTTTTTTAAATTTGGTAGGTACCTTAATATCTGGACTGGGTGAACCGATTTGTTTTTTTTTATGAAAGCTATTACTCCCCAAACATTTCAATTTGGTCCCATTTCGGTAATTTTAAGTCGGTTGTTGTGTCAATTTTTGATAAAAATAGATGGAAGTGATGGAACTTCGTGTGGACACGTTACTCGCCTCGTCACTTGCCCTTGTCCCACCCGGCGAGTGAAGTACTACTCGTGCGTGATAAGTTGAGACTTCCGCTCGAATCACTTTGTTATTAATATGAAGTTTCGCTGTACCCGCGAATAATGAAAGGGGGCAAAGGAAATGAAAATGGGGCAGGAAGTCTCGAACTTATTAAGATATTTTTCGTAAGTAGGGGAGACTTTATCACCTCACTCACACACACTGTATTCAATCTTATTTATTATATTGTAAACTAGCTTATTACTGCGATAATTCATAATTCCCACGGGAACCCATCACCAGGATAAAAAGTATCCTATGTCACTCGGTGATAATGTAGCTACATATTTCTGAGTAAGTGTGTACTTTATTTTTAATTCAAACTAGTCTTAAAGAGAATTTATAATCTGTGTCTACTAAGTAAGCAAATGTATGGGATTTATAATAATATGTTATACTCGTATGTAGCTATGTATATTATAGATTCAGTTGTATAGATGTGGTATCACCGTAAACTTATCTGTCAATAAGTACTTGACAACAGTTGCTATACTTAATCTGTGAGCTACCAAAGTTGCTTGGCCCCTTGAATCCTACAGCCTCGAATCAGTTGCTCATCATCAGCAAATTGTCTCTGATCATGTCGATGAGTGTTATAATTAAACTAACAATAATACCTCTCCTTTAAAAATAGTGTCGACTCGGACTTTTATTCTTAATCTAATGTTCTAATGTTCATAAGTACCTACTTATACTAATATCAAAATGTTATGGAAGTCCATAAATGGATTGATGAACTGTTTAATTACTACACTCGCAGTAATGTAAGTTACTGAGCGCTCAACCTTTTGTTGCCTTCATATAGTGGAAACTTTTATTGCAATACATAATTTTAAGATTATAATTTACTGGATAGTGTCTATTATGTATTAAGTTTTAATAAGTTAGTAGCTATTATTAATTTTTTTAATATCTTTTTTAAGTTGAGTTAGTAACTTACGAATAATTTTACTTAATCATAATTTATTTTAAAAAATGTTAATAAATTTGGTAAATAACAACAAGTAACACTATTTTGACAATGATGTGACAGTGATCTTGGATGGAACAGGGGAAGCATTTTGGCATGGCCCTAACTATAAAAAATAATCAAAAACTCTATTTCTATTTTTTTATGAATCAAGTACTTACTTAATCAAAACAAAACATTCAGCCAAAGCGTTTAGATATTCCTCTCAGAACTAAGAAAGAGTAAAGAATATCTAGGTAAGTACCCTACTACATATTAATCTTAAGAAAAAACATTTTTAAACTTGTAGCGATAGCGACTACGGTCAGCCAGTCATCAAGTATGCAACAAACATGCGTCACTTAAAATCAATAAATGAAGGCCGATTGCAGTTGCACTGGATGCAATTTTATTTATTTGCTAATAATATCCGGTACCTAATATGAATGTAAGTAATTGGGAATTACTACCTACTGTGTTCGATATACATATCAATACTTGTTACGTCCTATAAGTTTTGTATTATACTCTATTTACCTGCAGTACAAACTAATTATTGACAATAACAATAACTCACCGCAAGACAGGTGTACCAAAAAAAACTAATTATCCAAGCTCACAATAAGAAATAAACAAATCATTCACTAAACTCAACAAACACCACAGTTTTTCATATACGAATTATATCTGTTTTCATCTTATTTCATTCACTTTAACTACAATAAAGTTTGTTAAAACACGTAAAAATACACAACTGCCTCGCAGACCGCCCGGACCGCAAGCCAGCAGTTTTATTAAAATTTGAGCATTTTCTCTAAGCTTTTGAAAATTGAACGTTATTTATTTGCAATAAGGACTATTTTAAATTAAATAACGTAGGCTTTATGTGCATGCAACATTTTAGTGACGGAAAGCAGAAGATTTTTGTTCCTTTGAAACGAAACTTAATACGAGACTGTAAATTATAGATACCTGAAATATCATGCAATAAAGACTATTTTCTTTCATTTGGAAAAAATGTCATAAAAAGCAAATATAAATAGCATTCCTAGTCCTAACGTCTGACGCCATCTATTATGACAAAGCGACAACATTTTGACAATTATGACAAGCATCGCGTTTAGTTGTCGCACCAAACCGTAGATGGAGAATAGACAGGATAGGGGATTTTTGCTGAGCGCGTGGCAGGTGGCTTTTTAGGTTACCTCTGGCGCTCAGCAAAAATCGGGTTTCCAGACTCTCTCATACCGAACAACGTTTCTTGTCCTGCACCTGGAGCTAGTTAGGAATAACTAGTTCTTCTGTGCGGGACTATCAACTAATCAAGCATTACCTTGACATTGGCGAAATCATCGATAAATATCGATGGAGCCACGTTTTTAAAGAAAGAAGAAGTAGAAGACAGGATAGGAGATTTGAATTCATCTTCATCATCATTTTCACATCATATTCCGTCCGTCTGTCTTGCGCTGTATCTCATAACCGTGATAGTTAGAAAGTTGAAATTTTCACAGATGATGTATTTCTGTTGCCTCTATAACAAGAAATACTAAAAAACAGAATATAAATATTTAAGGAGGCTCCCATACAACAAACGTGATTTTTTTTTTGCTCGCAAATGCGGTCCGTAGGACGTTCTCTAAACGATTATTTTTTACCGATAAAGCGATTTATCCCAAAAATAAGTTTTTTGTGGATACTTACCTAATAATTGTTTTATTTGACCTTGGCTAGAATACGGAGAGAATTATAGTTGCTGGGCTTCATATTCATCGCAGAGAGGATTAAATAACTCGTGTAGACATAATGTATGCTCAATTGAAACAAATACTTTTTAAATTAAGCCTGCAAGCACAGATTAAATATTTGAACCAGCATTTCACTTAAAAAATCAAATCAAACAAAAAAATTCAAACTACATGATTGGATTTCTGTAACTTTTAATGATAATAATTAATTTAATGACTACTAAGAATTTGAAAATCAGGAGCTTTATAATTTTATCCTAGTTGTATTTTGGGTGTGCTAAAGGTGCGTTTTCTGGCCATCTTGCGGGTCATTTGCAACTGTCGCAATTGCGCATTCACTTCAGCCCAGATCTCGTTCTGATCTTCCACTGGTATAGTTTTCCTGTAACAAATACATAGCTAGTAATTTGGGTACTAAAGGGCACTATCAACATTTTTAAGGCAAGTCAGTTTCACCTGTATGTGGTTCACGAACTGACAAGAGTTTGATGATATACCCGTCCGACTTGGTGGTGCAGTAGTACGTGTATACGACTGTCGTCTCTGAGGTTCCAGATGCGATTCCCAGGTGAAATCATATATTTGTGTGATCGACAAATTGTTTCTGAGTTTGGGTATTTTCTATATAAATTTAGTATGTATTTGGGTTGTATGTAGGCTGAATTCCCCCCTCTTTGGGGAGGCCTATGTCCAGCGCAGTGGGTGTCAAATGGGCTGAGATGATGACTACTCCCTTGCCTGATATTCGTGCCAAGTAAAGTATTGCTGTTTCCAGGCACTGAGTATTCTTACAAGAGAATTTAATCTAACTATTGATATATCTTTGTATTTTAAAGCAATAAGTTTGCTTCTACTATTCCTTAAATATTTACATAGAAATTTTAATTTGAAAAAACCTATGTCATCGTTGACAGAAGAAGATTCTATACCATTAAGCTACAATAACCTACATACTAACTATTAAAATATTTTATAAGCAGTGAAGTTTTTCTAATATAATTTTACTATATGAATCAGAAAAACTATAGTCTTGGGCTGGACTCGAACCAGCGACTGATCCCTTTCCAGGAGGAACATTCTACTAACTGACCAAGACACCACTAGCCCAAGACATCTAATTTTGTGATCACATTGTGTTAATATCGCGACTTACGGCATCGCCAGAGCGCCATCTACCGGTAGTTGAGGAACTAACTGATATACTAACTATTATTGTCAATACTATTTTCTGGCTTTCTTACTATTATTTACTAGTACGGTGTCTTGCGCGGTGCTTCGCGCCGCACCACGCCATAGGTTTTGGCTTATAACTTTTGACCCCTTAGAGCTAGGACAAACTTTCGAGTTTTTGGCTTGCCTCCAGAACGAGGGCTATCCATAGAGGGATCAACCATCATTGGAGCATAAGCAGTTTTCGAGAGCTAAGGGGGGACAAAAATTACATTCCCCATCCCATTTCTATACAATAGATTTGATTTGTTATAACAAAAAGCAAAGCCACTGATGCAAATTCGTCAAAATAAGAAAATTTTAAGCTTCAAATAAATTACTCGTTCTAAATACCTATATGTCTTCATAAGATCGTATTTCTCCCATGGTGTAGCTCTCAAGTCTCGTCTGATCCTTTGCTTGTCTTTGATATGTTCCTCAATATTAGAAACACCTTTCAACTCTTCCCGCTCCCACCTTGCCACCCACGGTCGCGGTTTCAGTTTTACCTGTAATACAAATCTTTTTAGCATCTAGGGTGATAGGATGGGAGACATTGATCTTCACCCATTTGGTAACAAAATGAGACATTTTTTTGTCATATATTAACAAACAAGGCTATGATAACTTGCAGCTTGCCTTCGAAAAACCTATCAAAAGCCATGAACATGGCTATTTTTAATTGAATTATTTTTATTCAATTATCTTTTCATCAATAACCTTCTTGATAACCAAATTAATTTCATCTCAACTGATAGGTTTTATACACAGAATATGCCTAGGTAGGCCGCTTACTTATTTCTGTCTATGGCTACTTGGCAAGGACAATTTTAATTAAATATTAGTCCGAGCTGGGCTGGCACGTAAGATTTTGTTGCCTTTCATCAACATTTCATCGCAAGGTTTAAATTTTTTTCAAAATTACAATATAACTGCTACTTTTTATTAAATTAATTCCTCCATTTTGGACATAACCCATTATAAATGTGCCCGGTGACGGCAATGGGCTATTACGTCGGACTATGCAGGGCTATGCCCCCTATTACGTGGGACTAAAGATACTGGCAAATTGTGGTTTTGTAATGCACCTCTGCTTACCCCTTCGGGGATATTGACGTGATGTGTGTGTGTGTGTGTGTGTGTGTGTGTGTGTGTGTGTGTATAAGAAAAATAATTTAAATACATCCAAAAACTAAAAAAAAATTGTCTTGAACACTTCTCAATAGACAAGTTATCCTAGGCATGACCCAATTATCAGATGGGTGAAAGTAAATATTTTACGGCTCCCAGCCTATAACACTCTGGGGTTATCCTTCTGAGGGTGTATCCGGGGCCTCAGGTTAGTATAGATAAAAAATACACTTACTTGAACTGGATTAACAGGGACAGGTGTTCCTTCAGGTAGTATTTCAGGGTCCATGTCAAATGGGAATGTGCTGTACTCGGGCAAGGCGTCTCTCAAGTACAGAAGGTTGTCATCAAGACGTTTTTCAAGTCGAAGTACTTGGATGTTTTGTACAGTTGGATCATAAAGATCATATCGGACCTAAAGCAGAGGTGGTTAAATGTATTGACAAGGTAATGTGGTAACCCCATTAGATTTATGATACACAAGATATTTTTTTAGCCTGTAGCTATTTGATTAATAGATCTCAACTGAATTTCCTTTCCTATGAAAATCAGTCAATATATCCACAAGAATACAATTTTATGACAATGAGAACAACTGCTCTTCATATCTACATTTTAAATTATATGTAGAATATCATAATATAATTTATATTGTATTGAGGGGCTCGTGGTCTAGTGGTAACCGACAATGTTAACACATTGCAAAGCTTCAGCAACATTTAGTCAGGCAGGTCAGGCAGGATGGGTGACCATTTCTTAAGACACTCAGACCCCTCCGTGCCTCGGAGAGCACGTTAAGCCGTCGGTCCCGGTTGTCATAATGAACATCTATGGTAGTCATTAGGTGTAATTGGAGCCCTAAATCGAAAATCCAACCGGTCTAACTACAGAACTTCAATATCACCCATGGGTTATCCAGTTTATCTGCTTCAAATGACAATTTTTTTTATTTTATTATTTATTTTCAGGCTACACAAGAAAAGTTACAGATTGTAATTAACTTATATAACTTATATAACAAAGCAGTGTAGATTCATACCTCAACGCCCTGATGATCCACAACATTTCGTAGTATGAAATCTGCTCTTAGACCACAGCCTGTCCTCTCAATACAAATCCCAACAAACCTGTTTGTCTTGCCCTGAGCATGAGGGTCTGCTATTGTAACTGCTAATATAGAACCTGGAACATATTACAATCACCTTGAAAAAAGGTATCTACCACGTCTCTTTCCCATACGGGTAGGCAGAGACATAAAATAATAAGAAATAATCCTACTAATATTATAAACGCGAAAGTTTGTGAGTATGTAAGTATGTATGTATGTATGGATGGATGGATGGATGTTTGTTACTCTTTCACGTAAAAACTACTGAATGGATTTTAATGAAACTTCACAATAATATAGCTTATACATCAGAATAACACATAGGCTACAATTTATAAAGATATTGTGTGAATTGTTCAAAATATGACGCGGCGCGACGGGAACGGGAAAAAATCCAAATTACCACGCGGACGAAGTCACGGGCGATCACTAGTAATAAATAGTTTTGACATTGTCACACAATGTCATCTAGTTCAAACTAAGCAATAAGCTAGTGCTATGGAATCTAGACAACTGATAAACATACTTAAATATTTCTAAACACATATTATTATAAAGGTACAATAGAAAACACCCCAAACTCTGCAACAAATGTGTGAATTACATAAATATTTGATTCAACCCAGGAATTGAAACCGAGACACCAGAGTTGAAAGCCGATGCAGTACCAACCACACCACCGAAGCAGTCTATTGACTGCAGCAGTTTCCTGCTATCCAATTTCAATTAAGGCCACATTTGAGCTTAGTTTATCTGTGAAAAACGCACTTAACTCTGTTCAGTAAGTTCAGATATTACTGTGTAAATACTTCTTTTTTTCTAAGTCCGCGGTTGCCACCTCTCCTACATCCATCGCCAGGTGTCTCTGGTACGCACCAGGAGGTATTACCAGTGGCCCTCGGTAATTCACTCACTTAGTACAAAAAGTCTATCAAAGTCAATATTGTGCTCTCTTTAAATGTAATTAAAACACAGTAGTATATTATAAGACTAATAAATTGTATTGAAAACGTAGGACTTTTTTTAAATGGTTATTAGGACGTTGACCAATTAAAATTTTTTTACATAAAGTTGAGTTAGTAGAACATAATATGTACATTAGAATGCAGTTCATAAGTTTTAAAATCTTTTTAACACCATATAGGACCACTTGGGAAGTAGCCACTTCTAATTAAAAAAAATCATACAAAATTTCATAGCCCTTTCTAGGTACCAACTGACTTTAATTCAGGTTTATTATTCTTAGTAAAAATGTCAATAACTAACCAACATAGAACTCAGGTATATCAATATTTTTGCGCCGGTTCAGCATATCATTTCTTTCAAGTTTCTCCCTAAGACTATTTCTCCATTTAGGGTTAGGATCCGGTAAAAATTCAGGATAAATATGTCTCAATGATAAGTTTGGGTTGTTAGCATTAATCCTAACTTTGGAAATCCTCTGTTTCTTTGTTTCTGTAGGCTTCGTTATTTCTTTAGCTGCTTCTGGTAGTGAAGATAAGACACGGCAATCTAAAACAAGTCATAATTTACTATTTATAGTTGCCTAGAAGCATTTCATGTAAAACTACATTGAAAAACTAGTTCCTAACCTCTTCTCATAAACCATTTTGCAGTACAGAATATATCATAAGATTTCCTTATTGAAATAGCCATGTTTTATTATTTGGATGACTATTTCGCAAACAAAAACTATGACTATTATTTACTAATTATCAAGAAAGCACTCGCTGCACCTTTCATTGGAAATGGAAAGATGGAAAGTACCTAGCTAGATAAAACGTCAGTCAATAGTGTCAGTCAGATTTTTTTTTGTAAATTTGCCCATTTAAGGAACAGGCTGGAGTCCTAAAACCATACTGCCTGTCAATAGGTAAGGATTCATGTTAAAAACGTTTAGTTCTCCTTCCTATTTCCCAAAGCCTAAATTAAACGTCACGCCATTGCACACAAGTAACTAAACGCAAACAAAACGTCAAGCACGTCAAAATATAAACAAAACTATCGATCTGATTCACTGATTGTCCTCATTTTGATATCATTTTACAAAAACTATTTTCTACGATAATGCAAAAGTGTAACGACGATAATATCCCGTTAGCAGACGATGATCCACAAGTGATAATTAATGATGAAATAGAGAATAATCATTTGGATCATGGTCGTTCAATGGACTCCTTACCAAGCTCCTACACTGGTGGGTCTTCTAGCCCTGGCCTCAATGGCCCACCAAGTTTTGATCCTGACTCTGGGATCGACGAACAAGAAGAAAAAGCACGCCTTATTTCACAAGTTTTGGAGTTGCAAAACACTTTAGATGGTAAGTTATTGTTTTAAAGTTTACAATTTTTCATTTTATTAATCTCGTTCTTTTTGTGTGCTGGCTGACACTATAATATATACAAATAATAAAAGGAGGTACTTACTATTTGTAGGTTTGTTTGCATGGCTTAGTAATCCCTGTTAAGAAATTATGTTTAGGAAAACTAAGTTTTTTTTTAATATATAGCTTATGTATTTCACAGATCTGTCACAAAGGGTGGATTCAGTCAAAGAGGAGAACTTAAAACTGCGATCAGAGAACCAAGTTTTAGGACAATATATTGAAAACCTAATGTCTGCATCATCAGTATTTCAATCAACTACACCTAGCATTCATAAGAAGTAGATAAACAAGCCTTCGTGAGAGTATTGTCAAAATGTCACAATACAATTTTAAAAAATCTTGTACTAACATGGGTTGACTAAATATGTGACTCTCATCTATAAGTGGGTTATCTTTATTAAATGAACTCAAATTCAAAGCTTATAATACCCAACTGACCCATTATAGGGTAATGTGTTCATGTAATTGCACTTTGATATATTTTTATTCAACTAAATAGGGTTGCCAAGCGCTTGCCTCAATGTCACTTATTCAGCAAATATTTCACTACCAAATCACTGAAAATCTATCTAGCAAATATTTATCTATACTTATGTAATGATTTGAGGGGCTCGTGGTCTAGTGGTAACCGTCAATGTTAACACATTGCAACGGTTAAGCAACATCGTGTCCAGACACGATGTTGCTGCCAGTCTTAGAATATAATATGACCATTTATAAAGACATTGAGACCACTCTGTGCCTCTGAGAACACTTTAAGCTGTCAGTCCCAATTGTCATACAATCATCTATGGAAGTTGTTACGGGTAGTTAGAGCCGTAAATCAAAAATCCAACCAGTCTAACTACAGAACTTCGATACCGCCCATGGGTTGCGGAGGTCAGATGGCAGTTGCTTCATGAAAAATATTGAAGTTTCAGCCGAATCGCAGTTAGACTGGAAAGCCGACCCCAATCGTGTTGGGAAAAAGGCTCGGTGGATGAAGTTGAATTAAGTAATTATTTATATTTACCACTATAAGTGAGTGTGGTATGAAATAATATTTTGGTTGCTTATGAGCTTAGCTTAAAAAGCACTTACATTATCCTAGAATAATATAATTAAGATTTCACTGCAATCTCATACTTAGGTTATATTTACTTGTCTTTTATAGTACATAATAGATTCTGATTTTATTTTACAGATAATTATGAATTGAACAACATAAGATTTCAGAACTTTAAAAAAAATCTTATTTGTAATATTGATAATACTTACGTATATTTTAAGCTAATATGATATTATATAGATTATATACCTATGGCACTATAGTACCTACTGTTTTATTTTGATGTCCCAGATATTTAAATATTTAGACTACATATTATAGAATAAAGTCCTCCACCGGCTGGTCTGTCTGTTCGCGATATTTCAAAAACTACTGCAAATGACAGAATTTAATTTCAAGTACCTATTTCAATTTATATTGTTTCGTTTTATTTACTTCACCGAAGGTCGAAGTCATGTCTGCCTCTGTATCAGTTTATTAGCAATTCGTTTTTTTTTCGTTATTCTGAGGATTTATTTGGTCGAAAACTTTTTACCGAAGCTACATTTAGCCGAAATAACATTTAATTTTATTCGAAGTATTATTGCCGAACATGAGAAAAACACCAGTTTAAAAAGATTTTAACTTTTTATTTTAAGATTTTTTAGTTTAAAAAGAGGTTGGGTGCAAAGGGGCCCTTCTTACATCTATCGGGCCCCAGCGACCTCACCTGCTAGTGGCGCACCTGCTGATTAACGGACGAGGTTCGTATATTACGGTACCCATGTGGTGGCTTTGGCCCCTACGTGGATACCAGGTGGTACAACAGTGTTGGTCCGGGGGGGTACCACCGTGCAGCTGTGCTAAAGCCCCCCAAGTAACCCAGCCCAGGCTGGGTTGCGTTAGGGGTTCAGCAGCGGCACTGCCGGGCCCGGGGCGGTGTATGGTGCGGCAGGCAGGGGGCCAGTGGGGGCGAAGCGGAGTCTAGTGTGGGTGGTGTGGGTCGATTCGCCGGCCAGGGAGACCCTTAGCAACGGCGTTGCCGCGGCCGCCCGCAACATAGTCATGGGGCCCGCCTGGGACCAACCACCCCAGTAGGCTGCCCCACATGTTGCGCATAATCCTGTTGTGGGGTCGCCGCTCCGGGTGGTAACCGGTGTGGGGTAGCGGCGGCCTTGCATCAGGGGGGTTTGGGAGCCCTTCCGTCCGGCGGGTCGGCTCCGACCTAACCACACGGTTCTAGACGAAGCTAGCCTCTGCACTTTGTCACTTACTGCCGCACCAAATATCGCCCTGTCTTCACGCTTCCCCATATTTCACAATGACAGTGCAACAAGAGAATAGACGGTACACAGCGGTCCCTAGAAACCCCACAAAGTTGACTTCGTTTGAGGTGGAGTTCGCGAATATCCGCGGACTCCATGCAAACCTCGATACCGTCCACCATCACCTGGAGTCGGCACGGCCTTCTGTGATGTTCCTAACGGAGACACAGATACGCCGCCCTGACGACACGTCGTACCTCTGTTACCCGGGCTATATCATTGAGGAACAATTCCGCGATAAAGCCGGGGTGTGCGTGTTCGTTAGGGCGGATGTTTGCTGCCGCCGGTTGCGCTGTCTGGAGAACCCCTCCTACTCCGTCCTTTGGCTGCACGTGGATCATGGCTCCATGAGCCAGATCTACGTGTGCGTCTACCGCTCCCACACAGGGGACACTGGGACAACAATGCTTTTCGAATACCTCAGCGAGATGGCTGACGATGCGCAGGTGCGGTTCCCGAACGCTGACCTGGTTTTCCTGGGGGACTTTAACGGTCATCACGTTGAGTGGTTGGGGTCCCTTAGGACCGATCATGCGGGACGAACCGCCCATGCATTCGCTCTCTCCCACGGGCTGACCCAGATGGTACGGGGGATCACCCGGATACCTGACAGGTCAGACCACACGCCCGCCTTGCTGGATCTACTGCTGACGAGTCGCCCAGCCGAGTACAGTGTGTCGGTACGCGCCCCACTGGGCACATCCGACCACTGTGTGGTGCACGCCAGCTTCCAAGTGCCACCGCCTGCTCGTGCTGAACAAATGACTCGACGACTATGGCACTACTCGTCGGCAGACTGGGACGGTCTCCGCGATTACTTTGCGTCCGTCCCGTGGAGCCAGCGCTGCTTTGTAGGGAAGGCGCCTTCGGATAGCGCTGCTGCCATTGCTGGCGAGATCAGTCTAGGGATAGAATATTATATCCCTTTCACTGATGTCGCCAGCATCCGCAAAGCTCGCCCCTGGTTCGGGCGTGAATGTGCTGAGGCTGTCCAGAAAAAACAGTCGGCATATCGCGCCTGGGTCAGGGCTCGGGCGGCACGTGACCCGAACGTGAACCGCCTCAAAGCAGCGTACAATCGGGCCACTAGGTTCAGCAAGAGGGCCTTCAAGAGAGCGGATGCCCAGCGCGTCGCGCGGCTTGGTCAGGAGCTCACATCCCATCCCACGGGCAGCCGTGGATACTGGCAACTGGCCAAAGCCGTACAGTCAAATTTTTGTCAACCCTCGCTGCCACCACTGCGTTTTCCTGATGGATCACTGGCTTACAAAGCCCAAGAGAAGGCGGACATGCTCGCAGACCTCTTTGCGGCTAATTCCCGGGTCGATGACCGTAGCCTGCAGCCCCCCGCCATCGCCAACTGTGGCCACACTATGCCTGATATTGTTATCAGGCAATGTGATGTACGGGCAGTGCTGCGGTCACTCGACACGCGGAAAGCCAGTGGCCCTGACGGCATTCCGGCGGTGGTGCTACGAAAATGTGCTGCTGAGTTGTCTCCAGTATTAACGCGTCTGTACCGCCTGTCATACTCTACAGGCCTCGTGCCGGAGGCCTGGAAGGAGGCGAACGTACAACCGATCCCCAAGAAAGGGGATCGATCCGATCCAGGCAACTATCGACCCATAGCTGTCACCTCAGTCATTTGCAAGGTGCTCGAGCTTCTTATTAATAAGCAGCTCATGCGATACCTGGAGGATCACTCGCTAATCAATGATCGGCAATATGGCTTCAGGCCAAAACGATCAACGGGTGACCTCCTGGCATTCGTCACGCATGTATGGGGTGAGGTTATGGAAAAGTTCGGCGAGTCCTTGGCTGTTAGCCTGGACATCGCCAAAGCTTTCGATAGGGTCTGGCATGCTTCGCTCCTTTCCAAGCTTCCGGCATATGGTCTACCTCCTCAACTGTGCAGCTGGATTGCCAGTTTTTTAAACGAGCGCCGAGTGCGGGTCCTCTGCGATGGCCAGGCTTCTCGCTTTTTGCAAGTGAATGCCGGGGTACCGCAGGGGTCCGTACTGTCACCAACTCTCTTTCTTCTGCATATCAATGATATGCTTTCCCTCGGGAACATTCATTGCTATGCAGATGACAGTACATTGCACGGGAGTTACTCGGTTCGTCCGACGGCGGGGCGATCTATGATAGAGGAGGAGAGACGACATCTCGTGGGTGATCTCGACCGAAACCTCGACAGTATCTCCCAATGGGGTGCCGAGAACTTGGTCGAGTTCAATGCCCACAAAACACAGGCGTGTGCATTTACAGCGAAAAAATAACCTTTCCTTCCCCTACCCACTCTTCAGAATGCAATATTACCAATGAAGGACAATCTAGACATCCTTGGCATAGACGTTCGTCGAGAGCTCAATAACACAAAATACATTGAGAGATATATTGGGCTAGCTTCGCGGAAACTAGGAATACTGAACAAGGTAAAGCGATTCTTTACACCGCACCAGAGGTGTCTGCTGTACAAAACGCAGATTAGACCCTGCGTTGAATACTGCTCTCACCTCTGGGACGGCTCCGCGAAGTATTTGCTGGACGCACTCGACGCTATGCAGCGACGCGCTGTTCGCATTATAGACTGTCCGGAGGTAACGGGAAGCCTTGAGCCGCTAGCCCAGCGCCGAACAATTGCTTCCTTGGCCGCGTTCTACCGTATTTACCACGGTGAGTGTTCTGAAGAGCTCTTCAACCTGATCCCACCCTCTCCCTTCCGATCCCGAACAACGCGTGCCGGGCAGAGATGTCACCCTCATACCGTGGAAACCGTCTTCGCGAGAACCGAGCGTTTTAAACGATCGTTTCTCTGCCGAACGATGGTGGCTTGGAACGCCCTGCCTGCGCACGTGTTTCCTCCAACATATAACCCTGGGCTCTTTAAGCGAAGCGTGAAGAGGCACATTACAGGGTCGTCAAGTTGAGGGCCACTCTCTATAGTATTCCTGTGTACTGTGAGAGTCGCCCTCAATTGCCAGACGTCGCCTCAGCTTACCATCAGGCGAGTGGCGTCAATTTGTCGACCTAAATATAAAAAAAAAAAAAAAAAAAAGAAACAGTTACACTTGTTTCTTTGAACTTGTGTCATATTAATTCTAAGTAGGAGGGTGGATTGAAAAATAATCGGCCTAACTAAGAAAATAAATATATAATAAATGAAATATATTTTTATTTTTCAACGTAATCACCATCAAGTTCAATGCACTTTTGCCATCTTCCCTTCCAAGCATTTAGCCCGTTGAAAAAAAAATTATTCTTCCTTAAAGTCAAAATATGCGTCTACAACTGCTTTGACTTTTCCACTGTTTTGATTGTTGTTTTGTTTCCGGTGTACAGTAGGTAATGAACCCATATTTCGTCCATAGTAACAAAACGATTCAAAAAATCACATTCATCAGCTTCAAATAACTCCGAACAGTCGCGTGAAATAGTCAATCGCATCCTTTTTTAGTCAACTGAAAGCAGTCGCGGAACCCACCTCGCTGATACCTTGTGGAACCCAACACGTTGACTATTATGTTTTGAGTAGGTACGTTCATAAGAGATGCCTATAATCTCGGCTATCTCTCTAATTTTCAATCTGCGGTCTCCCATAATTAAGTCGAGTATTTTTTTAACATTTTCGTCAGTAATGGACGTCGAAGGCCTTCCAGAGCGGGGTTCGTCTTTCACACTCTCTACCACGCTTGAATTCTACTATCCATTTTTTGACGGATGAATATGAAAGAGCGCAATCCCCTAAAGTACTGACCATCATCATGGATGGCTTTTGATGACAGCCCCTTCTTATGGAGGTACTTAATGACGGCGCGCTGCTCGATTTGCTCCATTTGCGGAAATGATGTCAGATTGCTTTGTTAATAAATTTATAAAATTAAAACTAACTATCGTACACGTTTGAAACTTCACACAATTAACAGGTCTGAACTGAACTAAATAATGTGGGTAGATTTGATTTTTGGAACTAAATGGATCAGTGTTAGGCCGACTACTTTTCAATCCACCCTCGTATTTATATAAGTAAATACTCTATTCTATTCTTCAAAAATATTCTGCTCTGAATCTGGGTGTTTACCATAGGGACCACCTACTGCAACGAGGTATTAACAACAGCCACGTAGTATTGTATTCTCTTTGACAGCCACCGCCTTGTACGGTAGTTAAGTAAAACATTTGATAAACGATATAGGTTCAAAAGAGGCTTCGGCCAGTAGCAAAAAGTTATTATGTAAATCGGTGTCAAATAGTTCGGTCAAATGATACTTTAAGTTTGATACTCCGACCGCTTATCTAAAAATAGGTAGGTTAATAGTTTTTGGTAAAGTAAAATTCGAGCAAAAACCGTTTCGATAAAGTTATCTCTATTTTTTTTGTTTCTTTTATTGTTCTTAGATCCTAAAATCAAATTCCAACTTCAAGTTCAAGCGCGATCTATCATCTATGTACTTAAATATTCAAATAAAAGACGTTATGCTCTTTTTTAGGGTTCCGTAGTTCAAGTCTCGAAACATAGTTTCGTTATGTCCGTCCTCGGCTTTACTCCCAAACGGTTAATGAAATTTTGCGAGAATATGTGTATTTACTCGTACCCATGCCGACAAAGTGCTACAATTAAATTGTTTTTTTCGTTGAGTTTCCTACACGTAAGTATAGCGCTGGCTGGCTCTAAAATTCTGACAAAATCATGATAGTAATCCATGTAGAGAACTTTAAAGGAAATCTATTACCGATCAGATAACTTTGTTAGTTCAGGAATAATAGAGGCATGAGGCTATTATAGGTGACTACGGAACCCTATTCTAAGCGTGGCCCGATACGCACTTGCCCGGTTTTTTTATAACATTAAGGTGGCAAATGAGCGCACATATTTATCTATTCTGTCTATACTGTTCAGTTTTTGCGTCAGGTATTAGGGCATCATACGTTTACGTCATAATGAGCTTAAAAAATTGGCATAAAGCCGACGTGGGACGCTATGAGTTGGCTTCATGTTGGCTTCACATGCATCCTGCATGCCATGGACCTATTACAACGTTGTGGTCGCGTGAAGAACGCGTGGATAAACGTGACGTGGGACGGGGATGCCGTGTGAATATCGTTACATCACTACTTGGTAAATAAACTCGCAAATGAACTGGGTCTGGCCCATGTTTTTAGGGTTGTCGGGGTGTCGGAACCCTTATAGTTTCGTCATGTCTGTCTGTCCGTCATCCTCGGCTTTCCTCTTAAACGGCGAGTGCTAGAAACGTTAAACTTTGCATGGATATGTGTATTTACTAAGTTGACAAAGTAGGTACCCACTTTTTTTTTTTTTTTTTTAATTCCGCGGCCCAAGGCCGCGGCCGCTCTAACGTCCGTTGCCGGGCGTCTCTGGTTACTAGCAGAGGGTATATCCAGTGGCGCCCGGCGGACTTTGACCACCTCTGTGGTCTCTGCGGGTGTTTGGTCGGGACGAGAATCCCGCGTCATTGGGGTCGGGTTTTATCCCGCGTCAGTGAGTGAATCTGGTTGCGTGCTATTGGGCAAAGGCCCCGCAGCACGCAACCCTTCTAGCCTGCTTCTGTAAGGACGGTGGGTGGCGATCCCGCCGTCCTCAGGCCCCGATCATGGAGGACGATAGTCTTGGGCGTAGTCGCGTAGTCTGGGGCGGCCTGGCCGCCGACTACGGAACTCGGCGGGGAGGGTACGCTCCCTCTCCCTCCCGGCCGCCTCCTTCGCGAGCATGACTTGCTCGCAGAAGGACACGGCCGCGTTCCACCTACTCCCGCTGGATACCATGGCTTGAAGCATGGTCCCCAGCGAGAGGGTATCCACGCCCAGACCCACTACGAGGTCCCGGCGCTGACTCGCCCACGCTGAGCACTCCACCAGCGTGTGGAGTGCGGTGTCGTCGTCGGAAACCTCGCAGTGTTGACACCGGGGTGTGACCTCACGATGCATGCGAAACAGATAGCTACCGAAGCATCCATGCCCGGCAACCATCTGCGTCGCACGGTACGTGAGGTCACCATGCTGCCTCTGCAGCCAATCGTCCATGATCGGTCTCACCGCCGCGATGAAGATGGCACCCCCCTTGGGTTGCTCAAGTCGCACCCTCCATGACTCCATGAGATCCTGGCGGAGTTGGGACCGCTGGTCCTCGATTTCTCGAGACGCAGGCCTGTGGTCCCGCTCCAGTGCCTCCTTGCGCCATTGGAACAATGACGCAAGGGCTCTCGCTTCCAGGTCCCATGGAGGGGTCCCGGCTAGGAGACATGCAGCCTCTCCGGAGATCGTGCGGTACCCCCGTATGGTTCTGACGGCCAAGGTTCTAAGTGGTCTGTTTAACAGAGTCACGTTCCCCTTGACCGCCAACCTATCCGCCCATACGGGAGCCCCGTATAGGGCCATACTCCGCACGATCCCCAGGTACAGTCTCCTGCAGGAGGCGTTGGGTCCCTTTAGGTTGGGCATCAGTCGCGAAAGCGCGACCGATGCCTGCGTCACCTTGGGGACCAAACTTCGGAAATGTGGTCCGAAGTTCCATCGGCTATCAAGTACGATCCCTAGGTACTTCATCGAGGGCTTGATGCCGATGCTAACGCCTCCCACATTTATGCTGGAACCTTCGGGTGGACCGTTCCGAGGTCTGTGAAAACACAGAACCTCGGACTTGTGCAAGGCCACCTCCAGTCCCAGCTGCCGTATCCGACCCACGACTCGAGCAACACCCGTCGTGACCTTGAGTGCTGCCTCCTGGTACGTTGCACCCCGCGCCGTGACGAGGGTATCGTCGGCGTAGCACGTTACGCCGACACCCCTAGGCAACGCACCCCGCAGCACCCAGTCGTAGCCGATGTTCCACAGAAGCGGCCCCAGGACCGACCCCTGCGGAACACCGCACGACACATCTCGCCGAGCTGGCCCGAGCCAGCTGGGGAAAGCTATGGCCCTCTCCGAGAGATAGGCCCCGACAATACGACGGAGGTAGAGAGGCGTTTCGTGATACACGAGCGCCTCCCTAACGCAGCTCCATGGCAAGGTGTTGAACGCGTTGGCGATGTCAAGAGACACCGCCACCACCACCTTGCCCTGCGAGACTGCTTCCTCCGTCAGGCTCTTCACGCGCATGATCGCGCTCACGGTGGAGCGTCCCCGACGGAAACCGAACTGGTTATCCGCCAGGTCTGGCCCCACACTCGTGAGATGCTCGACGAGGCGTTCCGCGATAATTCGCTCAAAGAGCTTACACACCTCGTCGAGCAACACGATCGGCCGGTATCCGGACGGTGAGTCCACCGGCCGCCCCGCCTTACGGATCAGGACCAGTTTCCCCGTCCTCCACACCTTGGGAAACTGGCCCCTTTCGAGGCATGCGCTAAAGAGCCCCATCAGTCGAGGCCCGAGTTCTTCGAGGGCCAGGACCCATGCACGGCCAGGAATGCCGTCGGGTCCGGGGGCAGTGATTTTCCGGCGTTTAAGCCGGAGTACCGTCGCACCTAGCTCCCCCACCCTGACTTCGGGTACGTCGTCTTCGCTGGTGCTATCCGCGTCGGGCAGAGACGGAGCCATGCGTGGAGGGACGTGCTCCTCCACGCTCGTCGGAAACAGGGAGCCCATGACCCGCTCCAGCTGCTGCGGCTGGAGACTCCGGGTCAGTGGGGGCGCCCTAGGTCGGAGTTTCTCCCTGACCTGTAGGTACGGGCGCCCCCATGGGTTCTGCTGCAGGGTCTCCAGGAGCTCCTCGCGGGCCGCCGTCTTGGCCCGCTTTATCGTCTCCTGGAGATTACCTTTAGCCTCCCTGTATGCCTGAAAAAGCTCCGCCTCTCGGGCTGCCGCGTCGTCTGGGCGGCGAACACACCCGCGGCCCCTTGCAATGATCGCAAGGCGCGAGTTGTCTGCGGCGGACCCCCCATAGATACAACAGGCCGAGCCGTCCTCGTCCACCGGGCTTCCCGGGTGGACGTAGTACGGCTCGGCGACCACGGCCAAGTTTATGGACCACTGCCGGATGCTCTGGTACAGAAGATCCTGAGCAGCACGGCAGTGGTTCAAATTCACTTGCAGGATACGGATACGGGCGTCAGACATTAATTGACGTCCATAACCGCATCCCGCCGCGAAATAACTGGCCGCGCAAGGGCGGCACCCCCACCGCTCTCAGTGGACGGACGAGGTTTTGGTCTCGAGGCGGCGCAGGTTGTGCTGCCGACCCGGTGATCCGCGGTCTTGCCCTCCGCCTCGCATCTAAAGCAGCGAGGCGGGGCGTCACAGGCACTTGCCTTGTGACCGGGCCGGCTGCAGCGGCAGCACCGATCGCCCACGGTGACTTCCGCTGTACACTGCACTCCTAAGTGCCCCACCACCATGCACCGGAAACATCTGGTTTCCCGGGCACGAAGGAGGTGCACCTGCGCCTTTAGGAAGCCCCCTACGAGGAGGCTTCGTCCGTCCGCCACTTTCAGTGCCGCCGCGACGGGGCACTGGACGACTGTCATCCCGTGACCAGTGGAGCCGAAGGAGATATCTCCAGCCTTCACCTGGTCACGGGGGCAGCCGCCCGCCTCCACGACGGCGAAGACAACTTCCTCCGTCGTGGCCGCGTCATCCAGACCCGTGATGTGCAATGCGGCGCATTTGGTGGGTCTGGTGACGCGGACGGCTTCTTGGTCCAGCGCGTCCCTAAGCTGAGCCGCTAGGGCGTCAGCTTTAGGGCCGCTGGAGGCGCCGGAGACCTCGAGGAGGCGAGCCCCAGTGCGTGTCGTCTTGCACCGGAGCCCCCCCTGGATATCGAGGGCCGAGAGGTTGACTGAGGACTTCACAGTCCTCAGTACGTCGGCGTACCCCACCCCCTTCTCCACACCTACCGTCGTCACCGTCAGGACGACGGCGGTGGAGCGAGGAGGGCGGGGCCTCTTCGGCGCCTTCGCCGCGGCGGCTTTGGCCGCTTTCTTTGCGGCCTTCGTCTTCCTCTTCTTGGCCCCCACTACTTCCTATCCCTCCCGTCTGGAGGGATGTAAGGAAGCAGTGGGAGCGACGATAGAGGAAGAGGAGGCGGCAGGGGTGCCACTCTTCTTGCCGCGCCCCTTGGCCTTCCGCGCCTGGGCCGCGGTCTCGGCCGGTATCCGGCTCACCGAAGCGGACGGGGGTGGAGCGGGGCGGCGGACAGCAGGTGTGCCGCTAGGACCGGGAGCGGGAGCACCGCCAACAGCCGCCGCGTATGAAAACGCGGGACGCGCTAGCGGAGGGCAGTACGCCCGGTCCTCCAGGACCGCGAGGCACCTCTCGATCGCCGTCAGGACCTGCACCGTAGTCGGTACAGGCTTCGGCGGCGAGCCGGGCGCCATGGTGGGCGCGGTCCTAGGCGCCGTCTTCGGCGCTGGTCCAGCCGTCAGAGGAGGAGGTGGCATGGGACCTGGAGGTGCCTTGACCGCTTTGGTCAACTCAGCGACCTCCCGACGGAGATCTTCCATCTCCTTTCGGGAGGCAGTGAGCTCCACCTCCAGGCTCGCAACCTGCTTGCGGAGCTTCGCCTCCTCCTCTGTGACGCTCCGCTCGAGGAGCTTGTCGAGGGAGGATTGGGCTTCATCCACCAGTGAAGCCACAATCTTCTTCCTCCCCGACATATTTTTACTCCCCCGCATGGCCGCGTTCATGCGGGAGAAGATACTCATTATCTCCCGCGCGGGCGGCACACCGATATCCCTGCGACTGCGCAGGGACGGGACAGATGACGGGGGTGGTGTTGGCGGGCACTTTCTGTAGGCGCCGAGACGCGTGCGCACCGTCTTTACCGGCACCTCCTCCTCCGAATCGCTGGAGAGGAGGGACCCCCATCCAGAGCAACTAGTGCTCCGGTCGCGTGGCGGTCCCTCCTTCTCGAGGGTCCTCTTCTGCGAAGCAGAACGGCCCGTACCCTTCACACTACTGGGAGCTGACCCACCGTCAGTCCTAGCAGCAACATTTCCTTGGGGCGTCGACGTCGCGCTGCAACTAGGCGGCGCGACGCGAGCCCCCAAATCAAGAGGCATCGAATTCCGTGTTTCATGCGGTAGGTCGTCGGCTGAGACTGCCCGGGAAAGGGCAGTGTCAGTACCGGGGGTCTCGTCAGGCATATCCATGATAGCACAATTCATCGCAATGTTGGCCACTCAAGTCTCGATATCGACGTTCGGTCACCCAACTTGCCACTGCGTTACCGTGGTCAAGTTGGGGTCCAGGGCGGATGGCGAGGACGTAGTCGAATCTCTTGGGGCCCCGCCCCAGTAGGTACCCACTAAAATAAAATTATGAAAAATATTTTTTTGGAGTACATACCTACCTACCCCAAAAAATATGGTATAACATGGTATAAAATGGTATTATACCATATGGTAGAACGTTCCTCCTGGAAAGGGATCAGTCGCTGGTGCGAGTCCAGATCAAGACTATAGTTATTGTGGTTCATATTGTAAAATTAAATACATACCTACCTCCCCTACACGTAACCAGTTTTTTTTCTTGCGTCTACCTCAAGAGTGTGTTGAATTATTAGATAGGTATTTTAAAAACATTGAGAGGTTGATTAACCATTTTTTTATTTAAGAATTTGTTTGTGAGATATTTAACAATTAACTTTATAGCTAATTTTTTTGGTAAAACAGAGCGAATAGAAAAAAAACAGTATTTTCTATTCCGTGACGGCTGGGCCTGGCGGTGGCCTGGTGGTATCCCTGTCATTGAAAACTAGATGTGATGCAACGAATAATACTTCAGCAATATCTACGTGACTTCAAAGTGAACTTTGGAGTCCTTTAGTCCAATAAAAGTTCACAAACAACCTACCCCACAGGGCAGGGTCCGTAGACTACCTATCGGCCATAGGATATGATGACAATCAGTTGTTTGGTCCCACGTAATAGGCTTGATGCCATTTTCGAAATATTTGGATCAAATAACGTATGCGTCATGATTGCTCGGCCAAGTCTTCAAATCAGAAAAAGGTTTCATTAAAAAATTTGTCGGAAGTTGTCATAATCGAGGGAAATAAAACAAAAATTTGTCAAAGTAAAATTAAAGAAGTTATAAGGGTTTTAAGTTGGCCGCGCGAACGTGACGTCAAGGATGGCGCGGCCATGGAGATCTAAGCAACTACTTGGGTTAGAGATCTAATTCTTTTTGTCGGCTCAAGCCTGAATTTGTAAAAATTTGTCGAAAAAAGAATAATAAGCTGTAGATCAATATATTATGAAATATGCACCTTGAAAGTCATGGCCGCGCAATCCTTGATTTGAATTTCTTTTTTTGTTGCTTTTTTCTTTAAACTGAAGACTTCATACAGTAGAACAGTTACCTATGAGAAGAAAGGTCTTAATTTGTCAAAACTAATGAAAGCAATATATACAACTAAAGTTTAGTTAAACAGAAAAAATCAGTCCAAAACAAAAAGTTCGTGGCCGCGCAGTCGTGACGCTACTTTATACGCTGATATCTCATTATCTATAATAGCTGGGATTTTAGTTTGAACATCTATTTATTCCACATTTTAACCTTAATAAAATGGCATATTGGCATAATGGTAATATTTCATAATACATTGATCTACAGCTTAAGATAAGATAAGATAAGATAAGATAATATTTATTTGCTAAAACATGTGTACATATAATATACATAGTCAAGTGCTTATTATATAGGTCTTAAACTTCGATTGGACACAACATGTTTTACCATTGAGTGGTGTACAAATTATTATTTAACTTCAAGTCATCACATCTATATTATACATTAGTCATCCAGTTACAACAAAAGTCAATCCTACAGGGTCATGTCCTCGAGAAAATCCTTAATACTATAGTAGCACTTCTCAGTCAACAATCTTTTGAGCGCCCACTTAAAACGATTATTGTTCAAATTTTTTATATTTTTGGGAATTTTGTTGTAGATTAATGGAGCCATGGATATTACACTTTTATGTAATAGGGCAGTCTTAGCAGGATGGACACATAGCCTGTTATTATCGCGACGATTACGCACGACTTTGTCCATTAATCTTGGAAACAGGTGTGGGTTATACCTGGTAAACAGTGCTACCTCTAGTATGTATATGCCGGGGAGTGTCAGAATATTGTGCTCTTTAAAAAATGGCACACAACTGTCAGTGCTCTCAATACCAAACATGGCACGGATGCAACGCTTTTGCATTTTAAAGACCATGTCATTGTTAGTTGCATTACCCCAAAAATTACACCATATCGAAGTACTGACTCCACTAAACCATGGTATGCTGACAGTAAAGCTACTTTGTTAATAATAGGTGCAAGTTTATAGAGAGCGTAAGATAAGCTACTAATTTTTTTACAAAGTATGTCAATGTGTTCCTTAAATTTCAACTTACTATCTAATGTCAACCCCAGAAACCGCGCAGTCATAGATAGATATTATAATTCTTTTTTCGACAAATTCAAGCTTGAGTCGACAAAAAGAATTAGATCTCTAACCCAAGTAGTTGCTGAGATCTCCATGGCCGCGCCATCCTTGACGTCACGTTCGCGCGGCCAACTTAAAACCCTTATAACTTCTTTAATTTTACGTTGACAAATTTTTGGTTTATTTCCCTCGATTTTGACAAATTCTGATAATTTTTTTGATAAAAACTTAGATTTGAAGATTTGGCCGATAATCCTGACGCATATCAAATAACAGAGTTTTGTCCGGGTTACGGAACCACTTTCAAGCTGCCATGGTGCCACAATTTATCACAAAATAAATATGGGAAAATTGAAAAAAGCGATGGTAGCTTAGTTCTTTTTTCTCTGTCTAACTCATTGCATCTTAAAATATTAATTATTCTTCCATCTCTATTGAACGCAGTTTTCAAGAAAAAGCGTAGAAATTTAGAAAACGTCATGTTCCGATTTTCGTCCGTTCCTTCGGTTCGTTCGTAAAGTTCGTATATGTACGTTTTCGGACATAATTTGATAATTTCGTTAGTCGTCGTTTGACAGCTGTGCGTTCGGTACCTAGCGCTTTTAGCGATTGTGATTGTGTAAAGAAAATACTGTTACCAACTTCATTTTAAAATGCCGAAAAAGTTAAAAGTACTTGTGAAATCCCTATATTCGCATGAAATTAGGAAGGATGTGAGCTTGGAGTCCTTACAATCCCTCAAATTAGAAGATGCCTGGCCTTTTATTAGGGATGAAATTGAGATTGAAATCGGCAGTAATCAGTTGGTGTGTATTCCTCATATAACAGAAGCAGATTTGTATAAAGTTACTTCTCTGTTCGTTCCAAATGAGAAGGAAACCAATGGAAAAATGTTCACCCCATTAGGTGAATTGGTGAAAAACGTAAATAAGCAAAAATCTGACGCAAGGTACGTGAAATGGCTAGAAGAGGGAGAATTTCAGGATGCAGATTTCAAATTCCAACATGAAAGTGTAAAGGTACGTTTTGTGGATTGAATATGAAATGAATACCTATAAAATATTATTTATAAAATACCATGTTCTGCAGTCAGCTTTTATCTGAGCTGATCATTACTTATGCTTCTTTACATGACTTAATTAATTTAATAATTATTCTGTTATAATCAGACATGATTTTCTTTGTGTAGGTGGGTAGGGTACATACTATCCATCTTTACCAATATATGAAATTAACTATCAATAGGTACCTAAGCAATTGCATAATTTTTTCCCCCAGCCCATTCAACTCCCACAGCTGGGTATAGCATATACCACACTGGCTGGACTTGTATTGGGTTGGTATAGGGTTTTGTGTTGAGTTTACCTTCAGTAGCATCATATGTAGTAAATTCTTTAAATTCCAATCTCTGTATTTAAGTCAAAATATTATGACTTCTATTGTTTAGTGAAGCTAAGATGTTGTAAATCTCTTTTGGAGTAAAGATATGATTCTATGTATTACTACGCATCAATATATTGAAAAGAAAGAACCTGTAATTCTATTTTGGCTGATAATGAGCTGTTCTCGTTCGAAAATCAGATTTACAAATAGGATAGGTAAAACTTTTAACAAATTATATTGTAAAATATAATTATTAAAAAAAGTATGTATTCCATTTGTTTCTTTGTCATTTTTCTTCTTACTGTAAGGTTCACCAAAGCTGGGACTGCTATTATTATTATTATTTATTAAACCACACTAGAAGCTCATTGAGCTGAAATGTGTGTCCCTGGATCTGAAGACAATGTCAAGTCAGTTCTTGAAAGCATTAACAGTGCGTGCTTTTATCACATGTTCGGGCAAACTGTTCCACTCAGCGACCACTCGGCTCGGTAGAAAGTGTTCTACGATGTTTCCTTTACATTGTCCTCTACACAGTTATAACTTAACTTGTTCGTGTTTTACTGTCTTTTAATGTTTGTGTTTTAGTATGCATTATGTGTTGCAATATTTATATGTATAGAATTGTGCTATCATGCTATGAGTGACAACTTGATAACTGATGCAAATAATAAATAAATAAATATATTTGGACATTCTCACACAACGTCATCTAGCCCAAACTAAGCTATAAGCTTGTGCTGTGGGGTCTAGACTATTGATAAACATACACATATATTTCTAAATACATACATAATATACATAGAAAACACCCAAACTTATATGCAAATGTTTATAGATCCATAAATACATAATATCTATGTAAGTTATGTGCATATGTTAATATGTTAGGTGCTAAACACATGTTATATATACCTACTATCACCTACCACCGACTAGTACTGTATTGACATGCATATGTTAATACATGGACATGTTAATAGCAAAACATGTTACTAATATGACATAATTTCCACTTTTTACTATTTATACTACCTCAGCCCCAGGGTTATCCATCTGTACTTGTTACTGGATATGGCTAAAATATAAAAAAGAGTAGACACTACTTCCTTATTTTCCTTACTTATTTATTTTAATACTAACTTATGGAGGGGAACTCCCTTCATCAAAGGCAATCTCCTTTGGGAAAACCCCCAAATTATGTTCAATAGTAATTGTTTGAGACTATTAATTATTTTTAAGTATAATAAAAAAATTTGAGCCTTGAAGAACATGTTAAGCCGTTGGTCCCAGTTGTCATACGAATATCTAAGGCAGTTGTTCGTTATTGTTATTTGGAGGACAGGAAAATAAAAACCTCACCCAACCTCAACCTCAGTCGTTCATATTTATTGCACACAATATTATGTAATCCGGATATCATCATTCTAATCTAAAACGAAGCTAAAAGATAAATTGTGATATGTGCATTAGATACCACTGTGATATTGGAATATTGGTATTCAATATTTTCGCTTAACCAGTGCGTACTCTGTAGGCACAAACAGAGTAATTATAAAGGAATCCTTTATAATTACTCTGTCTGTGCCTACTAAGGTAGGTAGGTACTGTTCGCGAGGCCTAAGCTGAGCTGTGTGAGTGCTCTCGAAAAGTAGAGTAGATAAGCTGTGTGTATGGTGTGTGTAAAACAGTGTCACATATATGTTCACATACGTGCACTTACACAAACGCAAAGCTCAGCTTACGCCTTACGAACTGTACCTATAATGATTAAATGTACAAAACTCTTATCAGCTATTTTTGTTATCACAAATTACCTTTATCATAATCGAATTTAATTTTTGAAAATGGTTGCTAATTGCAACTTGCGATTGAAGATTTGCTTATCTGTTCGGTGGTACTGAGCACTTTGTTTTTTTAGGGTTCCATACCAAAATGTTAAAACGGGAACCCTATGTCTATTTAAATTTAATGGTGCATGCTCATAGGCAGGTACATGAAATTCCATATGTGGTGCAACAAATTTACGTCATTCGTCGTCCCGAAACTGGGATAGCTGGGGCTTCTTGTGGGACGCCACTCCCGACCGATGAAGTCCGATGTTTCCTTCGCCATAACGGAGCCACAGCTATAACTGATACTCAGTAAAGGGACGCCCGAAACACATTAGGGGCCTTCTCACATAACGATATAGACAGACTGTAGAGAATTATTAGGTCCTCATAGAATTCGCCGTGCCGCGGATCCGCTATCATCCCTATTCTTTGAATTAGTTCAGAAATAACGTATGTTTAAGGGTTTCCAAAGTATTGCTTTAATGTGTTGTCCTTGCATTTACTTCACCTTGTCCTCTTGGTGTGGAAAACTTCGAAAACAAAAGGCGAAAACTGGAAGTCGCTAAGAATATTGTTATTCTAAATAATTTTTTTTTGTTCCAGATAACTCTTCAGGATGATACACTCAAGAACAAAGTTAGAGTTATCATGATCAGCTTCTCCAGAAGTGTTGTTCCAAAAGACAAGGATTTAGTAAACAACATTTATTTGGACGTCGAAAAAAACAAAGGTATTGAGTAAAACAGACTGCTGGGTGGTGAACGGCATAGGACGTCTGCAGACTGCGGTGTCGAGAGAATTAAAAAAATTGGTTAATCCCAGAAGTAAAATCAAATGTAGGAAGTAGGATGCGCATTCCATTTGCTTCTCTTTTGAATAGACAACAGCGGCGGCCTTACCCATTGTGAGGCTCCGGGCGGCAGGTCTAGGTTTTGCGATTTCCATGTTCCATGTTTGGTTAACGCGGGGTAACGAATGCGTTTCAGAAATCTCCTGCACCCATATCCGGGTGCTTACGACCAATGGAAATGCGCCCATAGTGTATCTCAAGGGTGCTGCTTCTTAGCAGGTTCATACTGCAAGTAAGTTCGGCTTGAACCCTGAAAAACTTATCTTTTTTTCATAGATTTGAAGGGCAAGAAGTCCGTGTATATGATCACAAGCGTATTGATGGCAAAAACTATCGAGTTTAGAGTTACCCGTGGAACTTCCTCTAGAATATTCCACCTTGGAACTGCGTCTCCTCTCGTTTTTGGTCTTGAAGAGTTCTTGATTGGTGAAGATGGGAAACTGACTGCCAAGGTATGTAATTTTAAAATATGTGTTTTCAATATAATTTTTTTTAGCGTCAGTCTCCTTGGTTACAGTAAAGCATTGAGTTTCTATATTATATAGGGGGCGAATGTCAACGGTTTTCTTCGTGGCGAATACTATGCGGCTCTTATATAGGTTGCCCAATATTATGTTTGCGTTCCACTAGGGGCGCCCCATTACATTAAGCACGTCAAAAACAAGATCTCAGAACAATACCTGTTACAAATACAAACAATAATTAGATCCATTATTTTCCACACGACAATTTAAATTGTGTTCTTAAAAAAAGTGTAGTTTTTTAAGAACTCAAATCTGCATCGTAGTGTTTAAGATGCCATTGAAACTGAATGTCAGTTAGTTAATTTACTGGTCTAGAAAATACTTAGCACTTTGTATACAGTTCAGTTCCTTGTTATTTTAAAGACAGTTTTTGTACCACAAAATACAACACCTTAAACAAGGTTAACGTTTTCGTGTAGTAATGTATTTCAATATTTTAATAGTCGTATCTATAGGTATGTAGTAGACGTATACTATACTATATAATTCGAATAAAAAAAAAATGACGTCACGCGTTAAGTCTTACATACTTAACGCGTGACCTCATTGTTTTTTTTTAATTCGAATAATATCTCATTGACCGAGCGAGCGAAGCGTCTGCATTTCGAGAGTGGACAATTTTCGTCTGGTCTGTCTGTCTGTGTTCCGTTCCGTCCGAGCCACTTTTAAAGTTTTCGAAACGAAAATCTCTTATACAATAGTAATGTCCGACCGTCCGTTAGTGAACAACTTTCAACTCGAGAACGGTAAGAGCTAGCGTGATGGACCCTTGACACCACCGTCTTGCACCACTTGTGTCAAGGGTATTTTTTAATACCCATTACACTACCAAAGAGATAGAGAATATTTATGAGTTATATTCTAGGAATAGTATGGATGTCTGTGTTATCAATTATGATAGCTTTCTTTCTTATTTCCCATAGTACTCTATGAGAAGAAAAGAATTCCCGTGGTACTACATCAATGTTTTGGTTTTATAACCCTTTAAAATATTATTATTTTATGACTTTATATTATGGCCAGTCTCTCTAATCTTGAAGGCTCTTATGTTGATATGTATTCCTGGTACATTTGAGGTTTGTGTCCTTTATAATGGACAGTCATTTTCATCTGTACTCGGTGCACCTGTTGACAGATTTCTTTATTTTTCATCGGGACAAAAAAATGTATCATGCGCTTAGTAGGGCAGTATGGATATATCTTACCAGAGCCGCTTGGGTCCCTTAACTCTCTATTATTATAAGATATACAAACAACAAAAGTACTAGAAGTACAGAACTACAAAAGAGGCAACTCTTATCTCGCTCAGTTTGGTTTATTCAAAATGTGTTTGAAGAAGTTTTGTTCAGAAACCGTTCACCTTTGATCGTGCTTAAAAAATGTCATAAAGGTTGACACGAACCTCGAATAAAATACTAGGACTACATAACTACATAAACACTCGAAATCTCATTCGAATCTCGATCCGTTTGGTTTATTTAAATGTGTCAACAGGTGCACTGAGTATAGATGAAAATGACTGCCCATTATAAAAGATTTCATTTCATTTCGAACTGTCAAAAAGAAACAGTCAAAAACGAATAGACAGAAGTATAAGAAAATAAGAAAGTATTTTTCACAACACTATTAGTTGGTAGTGTAATGGGTATTAAAAAAAACCCTTGACACCACCGGTGGTGCAAGACGGTGGTGTCAAGGGTCCATCACGAGAGCTAGAGACTCAGTGTAAATGCCAATCGACTTAGCATGGTCTAAGACCTCTAAAATGAATCAAATCGAGAACGGTAATAGTTAGAGACTCAAGATAAGCTGCAATCAACTCAGCATGGTCAAAGACCTCTAAAATGAACTTGAGCTTTGACCTCTGCTCTCAAGGTCAAGGTCAAAACGAGGTCAAATCGAGAACGGTAATAGTTAGAAACTCAAGACCAGCTGCAATCAACTCAGATGGTCAAAGACCTCTTAAATGAACTTGACCTTTGACCTCTGATCTCAAGGTCAAGGCTAAAACGAGGTCAAATCGAGAACGGTAATAGAATCACGACCAGCTGCAATCAATTCAGCATGGTCAAAGACCTATAAAATGTTGTTGAACTTCATGTCATGTGACATTTTTTAGATTTTATGAAAAAACTTTCGAAAACTCTAAAATATGGCATATATCTCATATATGGCAAATTTTTGCCATATTTTTAACTTGTTTTATCCCATCTCTACGAAACTTGGCACAAGTGTTCCTTGATTTAATAAAAAAATTTCATCGAGAGCCTTTTTTGAGTAGGTACGTACCAATGGGGGAAATGGGGAATAATATGGGCGACCACTAGTTGTATTATTTACCATATTCAGTAGATACTACCATCACTGCAAACTACTGCACCTATTCTAATGCTGTTTTCATCAATGGATAGTAGTTCTCGTGGACAGTTTTAGACTACTCTTTATCCCGATGATGTGTTCCACACGACAATTTAAATTGTGTTCTTAAAAAAAGTGTAGTTTTTTAAGAACTCAAATCTGCATCGTAGTGTTTAAGATGCCATTGAAACTGAATGTCAGTTAGTTAATTTACTGGTCTAGAAAATACTTAGCACTTTGTATACAGTTCAGTTCCTTGTTATTTTAAAGACAGTTTTTGTACCACAAAATACAACACCTTAAACAAGGTTAACGTTTTCGTGTAGTAATGTATTTCAATATTTTAATAGTCGTATCTATAGGTATGTAGTAGACGTATACTATACTATATAATTCGAATAAAAAAAAAATGACGTCACGCGTTAAGTCTTACATACTTAACGCGTGACCTCATTGTTTTTTTTTAATTCGAATAATATCTCATTGACCGAGCGAGCGAAGCGTCTGCATTTCGAGAGTGGACAATTTTCGTCTGGTCTGTCTGTCTGTGTTCCGTTCCGTCCGAGCCACTTTTAAAGTTTTCGAAACGAAAATCTCTTATACAATAGTAATGTCCGTCCGTCCGTCCGTGAACAACTTTCAACTCGAGAACGGTAAGAGCTAGCGTGATGGACCCTTGACACCACCGTCTTGCACCACTTGTGTCAAGGGTATTTTTTAATACCCATTACACTACCAAAGAGATAGAGAATATTTATGAGTTATATTCTAGGAATAGTATGGATGTCTGTGTTATCAATTATGATAGCTTTCTTTCTTATTTTCCATAGTACTCTATGAGAAGAAAAGAATTCCCGTGGTACTACATCAATGTTTTGGTTTTATAACCCTTTAAAATATTATTATTTTATGACTTTATATTATGGCCAGTCTCTCTAATCTTGAAGGCTCTTATGTTGATATGTATTCCTGGTACATTTGAGGTTTGTGTCCTTTATAATGGACAGTCATTTTCATCTGTACTCGGTGCACCTGTTGACAGATTTCTTTATTTTTCATCGGGACAAAAAAATGTATCATGCGCTTAGTAGGGCAGTATGGATATATCTTACCAGAGCCGCTTGGGTCCCTTAACTCTCTATTATTATAAGATATACAAACAACAAAAGTACTAGAAGTACAGAACTACAAAAGAGGCAACTCTTATCTCGCTCAGTTTGGTTTATTCAAAATGTGTTTGAAGAAGTTTTGTTCAGAAACCGTTCACCTTTGATCGTGCTTAAAAAATGTCATAAAGGTTGACACGAACCTCGAATAAAATACTAGGACTACATAACTACATAAACACTCGAAATCTCATTCGAATCTCGATCCGTTTGGTTTATTTAAATGTGTCAACAGGTGCACTGAGTATAGATGAAAATGACTGCCCATTATAAAAGATTTCATTTCATTTCGAACTGTCAAAAAGAAACAGTCAAAAACGAATAGACAGAAGTATAAGAAAATAAGAAAGTATTTTTCACAACACTATTAGTTGGTAGTGTAATGGGTATTAAAAAAAACCCTTGACACCACCGGTGGTGCAAGACGGTGGTGTCAAGGGTCCATCACGAGAGCTAGAGACTCAGTGTAAATGCCAATCGACTTAGCATGGTCTAAGACCTCTAAAATGAATCAAATCGAGAACGGTAATAGTTAGAGACTCAAGACAAGCTGCAATCAACTCAGCATGGTCAAAGACCTCTAAAATGAACTTGAGCTTTGACCTCTGCTCTCAAGGTCAAGGTCAAAACGAGGTCAAATCGAGAACGGTAATAGTTAGAAACTCAAGACCAGCTGCAATCAACTCAGCATGGTCAAAGACCTCTTAAATGAACTTGACCTTTGACCTCTGATCTCAAGGTCAAGGCTAAAACGAGGTCAAATCGAGAACGGTAATAGAATCACGACCAGCTGCAATCAATTCAGCATGGTCAAAGACCTATAAAATGTTGTTGAACTTCATGTCATGTGACATTTTTTAGATTTTATGAAACACTTTCGAAAACTCTAAAATATGGCATATATCTCATATATGGCAAATTTTTGCCATATTTTTAACTTGATTTATCCCATCTCTACGAAACTTGGCACAAGTGTTCCTTGATTTAATAAAAAAATTTCATCGAGAGCCTTTTTTGAGTAGGTACGTACCAATGGGGGAAATGGGGAATAATATGGGCGACCACTAGTTGTATTATTTACCATATTCAGTAGATACTACCATCACTGCAAACTACTGCACCTATTCTAATGCTGTTTTCATCAATGGATAGTAGTTCTCGTGGACAGTTTTAGACTACTCTTTATCCCGATGATGTGTTCCAGTGGGAATTGGGAACCAATGTGTTATATTGACTATTTTACGCGGGCAAAGGCGCGGCCGTTCGCTAGTAGTCGATATAATAATGTACGTGATATGATCATAATCTGTGGTGATACAAGTTCTAGTTCCCGATGATGTGTTCCTGTGGGAAGGGAACTAATATGTTATAGGGACTATTTTACGCGGGCAAAGTCGCGGCCGTTCGCTATTAGTCGATATAATAATGTACGTGATATGATCATAATCTGTGATGATACAAGTTCTAGTTAACAGTTTGGTTAACTGTGACCTAGATTCAGCTTGACACGAGTACGGCATTGTCACGTCCACGATATACCTAATGTATGAATGTATCGATCCATATTGAAACAGTGAAAGCACACATAGGTGCATTTTAATCTCTACAAATGAAGGACGACCTATTGACGAATAATTTATAGCCGAGTACAGTTCGCGAGGCGTAAGCTGAGATTTGCATTTGTGTGAGTGATCACGAAAAGTAGAGTAAAAAATAATAGTTTAAAAAAACTAATAAAACACGCTTTTATAGAGAATCCTACTAAAAATTAGAAAATAAATTTTAATAAGTTTGAATTAAGAATAGTGTAAATAAGAAATAAATGTATATTATTGTAAAAAGCGTGAGGTGCATTTTAAGATATTATTATTATCAAAATGATAATTCTTCTACTCATATTTGTCAATAAAATATTTATTATAACTATTGACACTATGCACCTCACGCTTTTTTACAATAATATACATTTATTTCTTATTTACACTATTCCTAATTCAAACTTATTAAAATTTATTTTCTACTTTTTAGTTGGATTGTCTATAAAAGCGTGTATTTTTAGTTTTTTTAAACTGTTATTTATTTTTAATTTTTTAGTTTTTATTTTCCTTTTTTTTAAATTTTCGATCGAATTATTGCATTGTCATCGATCTTTGACAGGTGTGCAATTTGAATTAAATCTGATCGTTCAAAGTAGGGTAAAATCGAACCCAAAAGAGTCGGTTACAAACAAACATACATATTTTTTTAAATTTTCAATCGAATTATTGCATTGTCATCGGTCTTTGACAGGTGTGCAGTTTGAATTAAATCTGATCGTTCAAAGTAGGGCAAAATCGAACCCAAAAGAGTCGGTTACAAACAAACAAACATACAAACAAGTGAAGCTAATAAAAGCGTTGTAAAAAGCTATGTGTACAGTACAACACATGGGTGTGTAAAACAAGTCGCATTATACGTTCACGTACTCGCGAATTGTAACTAGGCTCAAGATATAGAATGCGGCGCGTCATTGGAAGTCTCTAGATATCTAATATAAAAAGTTTTCACGAAGACAGCGCGTGATAACCAATCCTTTAATGTGCACTTAAAAAGTAACACAAAAACTGTAAAAACCGTTCACAACACGTAATAGTGATAATAGACGTGGGTAGGTACTTGTGGTTGTTTGCTAAAAAGGCAAATTGATAAGTTCCAAATGGGATTTGGCAAATACATTGATAACTAGCAGAGTTAATTAGCTAAGTTAAAATATTATTTGAATACTGTCACATACATTACGACAAACAACCAGTCGATATTTCTAGACCGCTTCTTGTTTGTTTTTTTAATGCCGCCGCTCTAACGTCCTTTGCCGGGCGTCTCTGGTTACAAGCAGGTATTTCCAGTGGCGTCCGGCGGACTTTGACCACCTCTGTGGTCTCTGCGAGGGTTTGCCTTCTAGCCTGCTTCTGTAAGGTCGGCGGGTGGCGATCCCGCCGTCCTCAGGCCCCGATCATGGAGGTCGATGGTCTTGGGCGTAGATGAGTCTGCGGCGCCTTCGCCGCCGACTACGGAACTCGGCGGGGAGCGTACGCTCCCTCTCCCTCTCGGCCGCCTCCTTCGCGAGCATGACTTGCTCGCAGAAGGACACGGCCGCGTTCCACCTACTCCCGCTGGAGACCATCGCTTGAAGCATGGTGTCCAGCGAGAGGGTATCCACGCCCAGACCCACTACGAGGTCCCGGCGCTGACTCGCCCACGCTGAGCACTCCACCAACGTGTGGAATGCGGTGTCGTCGTCGGAAACCTCGCAGTGTTGACACCGGGGTGTGACCTCACGATGGATGCGAAACAGATAGCTACCGAAGCATCCATGCCCGGTAACGATCTGCGTCGCACGATACGTGAGGTCACCATGCTGCCCCTGCAGCCAATCGTCCATGATCGGTCTGACCGCCGCAATGATGACCTGGGTTGCTCAAGTTGCACCCTCCATGACTCCATGAGATCCTGGTGGAGTTGGGACCGCTGGTCCTCGATTTCTCGAGACGTGTGGTCAGACATTATACCTGAGGCCTGTGGTCCCGCTCCAGCGCCTCTTGGAACAATGACGCAAGGGCTCTCGCTTCCAGGTCTCATGGAGGGGTCCCGGCTAGGAGACATGCAGCCTCGCCGGAGATCGTGCGGTACCCTCTTATTGTTTTGACGGCCAAGGTCCTCAACGGTCTATTAAGAAGCGTTGAGTTGTTGGCCGTCAACCGCGCCGCCCATACGGGAGCCCCGTATAGGGCCATACTCTGCACGATCCCCAGGTACAGTCTCCTGCAGGAGGCGTTGGGTCCCTTTAGGTTAGGCATGAGTCGCGAGAGCACGACTGATGCCCCCGTCACTTTAGGGACCAAACTTCGGAAATGTGGTCCGAAGTTCCATCGGCTATCAAGTACGATCCCTAGGTACTTCATCGAGGGCTTGATGCCGATGCTAACGCCTCCCACATTTATGCTGGAACCTTCAGGTGGACCGTTCCGAGGTCTGTGAAAGCACAGAACCTCGGACTTGTGCAAAGCCACCTCCAGTCCCAGCATTTGTAGACCTCTAATATAAGTCAGCGTTAAGGATACAGCGTGGATCTATTAAAAATACGTAAGTAGGTACAGAAGTTTCTGCATGATCGGCAACACAAAAAAGCGTCGAAAAATTGCAAATTGATTAATTTTGATCACGTTTGTTGGTAGATTGATGTCTCCTCTTAAGAATAGACAAAAGATGACCTTAATTAAACAATCATCAAAGAATGAGTTGTTTACAAAGCTTACTTATACGTATCTGGATTTGCTCATGCTATCATATCGTACAAGTACTTGTAGTACGGCTATGTTACTGTATTGTTATTATATGTATTTACTTGAATGTGTGTAGTAACGTATACTTCTTTGGAATCAACAGTACTCTGAGAAGTAATAAATACGATGTGTGTTCTGAAGTGTGTAACTACACACTGTGTACATTGTAATTACTCATGATGTTTTGAGAAGTTGAAAACAAGATTATGATGAAATCAAAGCACTCGAGCTCTAGAACTTTCCATTCATTTGCAAGAGTGGATTTTTGATCCTACCCTGTACTATGGGACTTCAGGAATTCAGGACCACACATGTGGTCTCATTATAGGTGTATAATAGATTCTTATTACCAGATCATGTTATCAGAAATGTGGTAAACATTGAGTTGGGTCCCATGGTCCAGAATTTAGATCTCCTTGGAGTTATATACATGGAAAGTTTTGTAAAACTTCATCGTCTTTGCTGAAATATACTGTATGATTCAGGAGGGTTTCAAAGAGTTTCAGTTCCACGTTTTATTATCCTTATGGTGATATAGTAGGTAGGTATGGGACAGAATATGGCGCATCATATCCCGGGAACAGATTCCTAAACGTAATTGTAATACTACTAAGAAGCATTTCTAGAATTGGTCACTACCTATATTTGGCAAGTTGCCCGCATTGGGAACGTAAAACACCTAATTGCAAGATTGCCGTCTATAATACTCACTGAATACCTCTGCCAATATTTGGCAATTCAAAGGTATTTTAAGAGGAACCGAATGCATGTGCTAAAGGAAGTCCACTTCTATCAGTATCTTTTTGACCGATTTCAAAAAAGAAGCAGTTTCTTAATTTGACTGTATATTTTTATATTTCGACTGGGTTTTGATTGTTATTTAGTCCCATTCCGGTAATTTAATTTCGTTTGTTTTGTGTCTAGTCCGAAACGCCCAGGACTTTAATTGACTGTGCCTTAGCGGCTGGCACGTAAGATTTTGTTGCCTTTCATCAACATTTAATCGCAAGGCAACAGGTTAATTTTTTTTATCAAAATTACTATATTGCTGCTACTTTTTATTTAATTCCATTATATGTGTGTCCAGTGACAGCAATAGGCTTGCCCCCTATTACATGGGACTAAAAATACTGGCAATCTGTGGGTGTGTAATGCATCTCTGCCTACCCCTTTGGGATATAGGCGTGATATGGCGTGTGTTGTTTTGTTTACCAATCGGGTTTATTTACGGATGGATGGATTAATGAATGGATTCCAGCGGGAAATAGTAACAAGTATAACTTATTCTAGTCACATACTATATATAGATAATATCCTCAGCTCAAAAAAAAAAAAATATATGAATGGTCTCTAAAAAACTTTAATAAGTGTTCATCAAGTATAGATAAGGTACTCAAAACATCTAATTATAATACTGAGCGCCTTAATACATTTATAAATAACCACTCGTGCAACATCAACTGCACAAGTCCTCCTCAATCTTTGGAGCACCAGGCTTCCCTTACAACTTGCTCCCCTTCTACTTCATTAGTATATGAATTGTGTGACAGTGTAAAAAGTAATAGTCATACTGGTTATACTAAACTAATTTTATTTAGTGATGATATTGGAACTGATTTTGGTTCTTTTCTGATACAACAATTTAATTCAAATTGTTATTCAATTATTAATAACTGTTATCCAGGTGCATCTTTAAATGAAATTATGCAAAAGATATTAGAATATAATTTTGACTCAAACAGTAAAATAATTATTTTCTGCTCAAACAGGGGTAAAATTAACAAAAATGAACTATCCCTATACTTTGACAAAATGCAAAACTTAAATGTTGAACATGTAGTAATTTTTACATTACCATTATAAAAGGTGTGTGCCAGACGTGAAAAATTCTCTTAGATATAAGATAAATTTACAACTCAATTTAACTAGCCAATATAATAATAAATTCCATGTAATTGACTTTAATTCTGTTTTTAAGAGAACTGTATATAAATACAATTTGTCAACTTCTGACAGTAAGTTTAACGATAACAAACATATTGTTTATGTAAACAAAGGTAGGTATTTTCTACCAAAGCATTATAAGAGACAAATAGCAAGTTTGCTATTCAATTATTTTTACACTTCAGCCAAGAACTTGGCTGACAAAACTGCTTTTATTGAGCAATGTAGATTTAGTGTTAAGACTTTGGAATCTGTTCCAAGTAATTTAAATTAAGTTCTACGACAACAGAGGCAATATTACCCTTTAGCAGACATAGTCAATTAATTGAATTAAATTTAGTTACAAATATTAATTATGTTAAAAAATGCCCTCCAAATCAAACCAAATCAAAAAATGTAAATTATATCAACATAGGGCATCAAAATATTGGTTGTTTAACACATGGCAAAGAGTTAGAGTTGGAACTGTTAATGAATTCAGATAATATTGATATGTTTTGTATTACAGAACAAATGCGTAAGTCGAATGAGCTCTTGTTCAATTTTAGTAATCACCGGGTTGGTAGTGCATTCTGCAGGGTGACCACAGTACGGGGGGATCTTTGATTTTATTAAATAAAAAACTTAAATTTAAAGAACGGAAAGATATCGTGTCTCTTTCTCTAGAGTGTAAAGTCGAACTGTCTTGCGTGGAAATGGAGCAATTCATAGTAGTATGCGTGTATAAACCTGGAACCTCGCCCTTTTGCGAATTTGAGGAACTTATTGACAAAGTTCTATGTAAACTTGGAAAAACTAATAAGTACCTAATAGTTTGTGGTGATTTTAATGTCGATTTACTTGTTAATACGCCTATGAGTTATAATATTTTAAATTTATTTAAATCACACAATCTTACAAACTTATTTTTGGAGCCTACTAGATATTGTGCTACAATAGCCACTTGCCTGGATAATATATACAGCGATATGTTGCCAGAAAGTAAAAGTATTATAAAAAAGCTAGATTCAGACCATTGTGGGCAAATAGCATCTTTTAAAATCACTAAAGAAAAAGTTATAAAACGTAAAATATTATGTAGACCAATAACTGGTGACCGCTTGGAACGTATGAGGGTTGGACTTTGCAATAAAATTCCATTCTTAGACACTGGCTTAGATCCAAATGTAATGTATAAATTATTTTTTGATTCTTTTTACAACGAGTTCAACTCCATATTCAAGTCTAAGGAGGTCATGATTAGTGATAGTCCTACTTTCAGTGAATGGGCCACTGAGGGTATACACAAAAGTAGACAAAAACTTTGTGAACTATACTCAGAAAGACAGCTTAATAGATCAGTTGAATTTCTAGATTATGTTAAAACTTATTCAAAAACGTTTAAAGCAGATTGTTTAGCAGCTAAATCAAAATATATAAGTGATAAAATTCTCAATAGTGCAGACAAAGTTAAATCTACTTGGAAAATTATAAACGCGGAAAGAGGTCAACAAAAATTAAATGATAAAAATTTTAAACTTAATATAAATGGTAAAATAACAACATCAGACTTCGAGGTCGCTAACGAATTTGAAAATTTTTTCTCCCGAATTCCTGTAGATTTGACAAAAACCCTAGGCTCTTCAACCCCCATTGCAGAATCTTTGTTAAAAGCAAACGTTCCTTGTTGTAACGTTATATTTAAATTCAGTAAAGTTAACATAAACACCATCTTAAAAACTTTTAAATCTTTAAATATCAAGAAAACAGCTGACCTCTGGGGCATCTCTGTGTATTTAGTAAATTCTTTTGTTGAAATGGTTGCTCCTGAACTAGTAATAATATTTAATAATTGTAATGAAATCTAGTAAATTAATTCCCCTGTTTAAATCGGGTAGTAGTTCAGTCCAATTTCCGTCCCATTTCTGTACTACCTACATTTAGTAAAATTTTTGAAAAAATTATGCTTAATCAAATGCAAAATCACTTTAACGTTAATAAACTATTACATACAAAACAATTCGGTTTCACTCGTGGTCGGTCCACCACTGATGCCGGAATTAAATTATTAGAGTGTATATACAGGGCCTGGGATGAGTCATATGATGCTTATGGTGTATTCTGTGACTTATCTAAGGCCTTCGATTGCGTTCAGCACCAGACTTTAATTAAGAAACTTGATCATTACGGAATCTGGGGGACGGCCTTGAATTTCGTCAATTCTTACTTAAGTGATAGGGTCCAGAAAGTAGTGATCAATGGTAAACAGTCACCTGGTTCTCCTGTAGCAATGGGGGTACCGCAGGGTTCAATTTTGGGACCTTTTCTTTTACTAGTATATATTAATGATCTCCCTCACCTCATAAGAGACGACCACGAGGTAGTTTTGTTTGCTGATGACACTTCTTTAATATTTAAAGTTAAACGTGGACAGCGCGAACTTGACGATGTAAACATTGCCCTCTCTAGGATAGTCCACTGGTTTTGTGCTAATAATTTATTATTAAATGAAAATAAAACTAAATGTGTAAGATTCACCTTACCTAATGTAAGACTTGTTAAAACCAGTGTTAAGGTTAGGGATGATATAATAGAATTAGTCGATGACACTGTCTTTCTGGGCATAACGTTAGACTCCAAATTGCAATGGGGGCCTCATATCGGGAAAATTTCGGCCAGGCTTAGTTCAGCAGCCTATGCTGTCAAAAAGATCCGACAACTTACAGACATTAAAACGGCGCGTCTTGTCTACTTCAGCTACTTCCACAGTATCATGACATATGGCATACTACTGTGGGGTAACGCTGCCGATATTGAATGCATCTTTGTGTTGCAGAAGAGGGCTGTCCGGACTATCTATGGAATGGGGTCTCGGGAGTCATTAAGAGATAAGTTTAAGCATATTAACATCCTTACAGTGTATTCACAGTATATTTATGAAATTTTATTGTATACCCACAAGAACAAAAGTAAATTTGTGAAAAATAGTGATAATCATAATCTAAACTTAAGAAATAAGGATAAACTGGCTGTTCCTAAATTTAGGCTTCATAAAGTGAGTAATTCTTTTGCGGGGAACTTTATTCGAATGTACAATACATTGCCAACCGAAATAGCAAATTTATCTGTTATTAAATTTAAAAAACTAATAAAACGTAAATTGTGCCATAAAGCTTATTATAGTATTAATGATTTCTTAGATGACAAGGCTGCCTGGTTGTAACACGAATTGCTCCTTTCTAAATAACTCTGTATTAGATTTAAGATGAAATATTTTGGAAAAAAGCCGAACTGAGTTTCTTGCGGGCTCTTCTCAGTCTCGTTGCATTTTGGAACCCTCGGTAGAGTCACACCAACTTTTGACGAATCTAAATAATTTTCTAAAAATTTCAAAGATAATAAACGTTATTTTATTTATTTACAATAAGAATTACAATATACAAAATAAACATAATTATAGACTAAAAATATTTACATTACAAAATATCGTTTAAAAAATCCTCCGCGTCATTGCTGACTGGGAAGGTTCCCAGAATGCTGGCTGTGTTGCCACGTTGGATGGCGATACTTATTCTTTGGGCCAGAAAATAGCCAGCCTTCTGGTCCTGAGAAGCATCGATTAGACGTTTAGCAATGTCTCTATAAAGGCGGCGAGCACTCGGACCCCATGACCCCAGTGTCTCAACCCCAAACGGCTCAAATATGTAATCACCTGCTAGGTTAGCATATTTACGCCGTTTAAAGCCTTCAGCCGATGCAGCAGCAGCGCCGGCACATCCGGATGTGCTTGGAAGGTGTGAAGGTGCTAAGGTGTCAACGCATGTAGCGTCCCACACCAAAGGCCTTCCCATCTTCCACGGTAGCAACGACATACCGTCCGGTCTCTTTCCATCGCTTCGCGCTAAACCATTTGGTTCGCGTACGGCCGAAAGACCTGCGGTGGAAAGAGCCCTACGAATTATGTCGTTTAGAATAGCGTGCCGAGGTATACGACCTGCGCTTCTGCTACAAGAAAGGCCATGGTGTCCCAGATTATCGACGGCTACTCCACAGGTGCAATGATGCGGGGATACACAAGGTGTACCCAGCCGAAGGCAAGTGGCAATGCGGAAGGTAGTGTCGTCCAACATTGTACCGATGTTGGGCGATGGGAGCGCCTGGATCCATAACCCTGACTCCCATTCTCCAACAGCTAGTAGGCGTGCACGCTCTGAAATATATTTTATTTTATATTTATTTTATTTCACTTGTAAATACATAGGTACACTATGTAGCTAATAATGTAATGGGTAATAATAAATAGGAATAGTTCAAAGTATAAATAAGGAAACTAAACAAAACTTGTTCTATGAGAACTACTTAGGTTAGATTTCTTTCTTGTTAATTTAGTATTTCGTGTGTACTTGTTCGTTAAACAGTTTGTTAATACTGTTTTATTGTGTAAGCTTGTGCTTGTGTAAATAATAAATGTGTAATTAAATAGTAGGGAAGAATACAAGTGTATTTATTCTTAAAGCCTACTTGGTCCTTCGAACTTGAACGTAGTATCATAGTAGATAGGAATTTGCATCTACAGAACTAGACAACTGTTACGACATGCTTATATTATATGTATCACACACTCATATCACGCCTATATCCCCGAAGGGGTAGGCAGAGGCGCATTACACACCCATAATATGTCAGTATTTTAAGTCCCATGCAATAGGGAGCAAGCCTATTGCCGTCACCGTCAATGTTGATGAAAGGCAACAAAGTCTTACGTGCCAGCCGCTATGGCACAGCATATTAAAGTCCTGGGCGTCTCGGACTATTATATGTATACACTTGTAAATATATGTGTTGGATATATACAAAGAAGTACATACAGTGAAGTACAGTATCTATAGATAGTATCTATTGTTATTCTTGTATGACGAATTATTTATACTTTTGACCTTAAACTTTAGTTAGAGGTGTGTTTTCCTTATGAGTTCGACAAGTCTTGGTATCATACATATTCATTATCATATTTATCACTCGACAAACTATCTTGATTATTAATTTCAATCGCATTACGTACGATAATAATACGTAATAGGTTATGTGTATTTTGTATTTCAATGTTTATTTTCGTTATTTTTTCCATGTAACATCTGTCCTAGCTGTTGGAATTTCGGTTTGTATTACAGAGTGTTGTGGTTACCTACGGAATTTGAAGACTGCTGTATAAAATGTACTTTTCGACTACTGCAACTTTTTAGATCTCCGAGTGTGACCAGTGACCAGACTCTTGTCTAAAAATAACCAAGTTAAAAATAGCATAAATTGGTTCACGAGAGGAATGCAATTGAGTTGAATCACAGCATCCTACTAATATTATAAACGCGAAAGTTTGTGAGTATGTATGTATGGATGGATGGATGTTTGTTACTCTTTCACGTAAAAACTACTAAATGGATTTTAATGAAACTTTACAATAATATAGCTTATACAACAGAATAACACATAGGCTACAATTTATAAAGATATTGTGTTAATTGTTCAAAATATGACGCGGCGCGACGGGAACGGGAAAAAATCCAAATTACCACGCGGACGAAGTCGCGGGCGACCACTAGTATTAAATATTCCTGCAGTGCAAGTTTTACGTGTTAATTAATTCAATAGGTTACAATAGTTTCACCTATTATTATTATTATAAGGATACAATACATACCTTATTGCTTTCTAAACGTTAGAATTTGATATTATCGCGATAGAATATTAGTTCTGAGTGAAAATAGTGGAAGTGTAAAAATAAGTACCTATTCTTTTATCTGTGGTTGTGTAATAGTAGAGTGTTAAACCAAGGGATGAAAGCTTCCCATTTCTGACGAGATATTTTGGCGAAAATTATTTTGAAGACTATTTTGTATGAAAAAATATAACTAGTGACAAGGTGGTATGATCAAAAGACCTAGCTAGCCTAGATCAAAAAATCAATAGCATGTCCTGAAAAAAGTGCGAATGAAACACAAAAATTAAAAAGTAAGGCGGGAAGTACAATACTTGATACGTGATCAATCCCTGTTGTTATAATTTTTTTATTTTCTTTCTTCGTGTAACTCGGGTGAAAACACCCATTTTTGCCTCGAACTCATCATTCACCGAGCCTTTTCCCAACTCAGTTGGGGTCGGCTTTCCAGTCTAACTGCGATTCGGTTGAACTTTCTATATTTTCCGTGAAGCGACTGCCATCTGACCTTCACAACCCATGGGCGATATCGAAGTTCTGTAGTTAGACCGGTCGGATTTTTGATTTAGGGCTCCAACTACCCCTAACGACTGCCATAGATGTTAGTATGACAACCGGGACCGACGGCTTAACGTGCTCTCCGAGGCACGGAGGGGTCTCAATGTCTTAAGAAATGGTCACCCATCCTAAGACCGGCCTGAGTCGATGTTGCTTAACCTTTGCAATGTGTTAACATTGTCGGTTACCACTAGACCACGAACTATAGGTGAAATATCTCGTCAGAAATGGGAGGCTTTCATCCCTTGGTTAACAATCTACTATTATTGTACACACTTGTAAGTACATACTTACTTTATATTATAGAGGGGAAGTCTCCAATAAAAATTATCATAATCACTTTAGCCACTTAGTTCTGTGATATCATTTTGATTTTTAAAACGTATATTAACTTTATCTATCCGTAATCTTAAGTATTGAAGTGACAGATAGTAGTAGCAGTAATAGTATTAAAGTAGTAAGTACTTACGTTCTTATACTTAAGTGTATTTTCATGCATATACTGTCACAGATAAAATAATGATGTATTAGTGCGATGCCACTGGAAATAACTTCTGCGTTATGCATCAGAGACTTAAAAAAAAAACATACAAATAAATGTCCATAGATGTACAGATTAACGGTTTTTCGACATAACGTCCGTGTCGCCTTAAAGTCTGATTTACACAGGGCCAGTTACTGACTCCGAATTCGAGACAAGTCAGCGCTGACCCGAGAAAAACCCAATGTAAATTGATTTGAAGTCAGTGCTGACTTGTATATTCGCACACGAATATTTTGAGGTCAGTCGGACTGACTTGTGCGCTGACCCTGTGAAAACCTGGCTTAAGGGATAGATAAAGGCGCTTGCTTATTATTCCTACATTTAGCCCATTATTTCACCCCCACGTATCAGGTGGCGAACCTATTGTCGTAGATAGAGGGCTGACACGATAATTTAGTAAAGGAGGTATTTATTCCGACTGTTTTTTAAATGTTTGTTGTTATCTAATGTCAGTGTATATATATATCTAAAAGTCAGTGCTGACTTGTATATTCGCACACGAATATTTTGAGGTCAGTCGGACTGACTTGTGCGCTGACCCTGTGAAAACCTGGCTTAAGGGATAGATAAAGGCGCTTGCTTATTATTCCTACATTTAGCCAATTATTTCACCCCCACGTATCAGGTGGCGAGCCTATTGTCGTAGATAGAGGGCTGACACGATAATTTAGTAAAGGAGGTATTTATTCCGACTGTTTTTTAAATGTTTGTTGTTATCTAATGTCGTTCGACTGGGATGTTGATTTCTTTTTACTGAAAGTTACTAACTTGATCCCTTTCCGGTATTTGAAGTCCGTTTTTTCTGTCAATGGACGTTTTCACATTGCACAATAACGACACACAATATCGTAAGTAGCAGCCGTAACTTTAATATTTATCGTGACGATATCGTGCAATGTGAAAACGCCCAATATTTGACGCATTTTTTTATTGTGCACGATTGCTAAATGTAACATACGAGTAGTTACGTAAAACTAGACGCGTAGGATTAGTTATTTAATGTGTAACAATTATATCCATAAATAATTATATCCATAAAAGCCAAAATAATCCTTCCCTCTGTTTTTATGCTCGTAATATTAATAAGGTAAATAAATAACATAACGTACAGACTTGTTGACTGCAAACCAATAAAATGCTAAAACGATAAATTACTCTATGTGCGCTGCGTAAAAGGCTTAAGTAAGATCAAGAGGGAACTTTTTTGAGTAAGAACTCCAGGAAATAATGAGGTATACAGCTCCGTAAGAAAGCATTGAGGCACTAATTTTATTTATAATTTACAAGCGGAACCCGCAGCTTCGCCCGCTTAACAAATTACACAAAAACCTTCCTCGAGAACCACTCAGTCCATTGGAGAAAACCACATCAAAATCCGTTGCGTAGTTTTAAGGATCCATGTATGAAAGAAAGAAAGAAATATTTTTTTTTATTGTTGCATCACAACTTTATACGCGTAATATAACTTATCTGTGGTCACAACGGCCACAGACGTATTGACGTAAGTGACACGGTCGAGTCACAATAACTGACAGTGTGGTTTGGTTTGACACTTATGAGTAATGTGTGTGTGGCAGGAAATACGTGTCAACCACGTGCCGCGTTTTTACAACATATTATTTATAATTGTTCACATTTATGGCCTAATTGGCCTAAATAAATCCACTCACACGTACCCACGTACAGCAAATTGCAAAAATTGCGACGCACAATATGGGATAACACTCAGCATATTGTACTGAGACGAGCACATTGCCTATTTCAGTACATCAGTCTTCTGGTCTTCATTGTCACCCCAGTGGTTTTCAGTATGTATACATTATGAACGGAAACGACTTTGTATATTGAATAACAAAGATTACAATGAAGTAAAGAAACACATGGTGTAATATTGCACACATTTCATTTTATTTGTCCTTCAAAGTTCTTTGATCTCAATTCTCTGCGTAGACAATCTATTTGGCGTAAAATATATTAAACAAACACGTAGAAATGAGTTATGATTAACTGTACTGTATAGGGTCGGTGTTAACGATTTATTTAATGCAACAAATATAAACCATACAGGTCCATCCATCCATACAAGGTCTATTTTACGTAATATTCTGTCAATGGAAGACATTTTCCGACACATAATATAAAAAAAATATCTAAGCGATATCTCATAGACGTACTTAATAAAAATAGATAAATATAAAATAATTAAAAATGATTTATTTATTAGTCTTTGGGGATATCTAGAATTCACGTAGAATAATATACTTAATATAGAATATTAAGTATATTATTCTACGGGAATTAACACTAATTATACCGATAGATATGCACCTACCTTCTGTGTCTAACGAATGTAAGCCATGTCCACCATCAGCCATCACAACCAGTTTTCTCTTTTGCAAATCTCACGGGAACACCTAGATAACCGTGCAATATACATAATATAGGTATTCCCTATATGTATATTGCACGGTTATCTAGATTTGTAAATATATTGTATGAACTATTTTGTTTCATTCAACTATTCAGTTGTTTTATCACTACATTCTTATTATTATAAAACGCCGGGTCTGTCTGTTCGCGATAAACTCAAAAAAGAAAAGATTTCCATCAATGGATAGAGTGGTTCTCGAGGAAGGTTTTAAAGCCGCGGCCGTCCGCTAGTAATATTATAAATATCCATTAATCTGTACCTATAAACTCTTTTCTCGGTGTTATCTCGTAAAATAATTAAGTGTATAGAACACATAACTAATAGAAGTGATCGGCTCTGTACAATATTTAAAAAAGAACTACAAAAAGTGACAGGTTCCACCGAGATTTGAACTCGGATCGCTGGATTCAAAGTCCAGAGTGCTAACCATTACACCATGGAACCGTACAAAGAGATGCGTGAAATGATGTGTTACTTTCTAAACCGTGTATGGGCACAGAATATTGTAGTGTGCCATTCTCACAGAATAATATTTATTTTCTGAGCCATTTAGTTTTTTTTTGGTTTATCACTGTTCGATGAACTTGAGAAACCGGTTTTATTATTGACGTGAGGGAATAATAATATAGGACAGAATATCTCGTCGAGAATTAATGACTAGAACTGAACTGAACTAATGTCGAGTTATAATGCTGATAGACTTTCATACATAATTATATTTAGAGACTAGGTTATACCCGCAGGTCCGACCGTGTAAAAAAACGAGCCGACGAGTCTAAAAAGTTATATTGAAAACCTTTATTGAAATACTTAGTCAGGTGGACTGGACATACATCATGCCTATATCCCCGAAAGGATAGACATGCTTTACGCACACCCACACTTTGCCAGTAATTTTCTTGGTCCCACGTAATACGGGGCAAGCCTATTGTCGTTACCGGGTACAAACAATCCATTTTCATTTTCAATCCAATTTCAATTCCATTCCATGAAATAGTAGGTTTATTTACTGTAATATTAAATGTTTAATCTATATTCTTTACAGGTACCAGCTACAATAAAATCCAAGGCACTTCTTTGGAAGAAGATGGATTCTTCTGACCATTTATACATCCCGGGAAAGCAACAGACAGATGTCGCTTGTAAAGCGTAGATTTCATTCATTCATATACGTCGTAGAAGCACGCTTTGACACACTGACGACCGAATATTGAAACGTCACTCAAATATTTGAGAGCTGCTTAAATGTTTAAGCAGCACTTAATTTTTAGATTCATACCCAAACATCACTTTTGAGTATCTGCATATTTGTGTGACGTTTCAGTATTTGGCTGTGATGCTAATGATGTTTTGGAAAATAAAGGAAAGTTGTTAATAGTAGATCCATGCTTTGAACTAAACATACACTATCTTGGAAAGATATTAAATAACATCGGTTCTCGAAACCCGATGTGTAAAAAATGGTTTGAGGTAATCTGATGGATCAAGATGATGGATAAGATCAAGAGCGTTTGTATTTTGGATACATATGTATCGTAATTTTTAAAGTAGATAAATTAAAAAAATATGGGAAGTAAAACCTGTTATAGATAGAGAAAGGTTAGGTATACCTCGCGTCACATAAAAAATACGCTGACCTTTAAGCTTAGTAGACGATTTATCGATCTATCTATATGGTGATAACAGCAAATAAAAGCGAGTACCGATGCGCAAACACACCTCTCAACTCTCCTCTAGCTTTCTTTTTACGTGAACAACAGTATACGCACTTCCTTTTTGTTACATGATACAAAAGGTGGCACAGTTTAAAAAAAAAGTGTTATTCAGAGGGTGTTTCTTTTTGTATTTTACGACTTGAGAGTTATACCTTTATGGTAATCTTGGCTGTCAATTAATTATCAGTTGGTTATGAACAGTAAGTATTCTTTACAGTACCTATTAGTACTAATACTTCTGTTAGGTAGGCACCTAATGTAGGTATAGTATTCAAAATAGTGAACAAAATAAATGTACTTAATTACTTAGTATCAAAAAACGACAACATTTTGACTTACTGTAACACTAATTTGACTTGGAATCGGCGACTTCTACTTAAGATTTCTTAAGCCAGCATTTTTATTAGTGATTACTGGTTTGTCCACCAGTACTCATTATTTCTAAAATGGTATTCACCCACCTTATATTTAACGCCATATACATGAATAATTACTAATCTTTTACCGACCGGTTCATAATAATAATTCGGTTTTAGAAAAGGGTTTTGTTCACTTCCAACTATTGTTATGCACTTATAGATGTCAAGTAGTGTATTAAGCACATACATACATCACGCCCTTTTTTCCGAAGCGGTAGACAGAGTTTTGCCATGCTGGTCTCACGTAATAATTGGCAAACCTATTGCCACTAACCAGGCACTTTTATGTTCACCAGATCTCGTCTGTTGATCGGCAGGTACGGCACTACAATCTTGGTGGGACCTATACACCTAAGTTTTTAAGTTAATGACATTATATTTTATTGAAGTGATTTCTTTTTTTCTAATGGAATCTAGATTCGGTCGAGTCTATCTAGACTCAGTCATAGAAAGATAGCGAATCTTCGCTATCTTTCTATGACTGACATTCGGCGCTGTGTACTTAAAAAAATATTGGTTTGTTTTGTGTTTATTTTAGAAATTAAATTGTGTCGTATATAGATTCTTGAGGTGGTTTATCTTTATCAACCTTTCTTGTGTATGTAATTCTTTTTTCGGTAGGTAGGTAAATTTCTTTTCGTGATCACTCACACAAATGCAAAGCTCAGCGTACCCCTTTTTATCTATACTCTTGGTCGATATCGTTATTAATATCAAGACCAGGTAAGTCTTAGGTACTAATATTTGCAGGTATTTGATGTAATTATTACCTACTTAAACTGAATTTGTCTTATCAAAGTTCATTTATATTATAATTGGCAATGACATTAATACATTCCAAACTAGATTTGTGATTAAAATACACGCATACATTAGTTGGATTTATGTATTATTTATTACTTATTGAGTATTGTTTTAAGAATTGTATCATTACATAAAAGTATTGTATTTAAATTTGTGATTTTTGTTTACGTAAGTACTTAATTCGCAGTTGGTGTTGCAAATATATACCTACACAATCATTAATAAATTATGTGTAACGAAATTCTTGTTTTATTATCTGTTTAAAATAATTATTATCAATGATCTGATGATTAAAAGTAATACAAACCGATTTTGCCTTCGTGCAATGTAGAGTAGGTTTTTTAACTCCGCGGCAGTGACGTGTTATACTATAGACGGAACCTCGGTGTCAGAAATGTATTTTAAAAAATACAGGTTCTCCCGTAAACTGCTTCCCGCTCTTTTTTTTGTTGTCAAGGGTTACTGTTGTTTATGCGATACATTTTTTTTTGGCCTAAATATGGCTAAATGTGCAATAAAAGTTTGCAGAAACTACAAAGGGCGACTAAAAACAACCAGCAAAGTCACCTACCATCTGTAAGTAACTCATAATTAATAATTAAAAGTTAAAAATTATATATTAAAAGTCAAAATTTAAAAACAATAAGTTAAAAGTCAAAGTTAAATATATAAATTTTATTTACAACTTTTTAATTTGTTTTTTTCCCCTAAAAAGTTCCTAAATAAAATGGGAAAATAGGAAAAGTTTCTTTAGCTGGCACCACTATACACCCACACAACGTCAAACAAGGCGAGTGTATGACAATACGCTCACGCACACTAGCATGGTAAGCTGAAGTGTTTCTATTGTAGTGATTGCTTGGTGACGCGCCATCTAGTATATAGGGTGGATGGCCGGACGTTCTCAATTCGACGGTTTTAATTTTCTGTTTTTTGTCAGTAAGAGCGAGAGTGCCGATGCGCAAGCCCCCAGCCCACGAACAGAGAACAGAACTAGTGGATTAATTTTTTTCGTTTATCTGAACTAGTGGGATTTTTACTTTCACTTGTAGTGGAAGTATTGCAATGAGTGGAAGTATTTTGGGTGCAAAGGGGCTCTACCAACATCTTTAGGGCCCCAGCGACCTCACCTGCTAGTGGCGCACCTGCTAATAAACGGACGAGGCTCGTTAATTTACGGTACCTATTGAGTGGCTTCGGCCCCTACGTGGGTACCAGGTGGTACAACAGTGTTGGTCCGGGGGGGTACCAGCGTGCAGCTGTGCTAAAGCCCCCCAAGTAACCCAGCCCAGGCTGGGTTGCGTTAGGGGTTCAGCAGCTGCACCGCCGGGCCCGGGGCGATGTATGGTGCAGCAGGCATGGGACCAGTGGGGGCGAAACGGAGTCTAGTGTGGATGGTGTGGGTCGATTCGCCGGCCAGGGAGACCCTTAGCAACGGCGTTGCCGCGGCCGCCCGCAACACAGTCATGGGGCCCGCCTGGGGCCAACCACCCCAGGAGGCTGCCCCACATGTTGCGCATAATCCTGATGTGTGATCGCCGCTCCGGGTGGTAACCGGTGTGGGGTAGCGGCGGCCTTGCATCAGGGGGGTTTGAGAGCCCTTCCGTCCGGCGAGTCGGCTCCGACCTAACCACACGGTTCTAGACAAAGCTAGCCCCTGCGCTTTGTCACTTACTGCTGCACCAAATGTCGCCCTGTCTTCACGCTTCTTCTTCTTCAAAATCTACAATGGCAGTGCAACAAAAAAGAAATAAACGTTACACAGCGGCCCTAGGAAACCCCACAACTTCACATTTCGAGGTGGAGATCACTAACGTCCGTGGACTCCATGCGAACCTCGATGCCGTCCACCACCACCTTGAGACGGCACGGCCCGCTGTGATGTTCCTCACGGAGACACAAATACGCCGCCCTGACGACACGTCTTACCTGTGTTACCCCGGCAATGTCATCGAGGAACAATTTCGAGACAAAGCCGGGGTGTGCGTGTTCGTTAGGGCGGATGTTTGCTGCCGCCGGTTGCGCTGCCTAGAGAACCCCTCCAATTCCGTCCTTTGGCTGCACGTAGACCATGGCTCTATGAGCCAGATCTACGTGTGCGTCTACCGATCCCACACAGGGGATTCTGAGACAACAAAGCTCTTCCAGTACCTCAGCGAGACGGCTGATGAAGCGCAGGTGCGGTTCCCGAACGCTGACCTAGTATTTCTGGGGGACTTCAATGGCCATCACATTGAATGGCTGGGGTCCCTCAAGACTGATCATGCGGGTAGAGCCGCCCATGCCTTCGCTCTCTCCCACGGTCTGACCCAGATGGTATGCGGGATCACCCGGATACCAGACAGGTCAGATCACGCGCCCGCTCTGCTGGATCTACTGCTGACGAGTCGCCCAGCCCAGTACAGTGTTTCGGTAGGAGCCCCACTGGGTAGTTCCGACCACTGTGTTGTTCACGCTGGCATGAAGGTGTCACCTCCTGCACGTCCTGTACAAACGTCACGACGACTATGGCACTACTCGTCAGCGGATTGGGACGGTCTACGCGATTATTATGCGTCCGTCCCCTGGAGCCAGCGCTGCTTTGTAGGAAAGGCTCCTTCGGATAGTGCTTCTGCTATTGCTGGCGAGATCAGTTTAGGGATGGATTATTACATCCCTTTCACTGATGTCGCCAGTATCCGTAGAGCCCGTCCCTGGTTCGGGCGAGATTGTGCCAAAGCTGTTCGACAAAAACAGTCGGCATATCGCGCCTGGATCAGGGCCCGGGCTGTGCGCGACCCAAACGTGGGCCACCTCAAAGCAGCGTACAACCGGGCCACAAAATCGAGTAAGAGGGCCTTTAAGAGAGCGGATGCCCAGCGCGTCGTGCGGCTTGGTCAGGAGCTTACTTCCCATCCCACGGGCAGCCGTGGATTCTGGCAACTGGCCAAAGCCGTGCAATCTAACTTTTGTCAGCCCTCGCTGCCACCGCTGCGTTACCCAGATGGAACACTGGCTCACAAAGCCCAAGAGAAAGCGGATATGCTCCCAGACCTCTTTGCGGCTAATTCCCGGGTCGACGACCGTGGCCTGCAGCCCCCCGCCATCGCCAACTGTGGCCACACAATGCCTGATATTGTTATCAGGCAATGTGATGTACGGGCAGTGCTGTAGTACTCGACACGCGGAAAGCCAGTGGCCCTGACGGCATTCCGGCGGTGGTGCTACGAAAATGTGCAGCTGAGTTGTCTCCAGTATTAACGGCTCGTGCCGGAGGTCTGGAAGGAGGCGAACGTACAACCGATCCCCAAGAAAGGGGATCGGTCCGATCCAGGCAACTATCGACCCATAGCTGTCACCTCAGTCATTTGCAAGGTGCTTGAGCTCCTTATAAATAAGCAGCTCATGCAATTCCTAGAGGATCACTCGCTAATCAATGATCGACAATACGGCTTCAGGCCAAAGCGATCAACGGGTGATCTTCTGGCATTCGTAACGCATGTCTGGGGTATGGAAAGGCACGGCGAGTCCTTGGCTATTAGCCTGGACATCGCCAAAGCCTTCGATAGGGTCTGGCATGCTTCGCTCCTTTCCAAGCTTCCGGCATATGGTCTACCTCCTCAACTGTGCAGCTGGATTGCCAGCTTTTTAAACGAGCGCCGAGTGCGGGTCCTCTGCGATGGCCAGGCTTCTCGCTTCTTGCAAGTGAATGCCGGGGTACCGCAGGGGTCCGTACTATCACCAACTCTCTTTCTTCTGCATATCAATGATATGCTATCCCTCGGGAACATTCATTGCTATGCAGATGACAGCACACTGCACGGGAGTTACTCGGTTCGTCCGACGGCGGGGCGATCTGAGATTGAGGAGGAGAGACGACGACTCGTGGCTGATCTCGACCGTAACCTCGACAGTATCTCTCAATGGGGTACCGAGAACCTGGTCGAGTTCAATGCCCGCAAAACAGGCGTGTGCATTTACTGCGAAGAAATCCCCTTTCCTTCCCCTACCCTCTCTTCAGAATACATTATTACCAATGAAGGACAACCTTGATATCCTTGGCATAGACGTTCGTCGAGAGCTCAATAATAAAAACTACATCGAAAGATGTATAGGGCTAGCTTCGCGGAAACTAGGAATACTGAATAAGGTAAAGAGATTCTTTACACCGGACCAGAGGTGTCTGCTGTACAAGACGCAGATTAGACCCTGCGTCGAATACTGCTCTCACCTCTGGGACGGCTCCGCGAAGTATCTGCTGGACGCTCTCGACGCTATGCAGCGACGGGCTATCCGTATTATAGATTGTCCGGAGGTAACGGGAAGCCTTGAGCCGCTAGTTCAGCGCCGAACAATAGCTTCCTTGGCCGCATTCTACCGTATTTACCACGGCGAGTGTTCTGAAGAGCTCTTCAATCTGATCCCACCCTCTTCCTTCCGATCCCGAACGACTCGTGCCGGGCAGAGATGCCACCCCCACACAGTGGATAGCATGTTCGCGAGAACCGAACGTTTTAAACGTTCGTTTCTCTGCCGAACGATAGTGGCCTGGAACGCCCTGCCTGTGCACGTGTTTCCTCCCACATATAATCCTGGGTTCTTTAAGCGGAGCGTGAAGAGGCACATCAGTAGGTCGTCAAGTTGAGGGCCACTCTCAATAGTAATGTGTGCTGTGAGAGTGGCCCATAATCGCTAGATGTCGTCACGACTTACCACCAGGCGGGCGGAGTCAATTTGGCGAACCAAATATAAAAAAAATAAAAATATATATGACATTGCAGAAAATGTATTTTTTTAAATTTCCTGCAAGGCATTGGTCATCGACAAACTGTTCCAAGCACTATGATAAGGAGGGTGTTTAATGTAGCCAGTGTTGCCAATTTAGCTCTTTTAGAGCTAAATTTAGCTCTGTTTTCAATTAATCAGCTCCATAGAAACGATGTTAGCTCTTTAGCTCATTAATTTTAAAATTTCAGCTCCATTCCAATGCATGAAAAACAAACTTCTGTTCTTCAAAATGTTAGATGTGTATTCGAATTTCATGCAGACCAATGAGTAAAATAATACATCGAGCCATATTTAGTCTGTGATTTGAACTACGGGCGGGGAATTACCGCATAGTTTTATTTCGTTCGTTTCATTTATGTACTTACTACATTTCGTTCGATAATTCATTCTTTGATTTTGGTAATTGGTGTACGATCGTGGTGGAGTACTGTGTTGATTATTTGTGTAGTTGTAGTGCGAATTACAATAAATTAGTATAGGAAAGTGCAACAAGCAAAATGTCATCGAGTTGGCCATACACACAATAGTTCCGTAAAGAATGGCTCTCCGAGACTGCTTTTGTAGGTTGGTTGAAAGAAGTTAGTAATGACAAAACCAAAGCGTATTGCTGCTATTGTCGATATGAATTAAATGATTTATTGAACCACGTTACACGCAAAAAACATCAAAGCTGCAGAGCCATTTACATCACGACAACAGAAATTGGTCTTCCAACCCAAACCTAAATTTGACGATGCAAAAAGTTCAACTGAGGCTTGTTTATCATTATTCATAGCTGCACATACTTCTATATTGTCGGTAGATCATCTTGGAGTTCTTTGCAAAAAAGAATTCAAAAGCGAAATTAAAATCCACCGAACTAAGTGCACCGCAGTAATAAAGAATGTACTTGCACCACATTTTATTTCTGTCCTAAGAAATGATATTGGAGATGGACCATATAGCTTATTGCTTGACGAGAGCACCGATATAAGTGTAACCAAGTTACTAGGAATAGTAGTGCAATATTTTAGCAAAACATCATTCGAAATTGTCACTTCCTTTCTCACGTTAGCAGAGTTAAACAAAGGGGACTCTGAATCTATTACAGAAGCTGTAAAAAGTACTTTGCTGTCATATGGACTTGAGATCAAAAAACTTTGTGGTATTGGAGTTGACAATGCAAATGTTATGACAGGAATAGACAATAGTATACCAAAGACTGAAATTGGATGTACCTCATCTTATTATGATCAAGTGCTCTTGTCATTCTATACAACTCGCTGTTTCTCATGCTTCTGCCGAACACTTACCCAGACATTTAGAATATCTAGTTCAGGAGACTTATAATTGGTTTTCAAAGTCCTCAAACAGGCAAAACGAGTACAAAAATCTTTATTTGACAATAAATGACGAAGAACCTTTAAAAATAACCCAAGCCTGTGCCACGAGATGGCTTTCAATAGAACCAGCAGTAAAAAAAATATTGGACCAGTGGACAGAATTAAAATTACATTTTAACCTCACGAGACGTAGTGAAAATTGTTACGCCGCAGAAACTCTAAACAACCTATACCAAAATCCTACAAATGAAGCGTATTTGCTTTATATTCATTCTGTTTTGGAACATTTGCAAAGTCTCGTGAAAATATTCCAATCGAACAATATTGACCCTAGTAAATTATTAAATGATTTAATTACCTTTTGATTGAATTTGATTGAATCTCTTGGTAAAAAGGTCCTTAACCCCAACAGACAAATTGATATATTCGAAGTTCAAAATTTAGAAGATTTTTTGATTCCACATCCTTATTTAGGATACAGAATAGAGAGCAAACTCCAAGAGATCAGAAACACTAATCGATTTTCAGCAGAAGATGAAAAACAATTCCGAGAGAAGTGCGTAAATTTTACGATAGCGTTAATTAAACAGCTCAAACAAAGGTTGCCAGACAACTACTGTATTTTAAAAAAAGTGAACCAATTATCAGTTTCAAACACTTTAAAACAAGTCAAAGAGAATATTGCACCACTGGTGCAGGAAATGGGCCACGATGAAGAATTTATCAGTAAAGTTAAAGTAGAAATGCAATGGAACAGCATAACCCTGGTGCCATGGCAAAAGAAGGAGAACACAATTGCATTCTGGACTGAAGTTTTCGAGTACAAAAATGCGGCTGACATAAATCCCTTCAAAGAACTTTGTTCTTTTGCTCTTGCAATGATTTCATTGCCATGGTCAAACGGAGAAGTAGAAAGAGTATTTAGCCAACTAAATATTGTCAAAAACAAATCTAGAAATCGACTTAAAAATGACACCACCAATGCGATTTTAACTGTCAGATCTGGATTACGACGGACAAAAAAACGCTGCCACGACTATGAAGTGCCAAAAGAAGTCATAAATAAAATTGGTACCATGGCAACATATGATGTGGAAAACTCAGGACCAAGCACAAGTGGATTACAATTAGTAACCCACAATTTCGATAGTTCTGACGACGAATAAAAAAAAACTCATAAATCTAACAAAAAATAATATCATGTTATGTTTTTCTATATTAATAATTAAAATGTTGATTTTTAAACTTTCTTTTCAATCAATCAATCAATTAGCCTACTGCAGTCCACAGCTGGACATAGGCCTCTCCCAATGTGCGCCACTTTCTTTTTTTTCTTTTCTTTTATTTTAGCTCTTTCTATTTCCAAAAATTTAGCTCTATTGTAGCTCTTTTTCGAAGGTACTCTTGATCTCTTTAAAAAACTGAGTTGGCAACACTGAATGTAGCTACTGCTGCATTCTCCAAGCTGGTTGAATCGGCACATGCAGGAGATATTTTCAGTACATATCTTGAATTTATAACTGCAAAGTGCAGGCGATTTGCTCTACGATGTATTGCTTGAAATAATAAAAACTGGCTGATAGAAATGTTTTAATAACTAAAAAATAATTAAATTCTAAATACATATGTACATACTTAAGTTACTTTAGTATTTATGGCTTCTTACTTGCAATACTCAGATATTTTATTTCTACATTCATCATCCACTGAGCCTTTTCCGAACACAGTTGAGGTCGGCTTTCCAGTTTAACTGCGATTCGGATGAACTTCGATATATTCCGTGAAGCGACTGCCATCTGACCTTCAGAACCCATGGGCGATCTCGAAGTTCTGTAGTTAGACCGTGAGGATTTTTGATTTAGGGCTCCAACTACCCCTAACGACTGCCATAGATATTCGTATGACAACCGGGCTTAACGTGCTCTCCGAGAGGCATGGAGGGGTCTGTGTCTTAGAAAAGGTCAATTTTATTTCTACATTCGACATTTTGCAAAGTATGTTATGGTAAATAATAAGATTATAATATTTATATATAAATATTTAGAGATTTATTTCAGCTCCTTTGAATTGTTTGTCCCGTTTGTTTTGCATTTATTTATTAATAGAAATCAGATTGTCAAAAATATTTAACACATTTTAAAAATGGAGGTTTCAAACTCGATACTTGATGAACTTTATTTCAGGCTTTTTTTTTTTCCGCCAAGTGCCAAAAATCCAAAGTATAAATTTCAAACTGGATTTTGAAGGTACTTGTGAACTAAATTATAAGCAAATAAGATCAAATACAAAAAAGCACTACTCTTTTTGACACCTTCATAATGATTTTAGTTAATACTTTTTAATAGTTTTTCGTATGAGTGCCATTCGTTGTCGGTGTGCCTCTGTGACGGGTGCTCGTTTGTATGGACGGAGTTCGTCATTCCCAAAGCCTGGAATCCACATGTTCCATTGACGTTCTGAAAAGAAAATGCATATTCTAAGTGAATGGTCTCATTAAATAATTCTGGCAGAAAAATACCAACTTCAAATTATTATCGGAATGGGACCAAATTGCAATATGACATAGCAAAGCAGTAATTTTTTAATAAAAATAAAATACAACCGAATTGATAACCTCCTCCTATTACAGTCGGTATAATACTTAATGCAAAGACTGCTGTAAGATTGACAAGGCTCTGATAAGTATAATGAAAACTATCAGATATTTGTTCGATCTCCAAAGAAATAATTTTAGTTTTTGCAACATTTTTCATTGCTGCGCTGCTCCTATCTGCTGTAGGATGATGTTAAATAGCCGGTAGCTTTTATCGATAAATGGAGTGTTTAAGACAAAAAGATTTTTTAATTTTGTCTAAGTAGATCCTAAAATTCAATCGAAAAATCAAGCAATAGCTTTATAATAGTATGTATAGATTAGCAGATACTGCAACACCAAAATACTCGATGTTGCATACTTACCTATATACTGAGGTGTTGGTAGCAATAACAGTTTCTAGCATTCAACTATTTTTTCCCAACCAAAAAAATGTCCAAATAACTCACCCAAATGTAATTGTACATCTTTCAACTCTACATTAGCAGCATGTCTATGCTTAGCTAATGAGCATGAGGCACTCAGTGCTGTATCTATAAAGTCATCTGCCAATTGCAACAGCAGTTCTTCAACTTCCTCATCTAGTTGTACTGTTGGGTCTACTTCACGTACTAGCTCTTGTAGACGAGGACGGCCGAGTGACTAAAATTACAAAGGTAAGTTTATTTACTGAAAATGCACTAATGTTTTTAATTCTTCTATTTTGGGGTTCTTAATCGACTAACAGATTCCCCTGCACATAGTCGTCGGATATAGGTCTGTCAGGGCTTGATGTAATGAGTAAGGCCCTTTATAGATTCAATTCTTTGAAACGGATACAAAATAAAAGATCAGAACTTGTTAATAGCTTTCTACAGATGATTGAATAAACATTCATATAAATATCACACATAAATGGCAGTCAAACTTGTTCTAAATAGCTGTGTCTAATGAGAACTAGTAGTTACAGTAAGGACTCAACCAAATCAGTAGGTAAGAGGACTCACTTGCGATGTTTGATCGCCAGCGCCGCTCTGGTTCGCTTTAGCACCTTGTGACTGTGTACCCATAGGACTGTGTGAAGGGGATCCTTGTATTGTCATAGGCGGCAATTGCGGGCTTTGTTGTGGATTGTTAGTGTATTGTATATTACCCTGGTTCAAGTTTCCTATAGTTGGCATATTTGGTGCTTGCCCCAGAGAATTATTAGACATAATTAATACAAAAGCAACTTCTATTTTCTTATCTTCTTTTACAAAACAATTTACGGCGAACTGATGACAGATGACATTATGACAATGAATGACACAATCTAGCTATACTTCATTCAACATTTCATTCACTCATTCTCGATTTTTTTTTTGGGAGAGGCATTTGTGCCATTCCAATTCGATTTCCGAGTAATAATTTAACCGTTTCTCAAACCATTACCTACCTACTATAGGTCATGTCTATATCCCTGAACTACCCCTGCAGTGATATACGAGTAGACGTGTCACGTGACTTAGCAGAGGTACATTATACACCAACACCTTTCAATAAATCACTATCATTTCACTACTATTTTGGGCAGACTAGACAACTTAACATTCTTTGTGTAAAATTTTAAATGTAAATATTAATGACCGAGCCTGGGTCCAAGCATCTCTTCCAGTTCGCTTGGGCGGGCTAGGTATTCACAGAGTCATGGATGTCACACCTTAGCACCTTCACACCTTCCAAGCACATCCGGATGTGCCGGCGCTGCTGCTGCATCGGCTGAGGTCCTCAAACGGCGTAAATATGCTAACCTAGCAGGTGATTACATATTTGAGCCGTTTGGGGTTGAGACACTGGGGTCATGGGGTCCGAGTGCTTGTCGCCTTTATAGAGACATTGCTAAACGCTTAATCCATGCTTCTCAAGACTAGAAAGCTGGCTATTTTCTGGCCCAAAGGATAAGTATCGCCATCCCACGTGGCAACACAGCCAGCATTCTGGGAACCTTCCCAGTCGGCAATGCCGCGGAGGATTTTTTAAACGATATTTTGTAATGTAAATATTTTTAGTATATAATTATGTATATTGTAATTCTAATTGTAAATAAAATATTTATCCTGTCCTTCACTACATATATTATAATAAAAAAAAAATTTTTTAACTTTTTAAGTACAAAAAAAGAAATATTATAAAACAAAGTCACCTCTTTTGTATGTATGTGTAGATCTTTAAACTACGCAACGGATTTTGATGCAATTTTCAACATAGATAGTGGTTCTCAAAGGTTTTTGTGTATATAATTTGCCAAGCGGGCGAAGCCGCGGGCGTCAGCTAGTAATAAATAAAGCACTATTCAATTCAATACATACTTTTTTGATTTTTTCTCTCTTACTCTCCATTTATTGTCTTAAATCTAAGTGCCTTGGGACCGGCTATTTTATAGATACTTAAGTAAATGAAAGAAATAACTATATGACTGCAACTTCATTTTTATTTAAATATACATACAATAATAGTTTTAACTAATCAACTTCATCAAGTAACGATGATATATCTGACAAGTCATCTTCTTCAGTGATAAACTTATCAGCTGTTATAGTCTTCGTTCTAATTTGCTTCGCAACGTCTCGGATGGAATTGAATATATTCCAACTATGTCTGTCCAGAATACTGAAAAATATATTAGCTATGTATCAACACAGGCAAGTCAAAATTAAATTATTTATACTATACCATATATATACCGTAGAAACCTAAAACTTAGAAACCGTGTTTTTTATATGGCGTGTACTTCTGATAAGAAAGGATTTTCCAAAATTCTACTCCTAAAGGGGTGAAAAAGGGGGGACATAGTTTGTACGGGACAACGTGACACCTCAGAAACTAATGCACCGATTTTAAAATTTCTTTCGGTAATTTAAAGCTACATTATATATATTAGTACACGGCCCGTGTACTAATATCCATTATATTAGTACACGGGCCGTAGAACATTGAAAAATATTGATTAACAGCAAGCTCATTTTTCGTAAGTAGCTTTATTTTACCGAGTCTCCCACATATATCTCAAAAAGAAATCTCAAATCAGGTAGCTAACAGAGTTATCCAGTGAAAATATTCGGAACAAAATTGTAAGGTTGCATTAATTTGTACAGAGCCCATGGCCTTCTTTTATAACGGCTATCTTCCTAGCGCAGTCGCGTGTGATATTTAATATTATGAATTTCATGTAAATTCACAATAGATGTTGTAAATATTTACGGTCTTTTGACACAGCGTCTGTGTACATAAATTACATCGGGGTATATGGGCAGAAATTATTTGGCAAACACAATCATAATATGTTCTATGTAGAATGTTCCGGATGGCATTAGTAAAGAAAGATAATATAATTTACACCATCGAACCTGGGATATCTAAGGTAGTAGCTGCACCATCAACCAACCGAACCACCGAGGTTAGTACATAAAATGAACTTACGATTGAGCTTCTGGCCTTTTCAATTGTGATAAATGTTGAAACACTTTAAATATGGCTTCCTTTTCTTCTAGAGAGGGATTGATTGGCGTCAATTTGTTTATACTTATAAATGAATTCTGTAAAAAAACCCACAAATATCGTATGATTGTACATTCAATAAAAGTAGTATTCCTGTCTGACTCTATGTACACAGTAATATCCGAAGTTACTGAACAGATTTTCGTGCATTTTTAACAGTTAGTCAAAACTCAAATCAGGTTAACAGTAAGCTTTCATTAAAATCTGATAGCATCAACAAAAGATATCATCATGCTATTACACGCGGGCGAACCGACAGGCATCAGCTAGTACTCTTATAAGAGGTTCTCGTAGTGTGTCGATAGCTCAGTCGCATAAAGCATATCTTTGACTTTGTGTGTGTGTGTGTGTGTGTGTGTGTGTGTATGCGCGGACGTTACAGCTAGATCAAAAATGCATTACATATAATGCACGGACAGTCAACGTGTTAAGGATACGAGCGTAACGATACGACAGTGTACGAATGTACGATCCAAGGATATACGACACAAGTCGCACTGTGTCACATGTGCGCGATCAACGCTATTTCATTATTTATTAACCCTAGATAGCTAACGTTCCACGACTTCCATGAAAAGCTAACCATTCGACTTTTTGACGATGAATTTTATATGTGTACATTTTATTGCAATATAAAGATATTTAAATGTGTTTTATTGTGTTTTAGGTTATTTGGGATGTAAATGAAATTTAATGATAGAAAAAAATAACTTTTACTTTACCTATAATTAACAAATCACAATTTTCACATGGCACTTACATTTCTGAGATAATTTTGTTACTTAGACTTAAATGACTGAATTAGGAACTTTTAATAAGAAAAAATTTTTTTTTTCTTTAGCAACAAAAAATGAACTCTAAAATAAATAATAAAATAAGTAATTATATTTTAGAAATAATAAAAATAAATATATCAACGCATTAGAACAGTTACAAAAGTTACTTATAAGCTAACCATTCGTAAAAATGACGAACACATAGTGGGTATCTCATAAATGAAATTACTTACCAACTAAATTTGACTGCCAAACAAAGCGGTTTGGCGGTCTCCGAGTTGGCGGGAACGCGCGAGCGCGTGAGTGCAACGGTTGGAAAGATATAGAGAGTTAAATTTCAATGTTCGTAAATTTGACGAACGTTAGCCATCTAAATCTGTGCATTGTAGGTCACCATTCCCTTAGGTACTCACCACCATACTATCTTAGATTTAATAAATCAATACATTAACTTAACTCATCTTTTATTTTCTCTGTACAGTAACCATAGAATGACGACAAGGTCATCATTCGAGCCAACGCCTGACGTAACGTCTACAAACTCATATATAATAGTAATGAGTAGTAAGAGTACACATTTTATTGTTACATTTACACCTCTAATCTTTCTCTGAATTTAGAAATTCACTACTTGTAAATACAAATTTAAATAAAATAAATCTAACTACTTTGCAATATTCCGCCACATGCAAATTACCCAACGCTCGAGTTGTGTTATCGTGCAAAAAAAAAAAATATCGGCCTAAGTGGGTTTGGAGGGCGGACTTGTGCATGAATAAATACGAGAGTTGGGTAATTTGCATGTGGCGGAATATTGCAAAGTAGTAAGATTTATTTTATTTAACTATGGACTTCCGAAAAGTAACGCCTGATAGTATTAACAATACAAATTTAATTATAGTTACCTTCAAACTAGCATCCCTTGTATGTTTGTCTGTTATTAGTGTCACGCTCAACATTTCATGCTTTATTTTGTACATAGACATATCATTTTTTGTTACAATCTTAAACAGTAATGTCTTTCTAAAACGATACACATTTTCATTTTTATTGTCATTAGTAGCTAATTCTTTGTATATCCCATCTACTACAAGCATCAATACTGAGTTCTGTAAAATAAACATATACATGAAGTTTTTTCTTTTGTTTTGAAGCAGTTTTTAACGATTTGAATTAAATTTGCTTTTCTACACCGTCTGGCTACACGGACAGTGGTTGTGTTTTTTTACATACAATAATCGTGCCTTTTTCTGGCAATAATTTTGTTGCTTCTACCTATTTACGTTAGCGGGGACTATAGACTACTGTAATACAAAATAAATTTCAACAACCAAGACAGATGTTTCATACGGGTTGAACGACATTGGTCAAATCTGATATTCGTCAAATCGGCATTTCGTTCAATGTGACAATGGTCAAAGCTGTGGTTCGTCAAATCGTCTGTTTGTCCAATTATGAAATTTGCCAAATACGCTATTGGTCAAGTCTATGTACTGTCGATGAAAACATGCATTTTGAATTACATAATTTGTAAGAACTTACAAAAGGAGAAGGCGCCCGTTATAGGTACCCAAATTATGACCATTTTTAAATATTTTTGGAAAAAATTTAACATGGTGTGTATACTAATTATTCTGAACAAACTGTTTTATTTACGCATATTATATTAAAAATAATATTGGTTAATTAAATTACAGTGTTTAAAACAGTTGAATTGAATAAATAATTAAAACTACTACGGTACTTTCATTTTCTTGGTTGGTTGTACTAAAATAACTTGACCAATAGCGTATTTGGCAAATTTCATAATTGGACAAACAGACGATTCGACGAACTACAGCTTTGAACATTGTCATATTGGACGAAATGCCGATTTGACGAATATCAGATTTGACCAATGTCGTTCAACCCTTTCATACCACTAAATAGAATATTTGCAGTCATAGTAGATCTTTTAGTTGATACAAATAACATAAACTCACATTATGACAGAGTACATCCACAGTAAAAGTGCTCAAATCGTGAACAGTATCAGGCCACTTCAGAAACATTGTTAGAACGTGGCCGTGGCTCTTTAACATCCTATATCCATGGTCTGCCACATGTTTTTTTTTGTGAGCCTCGATTATCATGTTGCGATCTCCTAGTCTATGGTGGTGTACAATTTTTAGGTCCCGTACTGAAATAAAAAAAAATAAAGATATAAAAAAACGAATAATAAAACAGTATGACACAAAAACCGACTTCAAGTTACCAGAACGGGACCAAGTAATTGTCATGTTACCAAATTGAAAAAGGACCACTTGAGAAGCAGTAGCTTTCATTTTTTTTTTCAAAATCGGTTCTGCCATTCGAAAGATATGAGGTTTACCAACATATTAAAAAATACGTTCGAAATGAGAACCTCCTCTTTTTTTGGAAGTCGGTTAAAAATACTTTCTATCAAGTAATTTAAAGGGTGTAGACAGACCCGAGCAAGATCTTCAACAAGCCAATACAAGTGTGGCACCTACCGAAATACGGTGGAGGTACTGGCAACCCCGTAATACAAACCATAAAAAATACTTATTCACTGAGCCTTTTCCGAACTCAGTTGGGGTCGGCTTTCCAGTCTAACTGCAATTCGGCTGAACTTCGATATTTTCCGTGAAGCGACTGCCATCTGACCTTCACAACCCATGGGCGATATCGAAGTTTTATAGTTAGACCGGTTGGATTTTTGATTAAAAATATTCCCTGTTTATTCCTTTGGGGCAAAAGGTCCTCAAAAAAGGTATTTTAAGTTTATGTATTTACAATCTACATAGGTGTTTACTTATACATATTAAGGTAACAAAAAATATTATTACAAAATATGCTTACCAGGCATATCTGCCGTAATAGTAACTACGGGTTTACTATCGTAAAATCCTGAAATAGGTTTGGAATGTCTTGTGAAATCGAAATTTGTGAAATAATTAGCAACAAAATTCTCAACAACAGCTTTTGTCCTAGGGTCGGGTACAGCGAGGAAATTTTTGAAGAAAGGTATATTAATACCATGTTGGTTGAATTTAACACCATCCTGAAACAAATAATTAGAATATTTTAATTATTTTCCAATATAAATAGCAAAAGAACAAAGTTTTAGCTTACATTTGAACCTTGACCATGATTGACCTGATATGGACAGATGCTTATAAAATTATGTTTCGCTGCAGAGGTAAAAAATAGATACCTCTATTCGAGGTATGACTATTTAATTGAAACTGCCTCGGTGGTGCAGTGTGAATGTGTGTGCGACTGCCGTTCCTGAGATCCCAGGTCCGATTCCCGGGTCGAATCAAATATTTGTGTGATCCACAAATTTTAATGTTTGTTCCGAGTATGGATATTTTCCATGTATATTTATTTACTAGTGGTCGCCCGCGACTTCGTCCGCGTGATTATTGTTCCCGTCGCCGTATCTTTATAAATTGTAAGTTTCATCAAAATCCGTTCAGTAGTTTTTACGTGAAAGCGTATCAAACATCCATACTTACAAACTTTCGCATTTATAATATTAGTAGGATTTAGAAATATATGTAAGTATGTTTAGAGAAGATAAACTCGACGCAGAACCCTAAAACAACCCGTCCTGCCAGCATGCCAAAGGGGCTAAGATGATGATGGATGGCGAACCTATCACATACCAGTTCAGTCAGTCTAGGAAATTTACTAGCAACGGTCTTGGCATAAGTTATAGGATCTAATTCGTCACATAGAGGGTTTCCTTCGATCCATAGCTGCTCGATTTTACTGCTCACTCTACGTAACTCTTGCAAGGATGGTATCTGTAAAGTATTTGATAGATTAATTTAAGAGCCATTCAGACTGCACTATATTATATAGCTTATAGCACAACAATGTAGCTTAGTTTGGGCTAGATGACGTTGTGTGAGAATGTCCAAAATAATATCGCACATAAACATACATTAACTTATTATTGGTTTTATATAGTTCGCGATATATTATGGCGTAGTAGTGCTATACAATTATAGCGCAGTCTGGACGACGGCGCGGCAGTTTTATCTATGCTAATATTATATAGAGGAAAGATTTGACTGTTTGTATGAAGAGAATAGGCTTCATAACTACTGATCCGATTCTGAAAATTCTTTCTCAACTACATTATATATACCTGAGTAACTTAGGCTTTTTGCTCGGTAATGTGTTCCCACGGGAACCGAGAACGAGCGATCAGCTAGTTGTATACATGGGGCACACTAAAAGTTTTGTACTTCTAGCTAATCGGAACTATTCGAATTTCCAATGTTATATTTTTTTAAACGTTGCAACCTTCTTAGTAATTACAAAAAGCAATTGACGGGAAATCATTTGTCAATTGTTTTTTATCACACGTTCTACGTATGCAACGAAAATGGAATTAAGTCGAAAAGATTTTAGAGCGATGATTTTTATGATTTTAAAAGTTCTCTCTCTCTCTCCGCAAGACTGTGCCGCTCGTCTTCAAAATGCTTTTGGGAGAGAAGCACCTTGTTTGAGCACCGTGAGGCGATGGTTTGCTGAATTTGAGAGAGGTCGAGTTTCTTTACATGACGAATTTCGTGAAGGGCGGCCTTCAACTGCCGTCAACGAAAATAATGTGGCTACTGTTAAGCGGTTAATTGAAGAAAACCCGCGGATTACCTATAAGACAATTCGAGGACTATTGGGGATTGGTATGAGTCAAATCCAGAAATTACACGAAGAATTGAAAGTTCGGAAACTTTGTTGTCGTTGGATCCCTCATGAACTGACAGCGGAGCAGAAGCGGGCTCACGTGGAATGGTGCTAACAGATGCTACTGAAGTACGACCACGGACATTCTAATGCTGTTTATGACATTGTCACTGGAGACGAAACGTGGATTTATTGTTTTGAACCCGAAAAAAAACAGCAATCTTGTGAATGGGTGTTTGAAAATGAGAACAAGCCAACAAGTCAGGCAGGCGAGAAACGTTGATAAAAAAATGATCGCGTTTTTTTTCTCAGCTACGGGTCCCATCTGGACAATTCCACTTGAAGATCAAAAGAGTGTTAATGCCGAATGGTATTCTACCATTTCTTTACCTAGGGTGTTAGATAAAGTTCCCGAAAGACGACCCAAAAGGCGCGTTCTCCTACATCATGACAACGCTTCTTCACACACGGCCAACAAAGCAAAGTCATTTTTAACTTCCGAAAAAGTACAACTCGTCACCCATCCTGCGCGTAGCCCCGACCTAACACCCTGTGATTTCAGTAGGTATTTTTCCCAAAATCAAAGATTTGATGAGAGGTTTCACTTTTACCAACTCCGAAGAGGCAGTGATAGCGTTCAATCAGCACGTAGAAAACATGCCTTCAGATCTGTGGTCCTCCTGTTTTAAAAAACGGTTCGATCGCATGAAAATTGTTTAAAATGTAAAGGAGAGTAATTTGAAAAGCAATAAACATAATATTTTGGTTTTAACATGTTGTTTTTATTAAGGTACGCAAAACTTATAGTGTGACCTACGTATAATTAGCAAAGCTGCCAAATCAAATCTAATAATATTAGTTTAAGAGTTTAAACTATGACTTACATTATTGTAGCTCAAATCAATAGCTGTCAGGTCAGATTTAATAAAAAAGTTTAAAATATCTGTTGGTGCGTCACTGAAACAAAAACAGCATAAATTAAATAAGTTGGTACTGTAACACAATAATTTTATCCCTAATTTTCTTAAATTATATAGATCATCATCATAAACATGTTTGTGTTCCGAAGGTAGAGCCTTTTTTTGATCGCCTAGTTTTCGCCAGCAATCATAAACTTTATGATTTGTCATATACACAAACTATATAGCAAATAAACACTATCTACATACATAATAATAAGAACTGAATGAAGTGAAGTGGAAGGTATTGAAACGATCGTAGTAACAGTATGTGATTAATTTTATTATCGAAATGTATTTGTATTTATATCATAACAATATCGCTGGCTTGACACAAACAGGTTTAAATGGGCGTAAATCTAAACAAAGGACGACCTATACATTTGTAGTCCTTATAATTTCTTGCTTGTAAATTGGCGTAGAAACTCTTAGAAGCTTGTAGATGGGACTAGAACTGCCTTCTCGTATGATGTGACGTCAGAGGTTGTGCTTCATTTAGTCTGCTTGCCTACTCGCTATAGCAGCTTTTGAGCTTAAGAAACGGAAGTAACGGACCCAATAGATATTTTATTTTATAATAATAAGTGATTATTACATACCCAAGATTATTATTTCTTAATATTAACTTCCTGGTATCTCGTCCCATTCTCAACATTAATATCTTAAACTGTGATAAAAGTGACAGCTTGTGGAACCATATCTTGTTATTCACAAACTCTAAAATGTTGAAATTTTTGATTAAAGGCGGAAAACCAATAGGCAATATGGCGCAGCCATAGCACATTATTAGTTAATGTATTTCATCTCCAAAGTGCTTACTAGGAAATAAATATAATGATAAATAATAATATTTCAGTACGTGCAAATATAAGCACGTACTTGTTATAAGCACGCAGATGTTAGCCCCACCTTGCTAATGTACATTTCCTTTGTTTGTAATTAATATATAAGTCTAGATCATCATTCACCGAGCCTTTTACCAACTAAAGTTGGGGTCGGCTTTCCAGTCTAACTGTGATTCGGCTGAACATCGATATTTTCCGTGAAGCGACTGCCATCTGACCTCCACAACCCATGGGCGACATCGAAGTTCTGTAGTTAGACCGGTCAGATTTTTGATTTAGGGCTCCAACTACCCCTAACAACTGCCATAGATGTTTGTATGACAACCGGGACCGACGGCTTAACGTGCTCTCCGAGGCACGGAGGGGTCTCAGTGTCTTAAGAAATGATCACCCATCCTAAGACTGGCCTGACTCGATGTTGCTTAACCTTTGCAATGTGTTAACATTGTCGGTTACCACTAGACCACGAGCCCCGAGTAACTTAATATATAAGTCTAGATATAATACTAATATAATATCAGACTATATGATCAGTCTATTAGTCAGATATTATACAGTCATACATACATATACAATTCCATATTGTTTTACTGACTCGTAATATTGGTGACCCCGACGTGATTGGCGCGCGACATGTTCGAAATGTCGAAACATTTGTTTGTTTTGAATAACAACCTACATGATGACCACATCACCCGTTGTTGTGTAACATTCCCGAATATATTGAGCGTAAAATATAAATAAAATAAAATAACGTTTATTATCTTTGAAGTTTTTAGAAAATTATTTAGATTCGTCAAAAGTTGGTGTGACTCTACCGAGGGTTCCAAAATGCAACGAGACTGAGAAGAGCCCTCAAGAAACTCAGTTTGGCTTTTTTCAAACATCACATGCAAGTCAAATGTTCCTTAGTGGATCACCATCTTAGATAGAGAAGAGATCTCTACTAAGATCTTAATAGAGATCTCTTTAGACAGGCTGTTGTAAATCGAGGGTGCATATTGGTTGTTTGGATCTGATGTCTGGTTACTTGAATGCAAATAACATGCCTCTGCCTAACCGAGGCATATTAATTGCCTACATTTTGCCAGTAACTTTGCTGTTTCCACCTTTAGTGGTGAACCGATTGCCACTAACCAGGTATATGTTTGCCAGGGTCTTATCTGTTGTGTGCACCACTTGCTGGTGATGTAGGTTTGGTTGGGCTTCCGAAATCTTGGTGAGACATTATGCACAATTAAATTGGTGAAGCAAAACCATAATTATTTAGTTAGTAGCCAACAAGCCTGTTGCTCAAATTCCCTGTTATGATAGGTGACATCAGACATTTTTTGTAAAAACCAATAACTTACCTGGATCTTCACAAAAATTTGATAAATTTAGTTCACATTTCTCATTAAACCTACGACACACTACTCCAGACACAATGTCTTCCACCGTAGTGATACGTCCAAAGAAATCAGTTGCTGTCTTATCATTAAACAACACATCTACATTGTACATGTTTCTACTGTATGGAAACATGAAATCAAATTTTATAAGCTTCAAGATAAGATTCAGACTGTATGTGTAAAATGTTGTGAGTTCCCCTTGTGAGGTGCAGTTTACTGGTATAAATGATGTTCCATAGTAACTAGTTATAACTTCAAAAATTTCGGACAAACTGTCTTGCCAATTATGTATCTGTAAAGAAATACTGAAATAAATAATAAGGCTTGTACTAATATAAAAACTTTCATGATTTTCAGTCATAACTGATATCTAAACGAAAAGATTAAATCCAATAGCAGTATTATTATCATCATACTACTATTTAGATATCAGGGTTGGAGTTTAAGGAACTGATAGACTACTGAAGATTTTCCTTTGTCCACACATCACGTGAATATGATTGACGGATACCAAGCGCATCCATAGCAAAGCACATCTCTGGTGGAAAGTCTATTAGGTGTAAGTTGTTGTGTAGTATGCTTGTTTACTACCGAAGCAAGTGGTATGACGAAAAATAAACTGTAAATCGAGCCTTATTAAATGTGCAGTTTGGTATGCCAAATTTAACATTTTAAATATGTACCATTATTTTATGATAAGATAAATTTGCTGTTTCCTCTTCATTACTAAGACAATTTTCGATACATTCCACAATGACCGGCGTTACCGTAGCTCTGTTCAGCAAAAATCGCTTATATCTCTCCATTAAATACCTCTCGGTAGCCATAGTTCTCTGGGTATTATGTACTTAATATTAAATTCGCATATTTAGTATTACAGTATATTATATACGATTATTTTATTTTGTTTTCAGTGTATTTTTCTGAAAGTATGACAAATTAGTAGTTAGTAGGTACCCCAATTGTAATTGTCTTGTCAACAACAAACATTTCATTCAATTCAATCAATTCATTCACTCACTGGACATTAAGCCGTGGTCATATTGTCAGTCGGAGCATTACATTGGTAGATTCCGAGAATTCCCTGCCTGCGCACGGGTATCCTCCCACATATTACCCTGTTAAGCGAAGCGGGAAGAGGCACATCACTGGTCGTCAAGTTGAGGGCCTCTATAGTGTTTCGGTGAAATAATATGAAAGTCGCGTACAATCGTTAGACGTCGCCACAGCTTGCCATCAGCAGTGCGAGCTTGGCTTGTCGACATATTGTCGGTCCACCTGTTTGCACCAATGATATCGCAGAAAATGTAGTATCTTAAAACATTTTTTGTCAATAACCTAAATATAGAAAAAAAATGACCGGAATCCCTTAATGAGATTCTTGTGACTTACGGACGTAACAAGGACGCGGCTGATAATAATGAACACTTCCGTCCTTTACGAAAGATTATTTTTTATACTCTGTGTATGTGTACAGAAAACTTGCTGTTTCTATTTCATTGGCTACAATACTAATCTATCTATGTCACTTTCTCTCTAACAATTTTGTGCTAAGAGAGAGTGAGTAAGTGTGAAGATAAATTGAATACCTACCTATTATTTATTTATTGTCAGATTTGTCATCAATGTATGTAGGTACCTACCTAATGAGTCAGTTGAGTTTGCGTTTGTGTCATTGCTTTGATCTATACAAAAGGATAGCACATTTTAAAATAAAATAAATTCTACAATTTCATGGACTCAATAAATTATCATTAATCAAAACCTTTAATAATGAACACCGCTATTCTAACTCTGTGTAAGATTGCACTTTTTGTATTGATTTTTATGAGTATTATTTCCCATGTAGTAATAGGAAGTTCTGCACCTAAAAAATTACAAATAGGCGTCAAAAAGCGACCGGCTGAGTGTCCTATTAAAAGTAAAAAAGGAGATCTTCTTCATATGCATTATACGGTAAGTAATTTCTTATATTATTAGAACACTAGCTGTCCCGGCTAACTTCGTACCGCCTGACAAAAGTCATAAACCTTCCCTGAATCTGTACGAATATCTTAAGACTAAAATCAGCCAAATCGGTTCAGCCGTTCCCCAGTTTTAGCGAGACAAACGAACGGCGATTGAGTTTTATTTATATAGATTAAACATACATAGGCAAACATACATAGAACATAGGCCTCTCCAATTAATTACCTGTGTGACCAGTCCATTGCCACCTGCATCCAAGCAGACCCTGTGCTTTTCTCGCGGGTCTATCTGGTGGGTGGCTGTTCCAAACTATGCATTGTACACTCATTTTCTTGATCATTACCATTTAAAAGTACATATTTATCTGCAATGCACCACATTGCTAAGAGGTTGGCTTGGTCTTTACATAATCTGGACTTGTACAGTTTTTGTCATATTAGGCAGTACCTACCTTGTGATAATAGGTTTGAAAAGTTATAATCAACATTGGTATTTGAATTTGTTTTAGGGTACTTTAGAAGATGGTACAGAATTTGATAGCTCAATTCCACGAGGCAATCCCTTAACCTTTACTCTTGGTTCTGGTCAAGTAATCAAAGGATGGGATAAAGGATTGATTGGTATGTGTGAAGGGGAGCAAAGGAAACTTGTCATTCCACCTGATATGGCATACGGTGAAGCTGGTGCTCCTCCTAAAATACCTAAATCTGCAACTCTGACATTCCATGTAGATCTAGTCAAGATAGAGAGAAAAGATGAACTATAAACTGCATTTTGTGTGGTAGTTTTTAAACACAATAAAAGCTGAACAAATGTTAACAATCATGAGTTGTATTTGTATTTAATTTAATTATCATTTTGCAAGATAAGAATTAAAGAAAAGGTTAGGACAATGCACACAACACCATCTAGTCTCAAACTAAGCAGAGCTTGTGATATGAGTACTAGATAAACTGATATAAATACTTATATACATTTTTTTTTGTAAATACATACATATTATACATAGGAAACATCCAGACTTCGGTACAAACGCATATGTCATCACACAAAATTTGTCCCGACCGGGAATCGAACCCGAGACTCCGGCGTCGAAAGCCGATGCACTACCGACCACGCCACCGAAGCAGTCAAGGTTGAAAGAGTTTTTTCATTTACTCAAATAGGTACCTACTAACAGATTGACCTGACGTAAGAGGTATTTACTACAAAATCATGAAAAGGTTGTGATCTTGCAAACCTTCGACATATATAGAGGATAGTTCAATCTTTGTTTAACTAGAAGTGAGTTTTTGCAACATTTTCATTGCTGCTCTGCTCCTATTGATCATAGGGTGATGTCACAGAATAGGGAATAGTTCTGTAATGTGTAAAACGTGTTTTGGAGAAAACGTTTTAGTTATTGTTGTTGTCATTTGTTGTTTTAATTTTCGTCCATGACTGGTGGGGATAGGAAAGGCGAAGGTCTACCATACCATACTTCCCAAGTTTTGTATAATCTCTACATGTCACTGTCAAATGTCATTTTTCATACCTCGTCAATGCATCATTCAATTTTACAATCAAGCGTCGTTCAGACTACGCTATAATATATCGCATCATAGCATAAAGCATAACAATATCGCACAACATAATTTCAATCCCATCATATATTTTACTATGAAAACTTTCACACTACTCTACCTTTTTTTAAAATCCGCAGCCCTAGGCCGCGGCCGCACCTACATCCATTGCCATACGCCTAATGATGTACTTCTTACGTGTATTACGATGCATCGAAATAACGAAAACTGTAGGTATAGTGAATTCAGTGTTTAAGTAAATGCCTATTATACTAATAAGTTAAATTTGAGGTAATAAGTAGATAAGAGTAAGAACTCGGGTGGTGTGGACGGAGCCCTATCAACATCTCAAATCATCGTCGCGTGCACGCAGTTCACCTGCTGACAGACAGACTAGACTCTCTGGCACGAATATTCAATGAGCTTGGAAGCGGCAATGGGCTCGCCGCTTTTTATGTACGTGTGACGAAATGTGGACTTAATGTAATATAATCGCCTCTGTCTAACCCTCTAGTGTGTGTGTGTGTGTGTGTGTGTGTGTGTGTGTTTGTAAAGTTACGTAACTGTTTGTTATTGTTTCGGCCTGAAGTTGTCTAGCTATGGTGGGTTCGCGACTGTTTGAATGAACGTTAGTACTGCGGTTGTAAACTTGTAACACAGAGTTATGAAATACTACAGGTAAAATCCAAAACATGAAAAGGCTTTTTTTGATATTTTTATTACGTTTTTAAGTGTGATGAATAAAGGTGTTTGAAATTGTGTCAGGATTTCGCCCAAGCGCCTAGCTTGCTATACGTGATATAATTGAGCTATGCGCTATGTTGGCTGCGTTGTATACCCACCGTACCGCACGCTACTATTGCCGTGGGATCAAATTAAGCTTGCTATATACTTAAACTGTTGATCCCTCCCCTGTTTTCCCCCAAGGTTTATTGATATATATTTGATGGATACCTGTATCCAGTTGGGGATCAACAACAACGCCTGCGATAATATAGAATAAAACGCCATGCTATATAGTGTATAGCATGTCGTCATTTTTACTATATCTTATAGCGTAGTCTGTACCACGCTTCAAAATCAATTCTTCTGTGGGTCTGGTTCTGTCAAAACAATAGCAGATTGTGGATGGAAGTGCGTAGGAAAATAAAATTACAATATGTATTTATTACACTACATAGTAATATAGTATTGGCACAAGAGATTTCATTGTGTATTGTGGGTCCTTATAATATTTCACTTAGCACTACTTTATTCTCGCTATAGTGATTGAGTTATTTTGTGTGCCCATGAGCTATTGGTCCTAAAAACAGTTTATTAAAATATTTTCACTTATTTACCAAAATTCGTGTCAGCTTTTGGCAATTATGGTCAAAATAATTTTTCTCCACCCCGATTTGGGTATTGGTGGTGCTGAGCGATTGGTTGTAGATGCCGCATTAGCTTTCAAGAATAAAGGGCATGATGTAGCTTTCTTCACTAACCATCACGATCCTTCACACTGTTTTGCAGAGACAAGAGACGGAACTTTTCCTGTAACTGTGATTGGTGATTGGATACCTCGATCTATCTTCGGTAGATTCAAAGCTGCTTGGGCGTATGTACGCATGGTATATGCAGCTGTCTACATGGCATGGTATGTTATACCTGTTGAAGAGCCAACGCTTATATTTTGTGATTTGATTTCTCTTTGTGTACCTTTCCTGAAACTAGCCAGGGGTCCCTTTAGAATTGTGTTCTACTGTCATCACCCTGACAAACTTTTAACAACTGAAGGTGGCATACTCAAAAAGTTATATAGAACACCTTTGAACTGGTTGGAAGAATTAACAACAGCACAAGCCGATAAAGTTTTGGTGAACAGTAAATATACAGCAAGAGTATACCAGGATGCGTTCCAAAAGATCAAAGATATACCTGACATATGTTATCCTTCTATAAACACAGAGTACTTTAAACTTACTGTACCAAGACCTTTAAAAGAGATAGTGCCAGTGGGAACTGATAAGTTTGTGTTCTTATCTATAAATAGGTATGAACGGAAAAAGAACTTACAATTGGCCCTGAGGGCTTTAGAACATTTGAGACATATTTTAAATGAGGCTGATTGGAGTAGAGTACATTTGATAATGGCAGGAGGATTTGACCCAATAAACTTAGAGAATATGGAACACTATATTGAGCTCACAGACTTAGCTGCCGAGTTGGACATTGAAGAAAAAGTTACATTTATGAAATCTCCTAAAGATGATGAGAAAGTTAGTCTATTGTATAACTGCAAGGCTTTGGTTTATACACCATCCAATGAACATTTTGGTATAGTTCCTTTAGAAGCCATGTACTTTAATAAACCAGTAATAGCTGTGAATAGTGGTGGACCAACGGAAACTGTTGTAAATGATGTTACAGGATTTTTATGTGAGCCAACAAGTAATTCCTTTGCTAATGCCATGTCCAAGTTAGTAATACAACCAGAATTAGGTGAAAAACTTGGAGAGGCCGGGTCAAAAAGATTTGAAACCAAGTTCTCTTTCGAAGCATTTACTGAACAGTTGGACGGAATTTTAAGCAGAGAGAGACAGATAATTTCTGAAGTGAGATCTATTGAGAATGAAAATAGGAAGAATAAATAACATAATGCCAACACACCGACAATATGTGATATTGTTTGAGTGTGGACACCAAAGATTGTAATTTACATGAAATAATTATTATAGCTAGGGTTAATTTTTATGTTTGAACTGTCGATTGAAGGCACTTGGAACTTGCTATACATATTGAACAAAAACACATAATTTTCCACTTTCCACCTGTTTCTCTTAACGGGCATTGTCAGAGACTTTTTTAGTCCCACGTAATAGGGGGCAAGCCTATTGCCTTTACCGGGCACATATATAATGGGTTATGTCCAAAATAGCCGAATGTATTTAATAAAAAGTAGCAGCTATATTGAAATTTTGAAAAAAAATTTAAACACTGTTGCCTTGCGATTAAATGTTGATTAATGGCAACAAAATCTTACATGCCAGCCGCTATGGCACAGCCAATTAAAGTTCTAGGCCATCATATTATCACGGTGAGTAAGTAAAACTAGTGGAAAAGTACATTTGTTTCTGTGCAATATGTCATTGTGTGATGTTTGAATTTGTTTTTTTATCATAACTGAAATCTAACTGGGACTTAATCATGATAATATTTTAATTATTACTTTATTGCTTCCGACCATTTTGGAATGGGTTGCAATTGTAACCCAGAGCAAAATGTATAGGTAATATTATCACGATTGATTTCCATTCAGATATTGGTTATGTGAGTAAAAATTAAGGAGACATATTTATATATTCCCCACTGGGATAACATACAGTCAGTCTTGTATGTTATGTATGTATGTATATTAATGTTCAGATTTCTAGTAGCTCTGTTGATCCGAGTATTCTCTTTGAAAGGCAACTGTCACTGGTTCAAATCCAGTTTAAGACCTTTCGTCTGAAGGAAATTTATCTATTGAGGCTGTGCTTTGCTGCTGTACTTACACATACTTTTTTCATTTACTTACCTGTAAATTATTTCTGGAAAGATATGTAATTAATTAATCATTAAGATTTAATGTGTACATTGTGTAAAAATGTCATAAAATCAATATTTTTGTAAGTACATAATTGTAAATAGCATAATACTTTTATGTAGTGCACTAAAGTTAGCTATTTGCTGTTGAATTATTTTAATTTTTTGCCACAGATAGTGTAAGGACGTAAGGACATATAAAAAAACGTAAAAGCAGCAGTGCTCTTGATTGATACCATTATACCAATAGCATAGGGAGTTGTTTTGTTATATTGTAATATAAATATGGGGGATAGTTGTCTTAACAAACAAGCAAAGTTTCGTAAACTTCGGTTTTATCAATCAGAAATTACAGCAAATTAAAAGGAAAGGAAATTTGAAGGCTAGTGTAATATTTTATTTTCTTCGGGGAACTTAAGGCTAATTTTACAAAGTAGGTTCAAATGTGGTCGGATGTATGTCAATTATTAGCCTCCACATGTCTATAATAATTTAATAAATACCATACTTTTATGATAACATCTTGCATAGGTACATATTTCAATATACATACTAAGGTGCCCCGGACCGAGGCCCAGTCATCGCCATAATTTCATTGTGTCACTTCTATATTATATTAGTGACATGGTAGGCAGACTTCCTGAAGTTTTTTTTTTTTTTTTTTCTAGAAATTATTAATTAGGTAGGTTGTAAGCTAATTAAAATTTAATAGTAATTGCCATACTAGATAAAACAAGTATATTTAGGTCTTGAAAAAATTATATGGGCGTTTAAGCGCATCTTTTTTCCCCTTCGGGGATAAAGACGTGGTCTGAGTCTGTATGTTTTATTGATTCTTAGATTTATGTCATCCTAATCTTCTACTCATAGTATAGGATGTACTTAATATAATATCAGCCTAAATAAATACCATATGTTAAGGCATAACCTAACCTAACCTAACCTAACCTAACTCCGCCGTGTGGTGGCCGGCAGAATAGAATAGCCCCAACCCATATCCTCCCGTGGATGTCGTACGAGGCGACTAAGGGAGTGTGTGGAAAGTACTGACCCCCTGTAACTTTTCCACACACAAAAGCGGATGTCCCACCTAACCCAACCTAATCAACTAAACCTAAACAACGACCTCTGTCCTTGCACCAGCACAATCTCGCAAACCTTTAACCTAACCAATCAACTCCTTCCTACTCATCATGACCCCACGAACTTCCCACCAACATAATCTCGCAAACCCTCAACCACCTTATTTACAACTGCCCCAGATACACTTAACTCACTCCTCCACCACATCACCTTTATCGTAAATCAACTAAAACACTCTAACGGCACATAACATCTAAACACTTCACTAACTAAACAATCAACTTGCAAACGGTTCCAGGAGAAGGCGTATACCATAAGCGCCACTCCTGAAACTAAAACCCAATTGACTCATCAAAAAAAAACGCCGCTGCCGCTTGGTTTAACTTTAAAATAAGCTGAATTTTGATCTATGCCAATTAGATAATGATGAATCTAAATAATACATAATAGTATATAATATATTATGTGCCTACATAGAACACAGACACTTTAGGTAGGCCCGGGGATCGAATCCGAGGCTCTAGCTAGCGGCTCAAGTTATGTTACGACTACGCCATCCAATCGGTAATACAATTTCTTTAAAACTAGTATAAAAAAAATACAATTTTTTTGGACATTCTCACACGACGTCATCTAGCCCAAATTAAGTTAATATAAGCTTGTGCTATGGGATCTAGACGACTGATGAACATAAAAACTCCGAAACAAATATTTGATTCGACCCGGAATCGAACCTGGGACCTCAGGGACGGCAGTCGCATACTCATACCACTGCGCCACTGAGGCAGTTTAGTTATTAAAATGATGTTGTTGTTAAAATGTCATTAATTAATTCCGTAAGATTTAAAGATGACATTTTTAGAATTGTTAGTTATGTGCTAGTAACATCCTTGAATATATTTTATTGTGAATTACACAATTTAGTCTTTTCATTTCGAACCTACAACAAACTTTAGTTGGTTCTAGAAGAGTTCTGACTCGATATATCCCTACTCAGTATAGGTACTGTAAATTGTCTAGCCGTTTCCAACGAGGTATAGTTCTCTACTTCATTTCCCACGGGAACACATTACCTGGATAAAAAGTAGCCTACATCACTTAATATATCTTTATATAGGTACAGGTGAATTTTTGAAAAGGGCTTGGATTGCCAAATCCGAAACTATAAGGAATAGCGAAAAATGCTCAAAGGAGTCAAGAGCCCGATTCTGATGAAACTTAAAACCTCATTAGATTTTTGGAAAACCGATAATCCTAGCTGGGAACATCCTTTATTATTACACCATACGATAGTGTCGCTGTTCAGGATCAAATTCTGCCAAGTAATGATATACGGCAAATTTAAGGAAAATTTGGAATTTAATAAAATTCATATTTCATGTACCTAAATTTTGTATCATAATTTGTTTCGTTCGAAATCCCAGAAAAGATCGTAACTATTCCGTGTTTTAAATTATGCTCTGAATGATTCTGGCAGGCTGGTAAAATTTTAAAGTAGAACATAATCTTGCTTTTAATTTCGTTCTAATTAATTATTTTTTTTCTTAGTGTATAAGAAAAAAAATTGAAATATTGGCGCCAATAATTTAGATTCTGTTCGTACTTTGTTTACAATTAATCAGTTAACGTAAGAAAAATAAAATGTATTTTGTTAAAGATGAGCTCTTTCCTTTAGTTTGCCGTATGTCATTACCATTACCTCCCAGAATAAGATCCTTAATAGCAACACTCGTATGGTGTAATAATATAGGGTGTTTTTTTTAAATAAATGAGTTCGATTAGGTACCAGCTAGAATTATCGGTTTTTCAAAAATCTAATGATGAGGTTTTCGGACTCGTGACTCCTTTGAGCATTTTTCGCTATTCCTTATAGTTTCATTGGATTTGGCCATCCAAGCCCTTTTCAAAAATTCACCTGTATACAATTCTACTCCTCCTAAACGGCTAGACCGATGTTGATGAAATTTTTCTTCTTGATTCTCTTGATTCGAGAATGTTTTGATCCACAATTTGGTTCTTTTTTTTTCTGTGCAGGACAACTTTTCCAATTTTTTTCAGTAGATCCATAGATTACCTTACGTCTTAGATTATTTCCTAAATTGACAAATAGGATACCCGTTATCCCAGTAGTTATGTTCCCATGGGATTTAGGAATAAGAACACTATTCTACGGAATCTTTCTTCTTTTGAATCTTTAAAGAAAAATGACATGGTAAATAAATAATAGTGTGTAAATATGTAATAAATATTTATTTCCAATCTTAAAGATTAGTTTCTTAATAGCAACATGATACAAATATTTAACGTGATTTAATCACATTAAAACAAAGGTTATACAGGCTAAATTTATACACAGACAAACATATCACTGTCTCTCTTAAAATACTAGTATAAAAGAGCACAATATTTCTGGATATTTTATGTAGATTTTACTCGTAGATAGTTTTATCAATATTATCATATACTCGGTCGGCGGTTTCTCTCGGTAAGGGGTCAATGATCTCTAACTGCAGGTCATATTGCTGATCTAGACCCATATAACTATCACTCATTATGTAAACTGTGTAGATTACTCGACCTGGGAAATAAATAAATACGTCAAATATTGACACAAATACAGACTAGGGTTGGGACCAAATATTTTGCAGAATGGAACCACACGGAAACCAGTAGCTTTTAATTAAAAAATCATTTTTTTCAATCGGTTTATCTAGTCTAAAGATTCATGAGGTAAAAAACGAAAAAAAAAGAACAAACGAATTGTAAACCTCTTTTTATTTGAAGTCGGTAACTCATTGTTAAAGTCGATTCACACATATCAGTGACTACCTCGGTGGCACAATGGTACTATGTACGGACTGCCACGCTCGAGGTCTCGGGTTCGATTCCCGGGTCTGGTGGATAATGTATAATTCTCTTTAGAATTTTACCCAGATAATTATCCCAGAGTCCGGAACTTGCACCCGGTAAATGGCAATAGGCTCGCCCCATATTACATGGGACCTAACATAGCTGGCGAGATGAGGATGTGTTTGCACACCTCTGCCTACCCCTTCGGGGAAAAAAGCGTGAAATATGTATGTATGAGGTAAAAAACGAAAAAAAAAAACAGTCGAATTGTAAACCTCTTTTTATTTGAAGTCGGTAACTCATTGTTAAAGTCGATTCACACATATCAGTGAAGCCTTCGACACAGTTCTTTATCGGTACAAAATATATTTTTTAAACATTTTCTATGAATGCGTCCACACTGACATGTTTATAGAAAATGTATGAAATAATATTTTGCACTGATACTGAACTGTGTCAGACGAAATTGAGGTTTCACTGATATGTCTGAATCGAGCTTTAAGCAGCTCACACACTGACAGATCGCCTGCAAGCTCAGACCGTTGACACGGCACTTTAGTGGCTTTTCAAACTTATCGATTAACGTTCGTAGCCAACTGTAATGTTATCGGCGGCCCGAGACTGCAGGCGGAGTAGTGGTGTGTGGGTCCCATAAGAGAATAGACGTAATTTTATTCAAAAATTTAAGAGGAGACAACAAAATTAAACATAAGAAAGTTAGTTATTAAAAATGTCCAAAAGACCGCCTTATCACAAAGTATTTAGACAGACGGACAGCATTTCAACTGAACTTCGACTGCAAAGTCCGACACGCCCAGGATTTTAATTGGCTGTGCTATAGCGGCTGGCACGAAGATTTTGTTGCCTTCCATCAACATTTCATCGCGAGACAACGGGTTTCAAATGTTTTTTTCAAAATTACAATTTTACTGCTACTTTTTTTAAAATTTATTCGGCAATTTTGGACATAACCCATTATATGTGTGACGCCCCCTATTACGTGGGACTAAAAATACTGGCAAACTGTGGGTGTGTAATGCACCTCTGCCTACCCCTTCGTGGATATATTCGATATATATGTGTGTGTTCGAGTACAAAGCGAAAAAAAGACTATTCTATTAGGTACCTACTCCAAATGTTGATGACCCGTAAACAACGAAAGTAACACACTAGTTGTGTGAACTAAAAACATATTTACATTTAAAAAAGCAAAATCTTAACAATTTTTATCATAATTACTGACGTAACCAACTAACTGGTTTGAAAATAATTGAATAATCTCTTACATTTTATAATGTCTGATAAATAACAGCTGCAAAAATGAGCTTCAAAATGCATTTATTTTAATTAAACACACACATGTATCACGCCTATATCCCCGCAGGGGTAGGCAGAGGTGCATTACACACACACACACAATTTACCAGTATTTTTAGTCCCACTTAATAGGGGGCAAGCCTATCGCCGCCCGTCACCGGCATGGATATAATGGGTGATGTCCAAAATGGCCGAATGAATTTAATAAAAAGTAGCAGCTATATTGTAATTTTGAAAAAAATTATTAAACCGTTTTAAATGTTGATTAAAGGTAACAAAATCTTACACTATATCGACTATTTTAATTACATTTAGTTAAATTATTTCGAATACAAAATCTAAATTAAAAATTATTTATATTACAGTGACTGGTGATTACTTTCTTTATTGTATGACTAGCAGTAGCCTGCGTGAAAAAGTTTATAAATGGTCCCCGTTTCCCACGAGAACACATTCTCGGTATAAAAAGTACCCTTTGCTATACCTTATTACTGGATGGAAACAGGCGTTACCTGGCGAAAATCCATGACAAAGTAATGGTAAGTAAGATGTTCAAACTTTTCAAATTATAATAGCATTATTTTCGCAAAAACAAAAGACAATAAAACGTCGACAATTGTTTCACCTCCAAACGAGGCATTATCAAGACTGTCTCAGAGAGAACAGCCAACCTTATTACATAAGTTATCCGCTAGTGAAAGTCCCGTTAAAATCGGTCCAGCCGTTCCAGAGATCAGCCGGGACAAACAGACAGAAAACAAATTTAAAATTGTATTTTTAGTGTGATTAAGTAACTTATATACTTTCTTATGCATTTAGTGAAAAGCTGTTAACTTGAAATTGCACACAGACTATTAAATTTTATGAATGATATGAATAATATAATTCAATTTATTTACATACCTTTAACAGACGGTGTATAGAATGTAACTTGTGTAGTTCCCTTAGCTGGTGTCCGTTTCAAGGCGAGCAGTTCCCCGTGATCTATGTTACCTAGAGTGATGAACCATCCTTCGTTCTTGCCTCGAGGGAAACGAGGACATAGGACGTTGTTGGGGTTGGCTCCACGACGACGCAGCTCTAGTAGTAACGTGTACTCCTACAAGTGATGATATCATGAATGAAGGTAATTGAGCGAAGCTCAATCTTAGACGACTCATGTATTTCGTTTGTCCGCATACTCCTCCTAAACGCCTGAACCGATCTCCTTCAAACTTACCACAGTGATAACGTGTGGCGTGAGGGTGGTTTAGAACAAAAAAAAAAAAATTTGGACATAAAAAAAATCATTGTCGTTCGAAAATTTAACACTTCGCTCAGGTTTTTGCAACAGCAGCATGCATTGCATATCTAGTAATAGAATTCGAAACATACGTAAATTTATTATTAAAAACCTGACCGGTTTCAATTCACCGGTTCGGCATTATCAAAGGTGTTATTTTACACTATTCACTTTCTAGTCGAAGAATCAGAATCAGACGTATTTATGCTAGAACTATATATTCTTTCAATGTTGACAACTAGGGTTCTAAATGTTTACCTGTACCATGAAATACGCTTACATCATTGCTGGGGACAGAGATAATAATCGCTGGCTATCACAATGTAACTCGGTAACGATCCGTTTGTTGACAACATTTATTTCATATATTTTATAAGAATATTGATTGGCATCAGAGCCCTCTAGCTGTGTCTAAACGTAATTGCAACATTACGCGCAGCCTACCATAGTAGTTAGTTCCTCAACTACCGGTAGATGGCGCTCTGGCGACGCCGTAAGTCGCGATATTAACACAATGTGATCACAATATTAGATGTCTTGTGCTAGTAGTGTCTTGGTCAGTTGGTAGAACGTTCCTCCTGGAAAGGGATCAGTCGCTGATTCTACTCCAGCCCAATACTGTAGTTTTTGTGATTCATATAGTAAATATTGGATAGAAACAGGCGTTACTTGGCGAAAATCCATGACAAAACAATGGTAAGTAAAAATTTTTTTAAGAAAAAACTTTTTAGCATTAATTAATAGCATTAATTTTTCGCAGAATCAAAAGGACAACAAAACGGCTGTTCTCTCTGAGACAGTCTTGATAATGCCTCGTTTAGAGGCGAAACAATTGTCGACGTTTTGTTGTCCTTTTGATTCTGCGAAAAATTAATGCTATTAATTAATGCTAAAAAGTTTTTTCTTAAAAAAATTTTTACTTACCATTGTTTTGTCATATAGTAAAATTACATAACATTTATTTCGTTTCGTTGGTTTTACTTTAAATATGCTCAATTACCTGGTCAGCATGTATCGGCATCCATTGTTCTCTAGAGGGCGACTGTGGGACACATTTGTCTTGTTCATGATCACCATCGAACCACAATCCACGGACGTTTAGTTTTATATCCAATGTGGGCAGGTCGCAGATTGCCTGGATAGTGAGGATTGTACGAGAAAATAAATTAACTGATTCTGTACATATAAAACTGTGGAGACTATATCTGACAACAGTCAAACCGTTCCGGGGAAGTTTGGCCGGTGTGACACAATTTATATAATTAGATATACATACCCTGTGTATTTGTTCAATCTGATTTTCATCGAATTCCCTCCTCAAATATTTGGCCAAAATCTCGTAATTTCTACTACACGTCACCTTTAATCCGTTCAACATGGTACAGGGTTTATTGAGATCTTTAGTCATATGCGAAAACATATACAAATGTTGGGAATCTATATGAGGTAGGGTGGTCAGGGGTGAGTCTAACGGCCAACGGGCTTGGACCACAGACTGCATTAGTATCTGACAGGATAGACATACGGACAGCCATCCGTTTTCTGCTGATGTGTCTATCATTGCCTACAACGAAAAAAAAAATCAAAATTACTTCTATATCATAACTAATATTATAAAGAGAAAAGATTTGTATTTTTGTAATAAATTCTTGGCTTCACAATTACTGGGCTGTTTTCAAAAATTCTTTTGTTTCAACTTGCCCCAAGAACGGGGTAAGTTGTAACAAGCGAATTGTTTCGCAAAAAGTGCTATAAATACAAATTAGTTACAGATTTAAGAAAAAATATTGTGGGAATATATTCTCAAATAAATGATTAATCATGTAAAAAGACTTTTTTAATCAATCGACAAAAGGAAAATTTGTCATAAGTAGTCCCTCTCTCCGCTATGTATGCAAGAAAGATAAAAAAAACATTTGGAAAACCTTCGAGACTCGAGTCTACTCATTACCTGAATAATCCTAATAGTTTGATCAAGCACAGACTTGGTATCAGTCAGATAGTCTGTGTTAGGCAACTGTACACGTGTCATGTGAGCTTGTAGGAGTAGGAACGCCTTCACGTGCGACGAGTCTAGAGTTAACGAGTCTACGGGTAGACGACATTGTTGAGATAATTCACTGTAACAAGATATTACGGTTATAAAAATAATTGGAGTCAGTCAAATAGTCGTAAGGTCAAATAGTCGTACACGTGTCATGTGAGCTTGTAGCAGTAGGAACGCCTTTACGTGTGACGAGTCTAGAGTTAACGAGTCTACAGGTAGACGACACTGTTGAGATAGTTATTAAAAGCACGTCAACGGCAATTTGTCCGTGTGTAATCAAATCTTGGCAGCTAAATTTAACACACTTTCCGGTTTCTGATTGAGCTGAAACCTTGCCCGTGTACCTATATATGTCGCATGACAATGCAATATTATGCTGATTAAAGCTAGATTTAAAAAAATAATGATTTTATTTAAAATCTTCAGTAAATTAAATATAGAAACACATACCCGTTAAGTACATCCTCGTTGTGTCTAACAGGTAATGTAGCATATTCCTCGCTGTTGGCCAACACTCGCAGCAAATCGTCAACATTCATGTTGCTGTGTAAAGTTCTATTGAAATGAGCCATCGTTTTGTAAGATAAATAGTAGTACGATGCGATACGACCCATCCATGTGCAGTGTACTGTGCGTTGATCCTGTGCAAAACCTTGATAGATTATGGGTCTGATAAATAATGACATTTTGATTTTTGATGATTGCAGTCGGTCTGTCACTTCACGCGCTAATCATGCGATAGTTTGAAGTTATGCTTCTATGTTATTCCGTTGTCGCTTTTTAGGGTTCCGCACCCAAAGGGTAAAACGGAAAGCGGAGTCTCCCGCTGTCCGTTCGTCTGTCACCATGGCTGTATCTCATGAGATAGTAGTAGTGAGATAGTGAGATAGTATGAACTCTGGTGCCTCTATAACAACAAATACTGAAAACAGATTATAATAAACAATTAAATCCCATACAACAAACGTGATTAGTTCGCCGTTTTTGTACGGAACGCTTTGTGCGCGATTCTGACTGGCACTTGGCAGGTTTTAGGCCGTCGTAATCGTAACGTCCAGTGTGGGAAACCCAGATACATCCTCGGAAGGATACCCTCGGGACCTTTATTCGCTTCCTCAACTTTTGCTTTGATATATTTGGCCAAACCACCCTGCTGGTGGTGTACCTGACGAGAATCTGGCAAAAATTTCCCAGCTAGCGACAATAGACTCCCTCTTTCCCTTCAAGAACTGGTGAAGTGGATGTGTAATCCCTGGAAACGGCTAAAGGCTATATTGGTAATTTACCTCTTCAATTTCCAGGCAATTAGCATCGACTAATACGTCTATAGACGTCTGGACCAAACTAGACAAGTAATAGTTGACGTCTTCAGGCGCGATACTTTCTAAATTGTAGTAGGAAGGGTTCTTGAGCAAACGACGGAAGAAATACGTCCATGTTAGGTAGTCTAGGATTTCTTGTTTTGAATTCACAGTACCTAGAAAATGTATTGATTTATTGTAGTAGACGTCTTAGGCAATATACTTGACTTTCATGCTAATAAAGTAGAAATTCCTTTGCTAAAAAAACCCGCTTCGGTATAGTACAATTCACGTAAGAAGAACGCTGGGTGACAGTAGAGAGGTGTGTTTGCGCATCGGTACTCTCGCTCTTACTCTATATAACCACCATATGGATCGATAAATCGCCTACTGCGCAGCTCGAAGGTCAGCTTTCTTTTTATCTGACGCGACCTGTATGTGGATACTGGATTTGAACCGGCCTAAGATCTTTTTCAGGCCTCTACTAGACACCCTGGCCTCAGAGAGAGTATAAGCCGCGCAGGATGTGAGTTGGATAGATCCTTGGCACAATAACCGCTCCGTGACGTCATCAATCGCTAAAAACTACGGATAATAAAACAGTATGGTCACTATGACGTCACTAACATGGCCGCATCCATTGTCATCTTGCGCGGCTTATATTGGGTGTGTCATCATGTGGTTGAGTTCGGCATAGAGTAAACTTTCCGCAGGCCAATTGTGTCATTTGGTCACGTAACCGAGATTTTCCGCGATATGATTGGTTGATGTCAGTCGAATTTTGTTGAAACTGTCATGCTAATAGGGTTGTATTAAAATATAACTCACCAGCAACGACCTCGGCGTTCAAATGGTCGGGCAGAACACTCAACAAGCTGGATTCTACAGGGAACGGCTCATACAGGAACTTTTTGTAGAAATTCTTCTTCTGATCGTGAACCAACACAACGGCTACACCCTCGTTGTCGTACTACAAGATATAATATAGTTAATATTATATATCGTACTAACCGACTTAACAAAAAATCGATCTTAATTCCGATTTTTAATAAATTTTGATGATTAACTGTTGTTTGATGAATTTAAGTCAAGTGATGTTTGCAGATGGTCTCCGGGTCGGAATCCGATGCGCAAATGTAGATTGGATGTTTCCGTAACGTCATATAACTAAGTTAAAAAAACCAAATTAAAAACACCGACTACAAAAACTAAAAGGTATAAAATAACATGAAAGATTTAATTTAATATACCTTTTATGCAAACCTTTAATATTAATAAAATAGTATAACCTATGACATGGTTCCTAAGAACAGATCTTAATATGTCTTATAGTTTCAGACTTTCCCATACTGACCCATATGAATGTTGAACCCTGTATAATATGGAATAGTTAGGTATATCTTGTTACCTGTGGTCTACCAGCTCTGCCCATCATTTGCAGTACATCAGTTATGGGCATATCGACGTAGCGTTTTTGTTTGCCATCGTAGTACTCCGTACCTTTGATAACTACTAAATGTGCTGGGAAATTCACTCCCCAGGCAAGTGTTGCTGTACATATGAGTACCTGAGGACAAGGTCATTTTATTATTCACTAGTTCAAGCCCTCAGCTTTCCTCGACTCGAACCCTACTGGAATCCATTAATCTCAGTCAAAATTTTATCAAACTCGGGTCAGGCGTTTTTATATGGTGAATGAACAAAGTGCTACAAACTTAACGATTTTATAATATACGAGTAATAGCGGACGCTCGCAGTGGTTCCCAAGTGGAATAGTTTTCTCGTTCCCGATCCCCACTCAGGTATCTGATAAAGGAATAAAAATAATAGTCCAACGACCGAAAACGAAACAAACATATTTATGATCTTTCATAATGCAGTTATTAAACAGCAGTTAAAGAAGATGGATCAGATTTGGGCTAATACAATATATGAACAGCAAATAGTGGAAAAGAAAATGTTATTTTATGTTGTACCAAAAAACACAAAGAATAATGGATGTGCCGATAGTCGACTAAATGTTTAAGGTCGTATTTTGTCTATGGCGCAACGTTTGACAGCTCTCGCGCTGTCAATAGTGTCAGTGCATTAACAGCGCGAGAGTCAGTACAAAGAGTAACACAACTTACCTGTATTTTTTGATTGATAAACAATTCTTCAACAGTAGTCCTGTCCCGTTCATGTAGACCAGCATGGTGTATACCGATACCGAATGCAAGGGTCAGTTTCAGATTTGATTCACGAATATTCGCTAATATTTGTTCCATTTCCGACTCATGCATACGGAGCCACTGTTTAGGATTCTCTTCCGCTGCGAGATATGCGATTAAATCTAAAGCGGTTAATCTGAAAAGTATAATAAATTGATTTAGGGTTCCTTTACATTGTTCGCTAGCGCTTGCATGCGAGGTGCGGGGGATTTCTGTAAAGCATGCATGCTGTAGATAACTGTTTTCATTGGTCATTAGCGCTCGCAGGTTGTTAGCATATCGGTATCATATAGGTATCGACCAAGTTATGGGCCGGTGAATTTCAATAGTCGTTAACTCTCTATACTCGCATGCGTAGCTCTTGCATCCCGCATGCATGATAGGCAACGACCAAGTTATCGACCAATAGAACCGAATCATTATAGACAAACTAATGGGCTTTATTAAATCTGCGTAATGTATCTATGTACATTATATTCAACCTTACGATTGAATTTCTTGTACTTTTCGATTTGAATCACTTCCCTAGATAGAATAATCTTGTCTCACCTAGTCTGTCGTCGACTGGATACGAACACGAGCGTGGGCGCGCACGGCGAGTGCGTGCGGATCGCTTGGAACGTTGGCTTGTTCATAGTCAGCATGCGCGGGCAGTAGTGTCGACCGGGGTGACCCGATATGTGCACCTGTACATAAGTGATTGTTTTAATTTTGACTAATTTATTCCATGCAATAAAACATATATTTTTGTTTATTAATATTAACAAATATATAACATAGGTAATGAATGGATTTATGATAGGTTCATTAGAATATACCTTCCTATCTATTGCTGAAAACTGCATTACAATCTGTTGTGTATTTTATAAATCTAAAGGCAGGAGATTTCTGTAAAACATGCCACAGGGACCGCAAACGGGTAAACGTTTTCATTGGTCGTTAGCGCCCGCAGGTCGCTAGCCCAGTAAATAATAAGCGGGAAATAACCTAGTAGCAAGGCAGTCTCCACGAGCGGGCTATCGACCAAGCTAACGACAGAGTTAACGACCAAATTATCGACCAATTTAAATGAGTCTTATGTGACAGTTGGGGGCGACTTTGTACCTACGTAAAGATAAAGATCAATATCAGTAAATATACGTACTTCCAAAGGTACTGGTCGTACGGACGGTCTAAAGTTATACAGTCCCATTTCGCCAATGTTCAACCAGTTGGCCAAGTCCTTAGCGTTCGCTAACGCTGTCGATAGACCAATGATGCGCAGTCTTCTTGACGTATGTGATTCTATGAAGTTTGTTCTGTAATAAGACAAAATATTTTTCTATACTAATATAAAGAGGAAACAAATGTGATTTTATTTATGTATTAATTCATCATCCACTACGCCTTTTGCCAACTTAGTCGGGGTCGGCTTTCCAGTACTTCGATGCGGCTGAACTTAGATATTTTCCGTAAAGCGACTGCCATCGGAACTTCACAACCAATGGGCTATATTGAAGCTCGGTAGTTAGACCACAAGGATTTTGTTTTAGGGCTCCAAATACCAATAACGACTGCCATAGATCTCCGACGTGCTCTCCGAGGCACGAAGGGGTTTCAATGTCTTAAGTAATGGTCACCCATCCTAAGACCAGCTTGGCCAGATGTTGCTTAACGTTTGCAATGTGTTAGCATACGCGGTTACCACTTAAGCCTTTCTTATTACGTTATGATGTACTAATTAAAGTTCAATATCTACCTAGATACAATAACCTCCAACACGGGCCCTCTATCTTCACCTAACAAGTGTATCTCATCAATAACTATCAAAGCGACATCTTGTACATAGTTCCTCGTCTGCCACGATCGACTGATACCGTCCCATTTCTCTGGGGTAGTCACTATGACATGGGAATTTTTGATCGCTCGAATGTCGGGGCTTACGTCACCTGAAGAAAACAGTCAGTGTTAGATATCGTTTGTATTTGAAGTGTGCCTAAAATTTTGTTACCTAATATTTTTTTTATGAAAAATTCATCAGTCTCCAGTGAACAGAAGAAACATAGAAGCATTTCTAGCGCTCCAAAATAACCCAATGCAGATCTTGTCGTCGTTACGCAGATCTAGCCGCGAAGATGTGTTCCGGTTCCGATTCCGGTTCTTGCAGCCGGCATGTCATTTCACGCGCTAATCATGCGATAGTTGCTATGCGTTGCTAGCCAATCAGAAACGTACATTGACAATATAACCAACCATAAATTCGTTATAGTAATCAAATCGTAGTTCACAAAATATTGAGGGACCGTTTGTTTTAGAGATTTTGTTTGAATGCTTCTATGTTTTTTCCGTTCTCTGGTCACCAGGGTTTGAATCGGAATGTTACAGGTACCGAGTGACCTGTAATCTACTCGTACTAACTGTTGAATTATTAAGAGAAAGATTTCGGTTCAAGTCGGATGATTTTTTTCTATCATTTGGAAACAGTAAGAGGTCGTTATGAGGGTAGCAGGTAGAATATGGAAAACAACGAACATACCTGTGAGTTCTACGACCTTCTTCCCCAGTCTCTCCTCAAGTCTCACCTTCCAATCTTTTATACGTTCCTTTACAAGAGCTTTTAAAGGAGCTATGTATACAACCTGAAAATTTATATTGATCATAAATCATAGTTTCTGTCAGAGATCAAAAAGCTTAAAAAACAGACATTTGTCACGCCAATATCCTCAAAGGGGTAGGCAGAGGTTCATTACACACCCACACTTTGTCAGCAATTTTATCGGTCCCACTTAATAGGGGCAAGCCTATTGCCATTATCGGACACTATAGAATATTCAATTACAGTCTGTGATTCAAACGAACCCACAGCCAGAACAAATGTTAGAGACACTTATATCTAAAATCCCTGCAGTCCGTGCGAGAAGACAAGTTAAGAGGTCGATTCACACATATCAGTGAAGCCTCAGTACAACAAGTCCCCACATGTCAGTGTCAAATACGACTCAGTCATCACTGACACTGACATGTTCATAGAAAATGTACGAAGGAATATTTGCACAGATAAATCACTGATACTGAATTGTGTCGGAGGCTTCACTAATATGTGTGAATCGATCTTAAGGGAAGTATACACGATTTACCTTGCATCCCGGATACTGATTAAACACTCTAAACATAGCTATTTCAGCGACAATAGTCTTTCCGAAGCCTGTTGGTGTGTGAATCGATCTTAAGGGAAGTATACACGATTTACCTTGCATCCCGGATACTGATTAAACACTCTAAACATAGCTATTTCAGCGACAATAGTCTTTCCGAAGCCTGTTGGTGTGTGAATCGATCTTAAGGGAAGTATACACGATTTACCTTGCATCCCGGATACTGATTAAACACTCTAAACATAGCTATTTCAGCGACAATAGTCTTTCCGAAGCCTGTTGGTGTGTGAATCGATCTTAAGGGAAGTATACACGATTTACCTTGCATCCCGGATACTGATTAAACACTCTAAACATAGCTATTTCAGCGACAATAGTCTTTCCGGAGCCTGTTGGTGTGTGAATCGATCTTAAGGGAAGTATACACGATTTACCTTGCATCCCGGATACTGATTAAACACTCTAAACATAGCTATTTCAGCGACAATAGTCTTTCCGAAGCCTGTTGGTGTGTGAATCGATCTTAAGGGAAGTATACACGATTTACCTTGCATCCCGGATACTGATTAAACACTCTAAACATAGCTATTTCAGCGACAATAGTCTTTCCGAAGCCTGTTGGTGTGTGAATCGATCTTAAGGGAAGTATACACGATTTACCTTGCATCCCGGATACTGATTAAACACTCTAAACATAGCTATTTCAGCGACAATAGTCTTTCCGGAGCCTGTTGGTGTGTGAATCGAACTTAAGGGAAGTATACACGATTTACCTTGCATCCCGGATACTGATTAAACACTCTAAACATAGCTATTTCAGCGACAATAGTCTTTCCGAAGCCTGTTGGTGTGTGAATCGATCTTAAGGGAAGTATACACGATTTACCTTGCATCCCGGATACTGATTAAACACTCTAAACATAGCTATTTCAGCGACAATAGTCTTTCCGAAGCCTGTTGGTGTGTGAATCGATCTTAAGGGAAGTATACACGATTTACCTTGCATCCCGGATACTGATTAAACACTCTAAACATAGCTATTTCAGCGACAATAGTCTTTCCGGAGCCTGTTGGTGTGTGAATCGATCTTAAGGGAAGTATACACGATTTACCTTGCATCCCGGATACTGATTAAACACTCTAAACATAGCTATTTCAGCGACAATAGTCTTTCCGAAGCCTGTTGGTGTGTGAATCGATCTTAAGGGAAGTATACACGATTTACCTTGCATCCCGGATACTGATTAAACACTCTAAACATAGCTATTTCAGCGACAATAGTCTTTCCGGAGCCTGTTGGTGTGTGAATCGATCTTAAGGGAAGTATACACGATTTACCTTGCATCCCGGATACTGATTAAACACTCTAAACATAGCTATTTCAGCGACAATAGTCTTTCCGGAGCCTGTTGGTGTGTGAATCGATCTTAAGGGAAGTATACACGATTTACCTTGCATCCCGGATACTGATTAAACACTCTAAACATAGCTATTTCAGCGACAATAGTCTTTCCGAAGCCTGTTGGTGTGTGAATCGATCTTAAGGGAAGTATACACGATTTACCTTGCATCCCGGATACTGATTAAACACTCTAAACATAGCTATTTCAGCGACAATAGTCTTTCCGAAGCCTGTTGGTGTGTGAATCGATCTTAAGGGAAGTATACACGATTTACCTTGCATCCCGGATACTGATTAAACACTCTAAACATAGCTATTTCAGCGACAATAGTCTTTCCGGAGCCTGTTGGTGTGTGAATCGATCTTAAGGGAAGTATACACGATTTACCTTGCATCCCGGATACTGATTAAACACTCTAAACATAGCTATTTCAGCGACAATAGTCTTTCCGAAGCCTGTTGGTGTGTGAATCGATCTTAAGGGAAGTATACACGATTTACCTTGCATCCCGGATACTGATTAAACACTCTAAACATAGCTATTTCAGAGACAATAGTCTTTCCGGAGCCTGTTGGTGTGTGAATCGATCTTAAGGGAAGTATACACGATTTACCTTGCATCCCGGATACTGATTAAACACTCTAAACATAGCTATTTCAGCGACAATAGTCTTTCCGAAGCCTGTTGGTGTGTGAATCGATCTTAAGGGAAGTATACACGATTTACCTTGCATCCCGGATACTGATTAAACACTCTAAACATAGCTATTTCAGAGACAATAGTCTTTCCGGAGCCTGTTGGTGTGTGAATCGATCTTAAGGGAAGTATACACGATTTACCTTGCATCCCGGATACTGATTAAACACTCTAAACATAGCTATTTCAGCGACAATAGTCTTTCCGGAGCCTGTTGGTGTGTGAATCGATCTTAAGGGAAGTATACACGATTTACCTTGCATCCCGGATACTGATTAAACACTCTAAACATAGCTATTTCAGCGACAATAGTCTTTCCGAAGCCTGTTGGTGTGTGAATCGATCTTAAGGGAAGTATACACGATTTACCTTGCATCCCGGATACTGATTAAACACTCTAAACATAGCTATTTCAGAGACAATAGTCTTTCCGGAGCCTGTTGGTGTGTGAATCGATCTTAAGGGAAGTATACACGATTTACCTTGCATCCCGGATACTGATTAAACACTCTAAACATAGCTATTTCAGCGACAATAGTCTTTCCGGAGCCTGTTGGTGCCCCAAGCAATACATTATTATCCGTGTGGTATAGGCAGTGGAATATCTGGGTCTGTATGGGATTGAAGTGGCTGAAATTGTATAGCATTTCGAATCGACTGTTGTTTAGAGCCGTCACTGGTAGAGGTTGGAGCTCTTGGAGATCTGGAACGACGATTTAATGTATTTAGAAGTTATTTACCACATAAATCATAGAATAAATTTAGTAAATCATCATCAATACATATTATAAAACGCTTATAAGACGCTCCGTTCCGTATGTATGCTTAGATCTTTAAAACTACGCAACGGATTTTGATGAGGTTTTCACTAATGGATAGACTGGTTCTCGAGGAAAGTTTTTGTGCTGCACTGCCGAACTTCGATATTTTCCGTAGAGCGACTTCCTTCTGACCTCTACAACCCATGGGTGATATCGAAGTTCTGTAGTTAAGGACCGACGGTTTATGGTCTCCGAGGCATGTTAAGGATGATAGAACTCATTTCATACTAAATGATTTGTAGTATGAATAATTAGTTAAAGCATATTTTTTAAATCAAGATTTTATTATCAAAATATTGCATTGTTATGCGACTTACATACGCGGGCAAGGTTTCAGCACAATCGGAAATTGAGTTAAATTTAACTTGCAAGATTTGATTACACACGGACATCGGGACAGGTGAATTTAAATAAAAGCTTGTAAAAAGTATACCTGTATGAGGTGGATGTGTCTCTGGCAGAATTAAATGTTGGAATGTTAAAGGTAGAACGCTCTCGCATCCAAGCCATCTGCAAATTAGTATATTTCAAAATTCCTTATCTAGTTAATAAAAGGTACATAATATGGTCCAACTCTCATCATTTCATTGGTTTAGCCGGTTCTTCTCCTCGGCGAGGAGTCAGTCAATCAGATTGTCTCTTTATTGCTCTAGTATAGATAAATTAATAAATACAAATATATTTAGGTATTGCTTTACACAGCGAAAACTACTTTGGCTAAAGTAAGCTAATATAAGTAATAAAATAAAAAAAATAAAAAACTAGTCAGTATTTTCAACTAAATAAGAAATTTTAGGTACCACGACATATTTTGCTTTGTTCAAATCTGTTTTCGACGATTTATAAAATTAAGCTTTATTTCTCGACAATGGACTACAAAACCAAGGGGATTGTATATAAACCATAGATAAAACCCTCACCTTTCTGAAGAAGCCCTGATATAGTATTGTGGCGGTAACGGTTCACTGATCGGTATAGTAATGATCAGTTCTTGTGGTTCTTGAGTTATAACCTGCGGATGACAATTAAAACTCATCATGAACCCACTGCGTAGTTATTAAATGTCAAAACGTACATTTACGTAAACAAAAATATATGAAATACTAAACTATGACGTCACTTATTTGGCTAGCTATTTTCTGGCCCAAAGAATAAGTATCACCATCCAACGTGGCAACACAGCCAGCATTGTGGGAACCTTCCCAGTCGGCAATGACAAGGAGGATTTTTTAAACGATATTTTGTTGTGTAAATATTTTTAGTACATAATTATGTATATTGTAATTCTAATTTGTAAACAAATATGTCCTGTCAATTCAGTAGGAACTAATAGTGATTCAATTAAAGATCCTACTAATATTATAAACCCGAAAGTTTGTGAGTGTGTTTGTATGGATGGATGGATGTCAGTACTCTTTCACGTAAAAACTACTGAATGGATTTTAATGAAACTTTACAATAATATAGCTTATATATCAGAATAACACATAGGCTACCATTTATAAAGATATTGTGTGAATTGTTCAAAATATGACGATAAGTGTCAAGTAAGTAGGAAGCGACGATGACAAACCGAGTGCGCGATACTACGGTCCAGCGGCACGGCGCGCGGTGGCAGGCGAACGGGGCGGGGGCGGAGGCGGGGCGAGAAGTTCCTTTATAAATATTTTTTAAACTAAAGTATGAGTCCCTAGATATACCATGTCCGTTACACTAGCATAATAACTCTTTCATGTTTTTGATCTTTTATGTTTATCTTTAAGCGACGCGGCGCAACGGGAACGGGAAAAAATCCAAATTACCACGCGGACGAAGTCGCAGGTGACGACTAGTTATAAATAAAAACTAAGAGAGTATATAAAACTGATTATGTTATTCGAATCTTTAAGGAATTCTAAGTAAATTTTTATTTTTGTTGTAGGCACCTACCCTGTTCTAGTACATTACCTGTTTCTTGGTGATAAGAAAGTATTCATGATAATACATAATGTCTGACTCCGGGTCCTCCACCCATATCCAGAATGCTTCAGGCGCTTTCCCGTGATATTTGTCGTTCCACCTTCAAACCAACACATTTTATTTTATTTTAAGTCTTCTTTTATTATACAGCTAAGCGTTTTAGACAGAGCGCCATTACACAAGTCTGACGTCACATGCGCAATTTGCATACAGGTCATTATGATTGCAAGACTTGCATAAGGGAATAGCGCCCTCAGTTATTGTATAGTAATGTTATACTCGTATATAACTAAGTTTTGCTTACACGGAATGAAAGCTTAATTCTATGTACATCCTACTAATATTATAAACGCGAAAGTTTGTGAGTATGTATGTATGTATGTATGTATGTATGTATGTATGTATGTATGGATGGATGTTTGTTACTCTTTCACGTAAAAACTACTGAATGGATTTTAGTGAAACTTTACAATAATATAGCTTATACATCAGAATAACACATGGCTACAATTTATAAAGATATTGTGTGAATTGTTCAAAATATGACGATAAGTGTCAAGTAAGTAGGAAGCGACGATGACAAACCGAGTGCGCGATACTACGGGAACGCGAAAAAATCCAAATTACCATGCGGACGAAGTCGCGGGCGACCACTAGTATCATTCATTCACCGAGCCTTTTCCCAACTCAGTTGGGGTCGGCTTTCCAGTCTAACTGCGATTCGGCTGAACTTCGATATTTTCCGTGAAGCGACTGCCATCTGACCTCCACAACCCATGGGCGATATCGAAGTTCTGTAGTTAGACCGAGAGGATTTTTGATTTAGAGCTCTAACTACCCTTTAACGACTGCCATAGATGTTAGTATGACAACCGGGACCGACGGCTTAACGTGCTCTCCGAGGCACGGAGGGGGTCTCTATGTCTGAAGAAATGATCACCCATCCTAAGACCGGCCTGACTAGATGTTGCTTAACCTTTGCAATGTGTTAACATTGTCGGTTACCACTAGTATCTAAATAAATAAATGCTGCATTAACATTTCGTAATAATATGTAGATAATCGTGCCTCGGAGAGTCGGTCCCGGTCGTTATACGAACATCTATGGCAGTCGTTAGGGGTAGTTGGAGCCTTAAATCAAAAATCCTCGCGGTCTAACTACAGAACTTCGATATCGCCAATGGGTTGTGGAGGTCATATGGCAGTCGCTTCACGGAGTATATCGAAGTTCAGCCGAATCGCAGTTTAGACTGGAAAGCTAACCCCAACTGCGTTGGGGGATAGGCTCGGTGGATGATGTCGATAATTGGTCAGTCAAACACAAATAAATTATACTCACTTAAAATTAGGTATAATAGTTAGTCGTATTCTCAGCACAGTCCTCGTGATAGGATGTAGACTGGCTTCCATTTCTAGCAGAGGGAATTCTTCTGCGCATTTCTTTAGATGTCTACCGTTTTTCGGGTTCCGTATTAAATCACCTAGAATTAATAAAACTTTACTGTAACTTACAGCGTTTAGTTTTACAAATCGAATGTTATTAATATTATAAATGATTGTTATTCAATCATGCGTAAACCGTTGCATCCCATACAGATAAATAAAATTAAAAACACTCTTTCATTCTTTCTTTTTTACATAAAAATCTAAATTTTTAATTTTTTGTCTTTTTGTTCTTACTAATCTCTGAAACTGCTGGACCGATTTTAACGCGATTATAACTGGTAGCTATCTGCTAATGTACTCGTAATAAATTATAACATAGGCTAGTTTTTATGCCGGGAATGTGTTCCCGTGGAAATTGAGAACCATGAATCCATTTCACGCGGACTAAGCCGCTGGCGTCCGGTATTCATACATATTTTATAAGCCGCGCAAGATGACAATGGTATTGGCGGCCATGTTGGTGACGTCATAGTGACGTAGATTAACCTACAATACTGTTTTTTATCCGTACTTTTCAGCAATTGATGACGTCACGGAGCGGTTATTGTATAATAAATAGATCTTACCCAATTCTTTCCAATCCATATCTCTAATCTGATCCGGCTTCAACATTGGATACTCAATATGTTTAAGCGTTTCTATAGTAAAGCAGTTGAACTGTCTCATATCGCTGTAGAAATCCCATTGTTGTAGCTCTAACATTTTGGCCATTTTCAAGTATAACCCGGCCATGTAAGCGTTGTTCTTGCGTAGTGTTATTTCGAATAGCGCTCGAACTATTCGCACTGCATTCTGTAATTTAGCCGATTTACAATAATTTTTAACAGCAAGGATTATAAATTATACAGGTGTATTTTTGAAACGGGGCAGTAAGGGCAAGTACCTTAACCGTTGTAGTTACAGCAAAACGTTCTTAGGAGACCTTCCCTAACTTTTTGAGATATTGTGAACTGCATTCACAGATGTTGCAGAAATCTTATCGGAGCAGTCAAAAGGAGGTCCTCTTTTTGACTGCTATCCGACTTCAAAAACAACGAAGAGGTTCTCAATTCAACTGGGTGAACCAATTTTGATTGTATTTTATTTCAAATTGAAAGCTATTGCATGTCGTGTGGTCCCATTTCAATTTGGTCCAATTCTGGTAAATTGAAGTCGGTTTTTTAGTTTTCGAAAAAAAAATCGAAAATCTCTTATACAACAGTCCGTCCGTGAACAACTTTCAACTCGAAAACGGTAAGAGCTAGAGACTCAGTGTAAACGCCCATCGACTTAGCATAGATGAAAACCGCCCCTAAATGAGCTTGGCCTTTGACCTCTAATCTCAAGGTCAAAACGAGGTCAAATTGAGAACGGTAATAGTTAGAGACTCAAGACCAGCTGCAATCAACTCAGCATGGTCAAAGACCTCTAAAATGAACAGGACCTTTGACCTCTGATCTCAAGGTCAAGGTCAAAACGAAATTAAATCGAGAACGGTAATAGTTAGACTTAAGACCAGCTGCAATCAACTCAGCATGGTCAAAGACCTCTAAAATAAACTTGACCTTTGACCTCTGATCTCAAGGTCAAGGTCAAATCGAGAATGGTAATAGTTAGGGACTCGATACCAGCTGCAATCAACTCAGCATGGTCAAAGACCTCTAAAATGATGTTGAACTTCACACTGTGACATTTTTGAGATTTTATGAAAAACTTTGGATAACTCTAATATATAGCAAATTTTTGCCATATTTTTAGCTTGTTTTAATCAAAATTATTATATTAATATTCTCCTGGTTAGCTTTACGTAAATCGCCTAGCTATTATTTATAACGTATATTTATAAAGCGGTTACAATTCAATAAAATGTTAACCTGGCTGATATAATTGAGATCGGACTGTAGCGAGGATCCACTGACGCGTCCCCTCGACAAGAAAGTTTGCAGAAGTATGTTAATCTTCCAATGTATATCTTCGGGAGCGTCCTCGATACGCAACTCGCCGTAATGGTCTTTTAGTTGCCATAGCTCGGATAGTTCTTCTTTGCGGACCTAAAAACAAGTTTCTTCTTTCACAAAATATCATATTTATGCCAGTGTTGCCAGTGCAATTAAACAAACTAAAAATAGGCAACTACAATATTAAAAGATTTTGTGTATAAATCTGTTGGTTCGCGGGTATCCCGTAAAAACAACAGTCAATTTGGATGAAATTTTCTACGGATTTGTTGTCTTGGGCATGGGTCTCGGTAGTCTACCAGTTGCTGGGATCATAGTTTTTGCAAAAATATAAAACTAGCTAAGGCTCGCAGCTAAGACTTAAGTGTAAACTCACTCTATCTGTTGCTGAAAAGATCTAAACATCTGTATGCTTAATTCAGGCACAACAGCTGTCTGTACAACGATTGTGACTTTGTTTTATACTTTGTAAAGACATTTTTAAATATTTGGGTCGCTTAAATAACACTGCGCCGCACGCCTGATGGAAAGCCAAGGCGACATTAAACTCCCCAATAAAACTCATACTAAAAATATTGTTTCTAGTAAAGGAATACTTGTGTCAGGTTTCGTGGAGATCGGATAATAAATTGGGCTGCTAACCCGGAAAAACATTAAAACGTTATTTGACCTTATCTACCCCATTTTCCCCCTCAATCCAAAAAAGCTCACGTCGAAAAAATTGTATTAAATCAAGGAACACTTGTGCCAAGTTTCGTAAAGATCGGATAAGAACTGTGGCTGCTAGTAGGTACCACACGTACAGACAGACAGAAGAAAGCAAAATTGTCCAAAGTCGAAATGTAGACTCTTCGATCGCTCAGTCAATTATTTCAACTTACTTTAAGTTGTTGAAAGTCAATACATCTAGTAAGCATCTTTAACACACTAGTACGGTGTCTTGCGCGGTGCTTCGCGCCTCACCACGCCATAGGTTTTGGACTATAACTTTTGACCCCTTGGGGCTAGGTCAAATTTTCGATTTTTTGGCTTGCCTCCAGATCGAGGGCTACCCATAGAGGGGTCAACTATTATTGGAGCATAAGCAGTTCTCGAGAGCTAAGGGGGGACATTCCCCATTTCTATATATAGATAACCTTGCTTCATAGACTTGCTCAACATAGAGTTGAATACATCCATGGTTTCACAGTTAGTAGTGATTTGCCAAGGCTCGTTTCTTTAAAATCAACTCGTGTTCTAATACCCCTCTTAAGGCAACAGTTTTATAAACTACTATTTTTATATATAGGCCGCTTAAGTAACGCCGCACCGCCCGCCTGATGGAAAGCCAAGGTGACATCTAACGATTGGGGGTTTAATACATTATTTCTACTTACTTTAAGTTGTTGAAAGTCGGAACATCTAGTGAGCATCTCTAACACGTAACCTTGCGTCATGGACTTGCGCACCATAGAGTTGAATACATCCATGGTTTCACACGTTATATAGTAGTGACTCGCTGTACGACCCAAATCTTAACAAAATAAACATACATATATGATCAAGTATACATATATGATCAACCATACATATAGGATAAACATACATATATGATCAAGCATACATATAGGATAAACATACATATATGATCAACCATACATATAGGATAAACATACATATATGATCAACCATACATATAGGATAAACATACATATATGATCAACCATACATATAGGATAAACATACATATATGATCAACCATACATATAGGATAAACATACATATATGATCAAGCATACATATAGGATAAACATACATATATGATCAACCATACATATAGGATAAACATACATATATGATCAACCATACATATAGGATAAACATACATATATGATCAACCATACATATAGGATAAACATACATATATGATCAAGCATACATATAGGATAAACATACATATATGATCAACCATACATATAGGATAAACATACATATATGATCAAGCATACATATAGGATAAACATACATATATGATCAACCATACATATAGGATAAACATACATATATGATCAAGCATACATATAGGATAAACATACATATATGATCAACCATACATATAGGATAAACATACATATATGATCAAGCATACATATAGGATAAACATACATATATGATCAACCATACATATAGGATAAACATACATATATGATCAACCATACATATAGGATAAACATACATATATGATCAAGCATACATATAGGATAAACATACATATATGATCAAGCATACATATAGGATAAACATACATATATGATCAACCATACATATAGGATAAACATACATATATGATCAACCATACATATAGGATAAACATACATATATGATCAAGCATACATATAGGATAAACATACATATTTGATCAACCATACATATAGGATAAACATACATATTTGATCAACCATACATATAGGATAAATATACATATATGATCAAGCATACATATAGGATAAACATACATATATGATCAACCATACATATAGGATAAACATACATATATGATCAACCATACATATAGGATAAACATACATATATGATCAACCATACATATAGGATAAACATACATATATGATCAAGCTTACATATAGGATAAACATACATATATGATCAAGCATACATATAGGATAAACATACATATATGATCAACCATACATATAGGATAAACATACATATATGATCAAGCATACATATAGGATAAACATACATATATGATCAAGCATACATATAGGATAAACATACATATATGATCAAGCATACATATAGGATAAACATACATTTTGGGTGCAAAGGGGCCCTTCTTACATCTATCGGGCCCCAGCGACCTCACCTGCTAGTGGCGCACCTGCTGATTAACGGACGAGGTTCGTATATTACGGTACCCATGTGGTGGCTTTGGCCCCTACGTGGATACCAGGTGGTACAACAGTGTTGGTCCGGGGGGGTACCACCGTGCAGCTGTGCTAAAGCCCCCCAAGTAACCCAGCCCAGGCTGGGTTGCGTTAGGGGTTCAGCAGCTGCACTGCCGGGCCCGGGGCGGTGTATGGTGCGGCAGGCAGGGGTCCAGTGGGGGCGAAGCGGAGTCTAGTGTGGGTGGTGTGGGTCGATTCGCCGGCCAGGGAGACCCTTAGCAACGGCGTTGCCGCGGCCGCCCGCAACATAGTCATGGGGCCCGCCTGGGACCAACCACCCCAGTAGGCTGCCCCACATGTTGCGCATAATCCTGTTGTGGGGTCGCCGCTCCGGGTGGTAACCGGTGTGGGGTAGCGGCGGCCTTGCATCAGGGGGGTTTGGGAGCCCTTCCGTCCGGCGGGTCGGCTCCGACCTAACCACACGGTTCTAGACGAAGCTAGCCTCTGCACTTTGTCACTTACTGCCGCACCAAATATCGCCCTGTCTTCACGCTTCCCCATATTTCACAATGACAGTGCAACAAGAGAATAGACGGTACACAGCGGCCCCTAGAAACCCCACAAAGTTGACTTCGTTTGAGGTGGAGTTCGCGAATATCCGCGGACTCCATGCAAACCTCGATACCGTCCACCATCACCTGGAGTCGGCACGGCCTTCTGTGATGTTCCTAAAGGAGACACAGATACGCCGCCCTGACGATACGTCGTACCTCTGTTACCCGGGCTATATCATTGAGGAACAATTCCGCGATAAAGCCGGGGTGTGCGTGTTCGTTAGGGCGGATGTTTGCTGCCGCCGGTTGCGCTGTCTGGAGAACCCCTCCTACTCCGTCCTTTGGCTGCACGTGGATCATGGCTCCATGAGCCAGATCTACGTGTGCGTCTACCGCTCCCACACAGGGGACACTGGGACAACAAGGCTTTTCGAATACCTCAGCGAGATGGCTGACGATGCGCAGGTGCGGTTCCCAAACGCTGACCTGGTTTTCCTGGGGGACTTTAACGGTCATCACGTTGAGTGGCTGGGGTCCCTTAGGACCGATCATGCGGGACGAACCGCCCATGCATTCGCTCTCTCCCACGGGCTGACCCAGATGGTACGGGGGATCACCCGGATACCTGACAGGTCAGACCACACGCCCGCCTTGCTGGATCTACTGCTGACGAGTCGCCCAGCCGAGTACAGTGTGTCGGTACGCGCCCCACTGGGCACATCCGACCACTGTGTGGTGCACGCCAGCTTCCAAGTGCCACCGCCTGCTCGTGCTGAACAAATGACTCGACGACTATGGCACTACTCGTCGGCAGACTGGGACGGTCTCCGAGATTACTTTGCGTCCGTCCCGTGGAGCCAGCGCTGCTTTGTACGGAAGGCGCCTTCGGATAGCGCTGCTGCCATTGCTGGCGAGATCAGTCTAGGGATAGAATATTATATCCCTTTCACTGATGTCGCCAGCATCCGCAAAGCTCGCCCCTGGTTCGGGCGTGAATGTGCCGAGGCTGTCCAGAAAAAACAGTCGGCATATCGCGCCTGGGTCAGGGCTCGGGCGGCACGTGACCCGAACGTGAACCGCCTCAAAGCAGCGTACAATCGGGCCACTAGGTTCAGCAAGAGGGCCTTCAAGAGAGCGGATGCCCAGCGCGTCGCGCGGCTTGGTCGGGAGCTCACATCCCATCCCACGGGCAGCCGTGGATACTGGCAACTGGCCAAAGCCGTACAGTCAAATTTTTGTCAACCCTCGCTGCCACCACTGCGTTTTCCTGATGGATCACTGGCTCACAAAGCCCAAGAGAAGGCGGACATGCTCGCAGACCTCTTTGCGGCTAATTCCCGGGTCGATGACCGTGGCCTGCAGCCCCCCGCCATCGCCAACTGTGGCCACACTATGCCTGATATTGTTATCAGGCAATGTGATGTACGGGCAGTGCTGCGGTCACTCGACACGCGGAAAGCCAGTGGCCCTGACGGCATTCCGGCGGTGGTGCTACGAAAATGTGCTGCTGAGTTGTCTCCAGTATTAACGCGTCTGTACCGCCTGTCATACTATACAGGCCTCGTGCCGGAGGCCTGGAAGGAGGCGAACGTACAACCGATCCCCAAGAAAGGGGATCGATCCGATCCAGGCAACTATCGACCCATAGCTGTCACCTCAGTCATTTGCAAGGTGCTCGAGCTTCTTATTAATAAGTAGCTCATGCGATACCTGGAGGATCACTCGCTAATCAATGATCAGCAATATGGCTTCAGGCCAAAACGATCAACGGGTGACCTCCTGGCATTCGTCACGCATGTATGGGGTGAGGCTATGGAAAAGTTCGGCGAGTCCTTGGCTATTAGCCTGGACATCGCCAAAGCTTTCGATAGGGTCTGGCATGCTTCGCTCCTTTCCAAGCTTCCGGCATATGGTCTACCTCCTCAACTGTGCAGCTGGATTGCCAGTTTTTTAAACGAGCGCCGAGTGCGGGTCCTCTGCGGTGGCCAGGCTTCTCGCTTTTTGCAAGTGAATGCCGGGGTACCGCAGGGGTCCGTACTGTCACCAACTCTCTTTCTTCTGCATATCAATGATATGCTTTCCCTCGGGAACATTCATTGCTATGCAGATGACAGTACATTGCACGGGAGTTACTCGGTTCGTCCGACGGCGGGGCGATCTGTGATAGAGGAGGAGAGACGACATCTCGTGGGTGATCTCGACCGAAACCTCGACAATATCTCCCAATGGGGTGCCGAGAACTTGGTCGAGTTCAATGCCCACAAAACACAGGCGTGTGCATTTACAGCGAAAAAATCCCCTTTCCTTCCCCTACCCACTCTTCAGAATGCAATATTACCAATGAAGGACAATCTAGACATCCTTGGCATAGACGTTCGTCGAGAGCTCAATAACACAAAATACATTGAGAGATGTATTGGGCTAGCTTCGCGGAAACTAGGAATACTGAACAAGGTAAAGCGATTCTTTACACCGCACCAGAGGTGTCTGCTGTACAAAACGCAGATTAGACCCTGCGTTGAATACTGCTCTCACCTCTGGGACGGCTCCGCGAAGTATTTGCTGGACGCACTCGACGCTATGCAGCGACGCGCTGTTCGCATTATAGACTGTCCGGAGGTAACGGGAAGCCTTGAGCCGCTAGCCCAGCGCCGAACAATTGCTTCCTTGGCCGCGTTCTACCGTATTTACCACGGTGAGTGTTCTGAAGAGCTCTTCAACCTGATACCACCCTCTCCCTTCCGATCCCGAACAACGCGTGCCGGGCAGAGATGTCACCCTCATACCGTGGAAACCGTCTTCGCGAGAACCGAGCGTTTTAAACGATCGTTTCTCTGCCGAACGATGGTGGCTTGGAACGCCCTGCCTGCGCACGTGTTTCCTCCAACATATAACCCTGGGCTCTTTAAGCGAAGCGTGAAGAGGCACATTACAGGGTCGTCAAGTTGAGGGCCACTCTCTATAGTATTCCTGTGTACTGTGAGAGTCGCCCTCAATTGCCAGACGTCGCCTCAGCTTACCATCAGGCGAGTGGCGTCAATTTGTCGACCTAAATATATAAAAAAAAAAAAAAAAAAAAACATATATGATCAACCATACATATAGGATAAACATACATATATGATCAAGCATACATACAGGATAAACATACATATATGATCAACCATACATATAGGATAAACATACATATATGATCAAGCATACATATAGGATAAACATACATATATGATCAAGCATACATATAGGATAAACATACATATATGATCAAGCATACATATAGGATAAACATACATATATGATCAACCATACATATAGGATAAACATACATATATGATCAAGCATACATATAGGATAAACATACATATATGATCAACCATACATATAGGATAAACATACATATATGATCAAGCATACATATAGGATAAACATACATATATGATCAAGCATACATATAGGATAAACATACATATATGATCAAGCATACATATAGGATAAACATACATATATGATCAAGCATACATATAGGATAAACATACATTTATGATCAAGCATACATATAGGATAAACATACATATATGATCAAGCATACATATAGGATAAACATACATATATGATCAAGCATACATATAGGATAAACATACATTTATGATCAAGCATACATATAGGATAAACATACATATATGATCAAGCATACATATAGGATAAACATACATATATGATCAAGCATACATATAGGATAAACATACATATATGATCAACCATACATATAGGATAAACATACATATATGATCAACCATACATATAGGATAAACACATATATGATCAAGCATACATATAGGATAAACATACATTTATGATCAAGCATACATATAGGATAAACATACATATATGATCAAGCATACATATAGGATAAACATACATATATGATCAAGCATACATATAGGATAAACATACATATATGATCAACCATACATATAGGATAAACATACATATATGATCAACCATACATATAGGATAAACACATATATGATCAAGCATATTATTATATCCACGAAGGGGTACCACTATTGTTCTATGAGCCATGGAAGATCGACCTTCACCCATCTGGCAACCAGGTGGCACTCACTTTTTACGATATATCATTCATCACCAAAAATGCATTTGAAAACTTGGCCTATCAAAAGGTGTTCATAGCTATTTTGTTTTATTTTTAAGATTTTTTGGCAGGCCTACGATTTGTTTTGTAATTAAATTATCTTTTTTATGATATCAATTTGGATTATTGAGATAGGTGTAATTACCTATATTGACTTACCTGTTTATCTACTTGCCAGGTAGTCACGAACAGAAATATGTAGACAAGCCTACCTATACTCTATTTGTTTAGGTATTTAAAAAATGTAAACCACCAACCATAGCACAAAAAGGGTTCTTTTACAGGGCCACTTTTCGTTTCCAAATAAAACGTAGCCAAAATAAATCATTTTATAGCTTAAAATCTCATTATTATGTTTTGTTTTGTATATTTAATTGTATTTAAAATATCAAGGGCAAATATTATTTCCGAAGCGAGGAAACAATTAAATATATTAAACTTTATAATTATTCCTTATGTGTGGGGGCTCGTGGTCTAGTAGTAGCAACATCTAGTCAGGCCGGTCTTAGGATGGGTGACCATTTCTTAAGACACTGAGACCCCTCCATGCCTCGGAGAGCACGTTAAGCCTTCGGTTGTCATACGAACATCTATGGCAGTCGTTAGGGGTAGTTGGAGCCCTTAAAAATCCGACCGGTCTAACTACAAAACTTCGATATCGCCCATGGGTTGTGAAGGTCAGATGGCAGTCGCTTCACGGAAAATATCGAAGTTCAGCCGAATCACAGTTAGACTGGAAAGCCGACCCCAACTAAGTTGGGAAAAGGCTCGATGAATGATTGAATTATTCCATATAAAGTATTGCAGTGTGACTACTATTAAGAGCATAAAAATTACACCTAAATCACACATTTAAAGTACATAACCCTACTAAATTAAAAAGTATAACAGTTCGATAGCTCGGCTACACATTTCACTTAGTCGGGTTTCTAGGTGTCATGCGTGAGTGAGAACTACGTTTGAGATGAGATGAGTTGAAATTATATTCATTTGGCTGTTAAAGGTGAAGGTTGATGAAAGAAAAAAGTTTAAAATTAATTCAATTATTAATAGTCATGAATACTTTTCAACAGGTAAGTTATCATAGACATGTTTGCAAATGCATTACATTTGATTAGAAGGTGTCCCATCCGGTTACCAGATGGGTGAAGATCGATGTTCTACCTCTATACATACAATATACATCTCTATACTATACACTATACTATATATAGAGGTAAATATACTATATACCTCTATACATATAATACAAAAACGCCTACTATAAATACAATTTAAAATAGTTATAATTACCAGTAATATTAAGATCCCCGGTACGTTCGTTGTATCGTATCATGTGCGTTTTGTCTAACTGCATGGCCGCGGCGGTGATCAGTTCACGACGTTTAGTTTCTAGTAGCGGTTCCTCTTGTACGTCCGTATATGTGAGACCATACACCTGGAGCATATAATACGGCATAATGTCAGATGTAATACAGTATTATGTCAGATGTAATCCAGTATTATGTCAGATGTAATTCAGTATTATGTCGGATGTAATACAGTATTATGTCAGATGTAATCAAAATCAAAAATCAAAATCAAAATATCTTTATTCATGTAGGTCACAAAGTAACACTTATGAACGTCAAAAAAAGAAAATGATTCTACATTTACATTTACCGCCAGATTCGCAAGCCAATAGGTAGAGCCTGTGAGGAAAGAACCTGGCAAGAAAAACTCACGGCCACTTTTTTTTTTTTTTACAATACAGTATTATGTCAGATGTAATCCAGTATTATGTCAGATGTAATCCAGTATTATGTCAGATGTAATCCAGTATTATGTCAGATGTAATACAATATTATGTCAGATGTAATCCAGTATTATGTCAGGTCCGTCAATCTAGCATGGTTTCTGAATACAGAGACTCATTTTTACCTGTGGATTGATCCTCATTCTGACAAATAAGTACGTGTAACTCAACCATTCTACGGCCTCATCAATGTTTGTTACCGTGCCAAGAGCGACCTGGAAATTAAAAACGATGATATTAATTATAACTACCATCCACACCTATTCTGAAGTGTCCACAATTGTTTTTTGAAAAATTTATTTACTTATTCGTTCAAAAACACCGCTGTACCTAGTCCAAATATAATTGACAAACACCATTCAAACTCTACGACAATCCAATTTTTCATCAAACATCTCAATCATGTAGATGTTTGACAAACACTTCAAACGAAGCCTTAAGGGAGAAATACACAGTTTAAAACAGAGATTATTGCTGGCTACATGGTTAAAAACCAACAGTGTTCAATATTACATCGTACGGGTATAATGTAATTTGGCTTATAAAACACGATTTTAAATCTCTGTTTCAAACAGCCGTTCTCCCTTAAGGCTTCATTTGAAGTGTTTATCAAACATCTACATGATTGACTTGTTTACAGGGCGCTTAAAATATTGATACGTACCTCTGCATTCAAATTATCAGCGAGCAAGTTAATAAAATTACTCTCAATAGGAAACTGATTGGTCATTGATTTCAAATAATGAGTTAATTTGTCGTGTGTAGTGATTATAATGCCGGTACCAGACGTGTCGAACTGTGGTCGACCGGCGCGACCGAATATTTGTAGCACATCTAGTATGCTCAGATCGACAAATGTACCGTGACTTTGGTCATAGATTTCTGTACCCTGGAAGACAAATAAATTATTGTGTAAATAAAATATACCTAAAGTAAGGCCATCGAGATGAGAGAAAAAATATAAACAATGTTTCGGGGGCTTAAAACGTTTTTATTTGTTTAATTCCCTAATTTAATCGCTGTCGTTTGTACTAGACATGTTTCGTTGGAACAGTCCGAATCAGACGTATTGATGAAAGTACTATCTATTCTATCATGTTGACAAATGGTTGACAACTACGGTATTAAATGTTTACCTGTACCATGAAACACGCAACGACAGCTCTCGTCGGCCGACGGACGCCATTACTGGATACGAGTGATAAGGTCAGAGATAATAATCACTCGCTATTGCAATGAAACAGTAACTGTCCGTTTATTCACATAAAACCCGTCGTTTTGATGGCCTTACTTTAAATATGTTTCTAATATTATAAAGAGGTAATGATTGTGAGGCTGTAGGTTTAAGTCTGAATTTACTAAACCTATTTTGATTTTTATTGTCAAAATCAGTTTTTATCCCGGTAATGTGTTTTATTTTTAACAAGACATTTAAAAAAATACTTTATTACGTCGGGGTCACCAGTGAAGTGGTTGTTGGGAGATATTGAAACGATTGTAGTAACAGTTTGTAATTGATTTTATTATTAAATGTATTCGTATTTATATTATACAAACATATCCCCGACATGACACAAGCAGGTTTAAATGGGCGTGGATCTAAACAAAAGGCGAGTAAATTATACCTATACATTTGTGGTACTTATAATTTATTGCTTATACCTAATTGGCTATTTCAATAATATGGAGGTGTGGCTTATGACGTATGCGCAGCTGGAAACTGGTAGAAGCTTGTAGAAGGGACTAGAACCGCCTTCTCGTATGATATAGACGTCTCGTATACGTATACGTCAGAGGTGCTGCGTTTAGTGCACGCCACATAGGTATAGGGAAAATAATAATATAAACATACCCTTATGACGACAGCATGGGCCGGCAAGTTGACGCCCCAAGCGAGAGTTGATGTACAAACTAACACTTTGATGAACCCTTCAGCGAAATATTTTTCTACCATATTTCTGGAAATTGATAATAATTTTACAGATTATTTGATAAATTGATACTACAAATAATACATATAATTACTATACTCTGTCCATCCGTTTGAAGTGCGATGGTCTATTAAAATGAAATACTAAAATTAATAAAGTATTTCATTTAGACCTTCGCACTTTGTTATAAAGATCATTATTGAAAGTCAAATCGTACTGCCAAAAAAAAATAAACGAATGGACAGAGTATAGCTGTTCTCTGAACTCCGAAAATGTTTCGAGACCAAAATAAAAAAAAACGGCCCAGCCTTTCTCAAGTTTTAGCAAGACAAACGAACAGCAATTCATTACCACATCAGAAGGAAAAAGATAGAAGATTTAATTTTGAAAAAAAAAACGGTGTGCGCGTCGGACTCGCGCACAAAGGGTTCCGTACCAAAACGGCAAAAAAAATAAATGTGTTTTTTTAGTATTTGTTGCTACAACGGCAACAGAAATACATCATCTGTGAAAATTACAACTCTCAAACTAGCACGGTTCATAAGATACAGCCATGTGACAGAAGCACGGAAGGTCAGCGGAGTCTTAGTAATAGGGTTCCCGTTTTACCCAACTCTAAAAAATAATATCATCATAATATCATCATAACATACGTAACCGACGAGTAATAACTAGCAGCCCATACTTAATATGTTAAAAAGGATTGATTCAAAAACTATTTCTTTCTAGTGGGCCTTCGTAAGTTCAACAAAAACCCCTTACCTATCACTCCTGAGCATTCCAGCATGGTGACACGCAAACCCACACGCGAACAACTCTGACAACTGCTTATTAGGACTACTGCTTATGGATTTCTTCGCTTTCAAAAACGCGCCGGTATCCTCCGGTTCGAAATATTTGAGATGACCCTTCTTTTGTGCAATCTCTTTGAGAACCATTGCAGTTTGGTGTGTGGCATTTCTGGCGTGGACGAACACCATTACTTGATGGCCTTTCTGTACCATGTCGGTGGCTTTATCGTAGCATATTTCGTTCATTGTTTGCATCTGTTAGGAAGATTTAAGATGGTATTAACTTTGTGGTTTTATTTAAAAGATTTGACATTGACACAGAAACAGACTTCAAATTACCGGAATGGGACCAAATGGAAATGGTACGCAGTAACTTTCCCACCACTTTAAACCCGAAAGGGGTAAGCAGAGGTTGTAACATACCCACACTTTTTGCCAGTAGTTATGTTGGTCCCACGTAATAGCGGGTAAGCCTATTGCCGCTACCGGGCACCTTAGAAAACCATAATTCCATCAGCCAGGACAGATCTCACATAGCACTAAATAGGATCTGCAGTCCGTAAATAAACTAGTAAATTGCTATATAAACTTTTTAAAATGTCTAACTACCCACCAGTCTCAAATGAGCGCCCCCCCCACTCCCGGTCTCTTTGACACCAATAAACTGTTGCTCTAACGGCACTGGACGGAACCGGGAATCGAAGAAAAACAAACCAATGTTCGGGTTGACACGTAAAAATCTGAAAAAAAGTAGTACTTTTAAATTATACCTGGCAACACTAAAACTAAAGTAAAGATGCTTTGTGACTCTCTAATAGGGTAGTTGACTGTCAAAACATATTTTTTTAGTCTCAAATTTTTTAAAACTTGACGTCACCTCAGCTTCCATAGGCGGACACTTTGGCGCTTCTACAATATAGAACCGGCCAAATGCTTGTGGGACTCACGCGCCTGTGCTACAATTCATTGCTTCGTACCAAATTTCAAGATTCACTGGAAGTCTGTAGGTTTTGATTGCGTAGGCTTGAAAGTTTAATTTCTTCACAGCTCTCCAAGGGACAGTAGACCTGAGTATTTTATATGATCCGTTTGATACCTCCTGAAACGGGTCTTGACAGACGGACAGACAATAAAGTGATCCTAAAAGGTTTCCGTGTTTTTCCTTTTGAGTTAAGGAAACTAAAAAAACACAAATAATAACACTAACCTGGCAACATCGAGATAGTTAGGCAGAGTAGCGGACAGCCCAACAATCCGTATCATATTCTGCGTGGACTCGACTTGTCGTAACGTCCGAGCGACTATCGCCTCTACTATCGGTCCTCGATCGCCGTGTAGCAAGTGTACTTCGTCTATTATTATAAGTTTTACTATTGATGCTAGTTCTGTGTCGGCTGTAAATTAATTTAAACAATGTATTGAACCAATGAATGCGTTTCTTCTTTTAGACGTTTAGAAACGAAAATCTCTTATACAACAGTAATGTCCGTCCGTCTGTCCGTGAACTACTTTCAACTCGAGAACGGTAAGAATTAGAGACTCGAGTGTAAGCGCCAATCGACTCAGCATGGTCAAAGACCTCTAAAATTAACTTGACCTTTGACCTCTAATCTCAAGGTCAAGGTCAAAACGAGGTCAAATCGAGAACGGTAGTAGTTATAGACTCAAGACCATCTGCAATCAACTCGGCATGATCAAAGACCTCTAAAATGAACTTGACCTTTGACCTCTGATCTCAAGGTCATATTGAGAACGGTAATAGTTAGAGACTCAAGACCAGCTGCAATCAACTCAGCATGGTCAAAGACCTCTAAAGTGATGTTGAACTTTTTTTTTTCTTTTTGGTTTTATGAAAAAACTTTCGAAAACTCTAAAATATATGGCAAATTTTTGCCATATTTTTAACTTGTTTTTAGGTGCGTTGCTACATCGTTCATCGACGATTTTGCCAATGTCTTTATTGAAGAACTAGTTGCTCTGAACTAGTCATCGGTGCGGGATAATATGTAACATTGTTCGGTATTGCAAGTGAGCGTCTGGAACTCGGTACCGGTAACCTAAAAAGCCACCAGTCATGCGCTCAACAAAAACCAAACTCCAATGAATGTGTTTAGGTTCATAAGGACAATTGTGCCAAAACGTCAACAGTGTCAAATGGACAACTATCCCAAAACGTCTATTTCCCATTATTACCACTTTCCCAAAACCAAAAGAATGTATAGAAAATTTAAAATATTTTGAAGTTGATTATTATTCTTCAATACCTACTAATGCGAAAGTAACTTACTGCCTGTCAAGCTTTATGTCTTAGCCACTGACCCGATTTTACATTTGACACAAAGACTGAGTTCCACAATAACTTGTACTTCAAAATCAGTTTAACTGTTTACATTATAAGATATCAGACTTGGACAATCAAACTAAATGCAATACGCATGTACCGTATCCAAAGGCTAAAACGAAATCCCTATTACTGAGACTTCGTTGTCTGTCCGTCTCCAGGCTGTATCTCATGAGCCGTGATAGTTAGAAAGTTCAAATTTTCACAGATGATGTATTTCTGTTGCATCTATAACAGCAAATACTAAAAACAGAAAATAATAAATATTCAAATGGCTCCCATACAACAAATGGGAATGATTAACCTTTTTTACACATAATGGTAAGAAACAATTCGTGCGCGAGTCCGACTCGAAATTGGCCGGATTTTTTTGAATCAGATAAAATATTACTCCTACTACTTACTGGCACCCTTCCTAGTAACGACATCCCACTTCTCAGGCGTAGTGACAATCATTTGAGTTTGTTGTACTTCTGTTTTAGTTAGTTTCATATCTCCAGTCAACTCACGGACTAAAATCCCAAGTCCCTTGAGTCGTTTACCGAAACTAGCCGTCATTTCTGAGGCCAAAGCTTTCATTGGGGCTATGTAGATTATCTGTTGAATGTTTTTTTTTGTGTATTTTACAGTTATGTAATTTATTATCCTGTCATAAAAGCACTAGACATCGTGTGCCTGTTTATTAAATGTAAAATTTCTAACAAAAAATGAGAATGGACGGTATAAAAAAGCTTTTTTTTCATACTTATTTGTCTGTCGGTACATTCAGTGTCAAAAGTCGATTACCATTATTATAATGCAATAAGTTGACTTACAAGAGACATCAATCAACATTTGAACCTTGACTATATAACTTTCGAAGTTACTGGGCGGATTGTCAATAGGTTATCATATCACAAATATTTTATGTTTTTTTCTTGCTTTGTAACCTGCGTAAGTGTTTTGTTTTGTGGAATAATAATAAATCTTTCTTTCTTTCTTTCAAATAGCAATGGAAACGTACCAGTGATTTGTTGAATATGGTTTGTTTATTTTTTTTTTTTTTTTTTTTATATTTGGTTCGCCAAATTGACGCCGCCCGCCTGGTGGTAAGTCGTGACGACGTCTAGCGATTGTGGGCCACTCTCACAGCACACATTACTATTGAGAGTGGCCCTCAACTTGACGACCTACTGATGTGCCTCTTCACGCTCCGCTTAAAGAACCCAGGATTATATGTGGGAGGAAACACGTGCACAGGCAGGGCGTTCCAGGCCACTATCGTTCGGCAGAGAAACGAACGTTTAAAACGTTCGGTTCTCGCGAACATGCTATCCACTGTGTGGGGGTGGCATCTCTGCCCGGCACGAGTCGTTCGGGATCGGAAGGAAGAGGGTGGGATCAGATTGAAGAGCTCTTCAGAACACTCGCCGTGGTAAATACGGTAGAATGCGGCCAAGGAAGCTATTGTTCGGCGCTGAGCTAGCGGCTCAAGGCTTCCCGTTACCTCCGGACAACCAATAATACGGATAGCCCGTCGCTGCATAGCGTCGAGAGCGTCCAGCAGATACTTCGCGGAGCCGTCCCAGAGGTGAGAGCAGTATTCGACGCAGGGTCTAATCTGCGTCTTGTACAGCAGACACCTCCGGTCCGGTGTAAAGAATCTCTTTACCTTATTCAGTATTCCTAGTTTCCGCGAAGCTAGCCCTATACATCTTTCGATGTAGTTTTTATTATTGAGCTCTCGACGAACGTCTATGCCAAGGATATCAAGGTTGTCCTTCATTGGTAATAATGCATTCTGAAGAGAGGGTAGGGGAAGGAAAGGGGATTTCTTCGCAGTAAATGCACACGCCTGTGTTTTGCGGGCATTGAACTCGACCAGGTTCTCGGTACCCCATTGAGAGATACTGTCGAGGTTACGGTCGAGATCAGCCACGAGTCGTCGTCTCTCCTCCTCAATCTCAGATCGCCCCGCCGTCGGACGAACCGAGTAACTCCCGTGCAGTGTGCTGTCATCTGCATAGCAATGAATGTTCCCGAGGGATAGCATATCATTGATATGCAGAAGAAAGAGAGTTGGTGATAGTACGGACCCCTGCGGTACCCCGGCATTCACTTGCAAGAAGCGAGAAGCCTGGCCATCGCAGAGGACCCGCACTCGGCGCTCGTTTAAAAAGCTGGCAATCCAGCTGCACAGTTGAGGAGGTAGACCATATGCCGGAAGCTTGGAAAGGAGCGAAGCATGCCAGACTCTATCGAAGGCTTTGGCGATGTCCAGGCTAATAGCCAAGGACTCGCCGTGCCTTTCCATAGCCCCACCCCAGACATGCGTTACGAATGCCAGAAGATCACCCGTTGATCGCTTTGGCCTGAAGCCGTATTGTCGATCATTGATTAGCGAGTGATCCTCTAGGAATTGCATGAGCTGCTTATTTATAAGGAGCTCAAGCACCTTGCAAATGACTGAGGTGACAGCTATGGGTCGATAGTTGCCTGGATCGGACCGATCCCCTTTCTTGGGGATCGGTTGTACGTTCGCCTCCTTCCAGACCTCCGGCACGAGCCCTGAAGAGTATGACAGGCGGTACAGACGCGTTAATACTGGAGACAACTCAGCTGCACATTTTCGTAGCACCACCGCCGGAATGCCGTCAGGGCCACTGGCTTTCCGCGTGTCGAGTGACCGCAGCACTGCCCGTACATCACATTGCCTGATAACAATATCAGGCATTGTGTGGCCACAGTTGGCGATGGCGGGGGGCTGCAGGCCACGGTCGTCGACCCGGGAATTAGCCGCAAAGAGGTCTGCGAGCATATCCGCTTTCTCTTGGGCTTTGTGAGCCAGTGTTCCATCTGGGTAACGCAGCGGTGGCAGCGAGGGCTGACAAAAGTTAGATTGCACGGCTTTGGCCAGTTGCCAGAATCCACGGCTGCCCGTGGGATGGGAAGTGAGCTCCTGACCAAGCCGCGCGACGCGCTGGGCATCCGCTCTCTTAAAGGCCCAAGAGGGCCTTTAAGAGAGCGGATGCTATTGCCACAAAGTCGAGTAAGAACTCGACTTTGTGGTTTAATAAAAAGTTCGCCAAAATGTCACCGCGCGCTTGATGGAAAGCCGTGGCGACCTCTAGCGATTGAGGGTCACTCTTATAGTACGCAATACTATTGAAAGTGACCGTCATATTGAGGACCTGCCTCTTCACGCTCCGCTTAAACAACCCTGGGTTGTAAGAGGAATGAAACAGTCTCAGGAAGTTTCTCTACATAAAAACAACCATTATAATATTGGCAATCGACTTTTGACCCCGCCTGTACTAGTTCCCGCCGATTCAGAACATTGAATCGGTTTCTAGCGAAGATACTGACCTTAAATTTATTCTTCATGATGACATCATTTTCTATATGCTGTTTAATTTGATGTACAACAGTAAGTAGAGCTATGTTCGTCTTGCCGGCGCCAGTTGGGGCACAGATGAGAAGATTCTCATTTGTATTGTACGCCGTTTGGAATACTACCGACTGGATTCTGTTCAATTCTTTGATGTTTTCAAATGCCATTTGACCAATCTGAAATAATTCAAGAATCAATCAATCAAAGAATCAATTTCATTTATTCAGTTTAGGCACATAAAGACATTATGAATGTCAAACATTTTACAATTTATTGTCAAGTAATATTATAAAAATACTAAATTAAGTACATAAATAACCATTAGAAAATGATTCTTTCGCTGGTTCGGTAAGTTGGTTCTCCTGAGAAGAGACCAGCAAGAAACTCAGGTAGATTATCCATTTTCTTTTTTAATATTGTTTTGTTTACATTGTTACAATTAGTTTCTATTGTATTATACGAGTGGCCAACAACAGAAGATTAGGGTGACCATGCATTTTTATCATTAAGATATTCGTCTACATTATAGTAGCCTCTCTTCATCAAACATTTTTTAACTACTATTTTAAACTTAATAAGAGCATGTTAACCAAATCCTGAGGAATTTTATTAAATATTTATTTTAAATATTTTAATTGAGACCAAGTATATATTATTCAATAATTTTGTTTGTTGTGTATTTTTTTGAGTTGTTCAATATTTAACTCTAAAGTAAGGCCAACGAAACGAGAGATTTTTGGTCGACAAAGGGACCATTACTTTTTTTTCCGGTCTTACGTCCGTAGGGACCATTACTGAGTTCAATTGCGGTAGCGAGCGATTATTATCTCTGTCTTTATCACTCGTACGCAGTAACGACGCACGTCAGTTGGTCGACAAGAGAAGTGTTGCGTGTTTCATGGTACAGGTAAACATTTCGTACCATAGTTGTCAACATTAATAGAATAGATAGTTCTGTCATAAATACGTCTGATTCGGACTCTTCCAACGAATCATCAATGTCTAATACAGACGACTGCAATAGAATAGGGAGTTAAACAAATAAAAATTTTAAAACTCGAAAGCTTTATTTACATTTTTTCTCTTGTCTCGGTGACCTTACTTTATGTATAGAACTTTAAAAAAATAATCAGAATGTAATAATTGTAGTTATTACCTCATCTAATTGTGCAACAGGCACTCGTTGGTTGCCGATAGCAAGTGGAGCTTGTTCGTTCTTCGGTATTGTAACCTCCTCAAATTCTTTATTGTCTTTCCTTATGGCGCTTTCTGGTAACATTAATTTTAGACCAGATACGAAACCTGAAATTTAACATGACATGGTGAAATAGAGATATACTCGTCATGCAGCTGCACCAGTTTTAATATATATATTTTATCTACTCTCATGTTAAAAATTAAAATAATCATTTCAAAAATTGACATACAAAGCCTGTGATTATGACAATAAATAAAAAAAAATATAAAGTTATTTTATGATACAGATTTTCTATGATATTTTCTGCAAATCTGTATAATAAAGTAACTTTTTAATCATCATAGTACAGTCATGAAAGTAATAATATAGTATCAGTTTGAGAAAATTCTAGCATATTGAAATACTAGCAATAACAGGTTAAGGTCTTTCGGCCATACCGCGTTGTTGGGTTTTGCCGCCATATTGCCGATATACTCTTCAAGTATGTGTTTCTCAAAATGCCTAAATAGATAAGATTAAATAAAGTAGTGTATGAAACTACAGATAACTATGTATTGGAACACTCCGTAGAATACTATAAAAATAAAAAAATAAATAAAAAAAAATTCGACAAGACTCGTTTCTTAAAAACCTACTCGTGTTGTAGTACAGTTTCATAAACTACTATTTAATGATAGTGTGCCGCTTTTATAGATGGCGTTAGCAAAATATCTCTTACCTGCAGAATTCTTGGCATTTATAGACGAATCGTAGACATTCGGATACTGAACCTTTGTTTGGAAGTACGAGATCTTTTGTAATATTGGATCTACGTTAGACCGTGACGTAGAAAATGGTACCACGGGCTTAGATAGTTCTGCTAACCTGTGGAATTTTAGATTAATTGTATTAAAACTTTTGAACATTCACGATTTTGTCTGCCTAAAACTAACCAGAGCTTATGCCATGAAGACTAGATATAGTCCGAACTTAAACGAAGCGATTTACCTTTAGATCTACCTGAACGGAATTTCCATATTCGCATCGTGTGTCTGTAATGTGGCCGGAGAGACTAAAACGGGTATGTATTGAAGCGATTGTGATGTCATGTGCTCCAATCCGTTCAGACCATACAACCGCAGTGTTATCTGATCCAACCAACCTCTCAAAGTATGGTGGAATGTGTGAAGTATGGTAAAATTTGACCTAGCCCTAAGGGGTCAAAAGTTATAGGCCCAAACCTATGGCGTGGTGCGCAAGACACCGTACTAGTTACATAAGAAACACTCGAACTGCTAAGCCGCATCGCCACCTATAGGACGCGTCCTATCCGATTCGACTCTCATTGGGAGATTCCAGTATCAGTGCCAAGATTCCCGAATCCACCAATGAAAATTCGCGAGTCTATTGTCTATGCGTGGAATTCTGATAGGTTAGTTCGGTAGTTTAGTTTGCAGAAATGTAACTATTCGCAAAGAGTAATAAAACGTACATACTACAGGATGCCAAGTATAAGTTACATAACATTGAAAAACGTCATACTACACACAATTAAGTTATTTCCAGTTTATGCCACACGCCAACTTATACTTGGCAAGTTGTACGTAAAACAAGTTAAAAATATAGCAAAAATTTGCCATATATTTTAGAGTTTTCGAAAGTTTTTTCATAAAATCTAAAAAATGTCACATGACATGAAGTTCAACATCATTTTAGAGGTCTTTGACCATGCTGAGTTGATTGTAGCTGGTCTTGAGTCTCTAACTATTACCCTTCTCGATTTGACCTCGTTTTGACCTTGACCTTGAGATCAGAGGTCAAAGGTCAAGTTCATTTTAGAGGTCTTTGACCATGCTGAGTCGATTGGCGTTTACACTGAGTCTCTAGCTCGTACCGTTCTCGAGTTGAAAGTTGTTTACGGATGGACGGACGGACATTACTGTTGTATAAGAGATTTTCGAAAACTCTAAAATTACCTTTTTGCTCTCATCTGTGCAATATTAATTTCCTGCTCATTATCGTCGCCATCATCGTTCCGTTTGCCTTTAGTTTTCTTCTCTTCCTTCCTTACAAGTTTTGCAATCATTTTTTCCGATTCCGACAACACGGACACTTGGCAAAGATAGTTTGGCATTTTGTTATCAGGTAATGTTGCTGCCACTATAACAAAAGTGAATTTATGACACAAGTGTTATTTTAGGATGACATTAAATTATTTATTTGAGTGTTGTTTCACATAGGAAGAGTCCAGTAACGTTTTCCGACGACTGTACTTAGTTCGAGGAGCGCGAATTCACACCAGTAGCGCACCACGGTTAAGCTAAGCTTGAAATATGACGTCATCGGAGCATTTTAAGCCTCTGACAAGACGTCACGCGCGACGTCAGGGAAAGGTTATTTGAAAAAATAACCTTTCCCTGACACAGCCCTGGTATTTGACTGTATGCTGATTCTTAGACTGCAGAAAATTTAGATATCACTAAATGGAATCTCTGCAGTCAAGTTATTGCATTATATTATAGGAAGGTACTTTTGAACCTTGACTCTACAATACTTATTCATAACTGTTTTGAAAACGTTATAAATTATAAACCATAGGGTACACTTACAGAGCGACACAATCTTAATATGTAACTATTTATATATGTACATAGAAGGGGCTCGTGGTCTAGTGGTAACTGACTATGTTACCACTTGCAAAGGTTAAGCAACATCGATTCAGGCCCGTCTTAGGATGGGTGACCATTTCTTAAGAAATTGAGACCCCTCCGTGCCTCGGAGAGCACGTTAAGCCGTCGGTCCCGGTTGTCATACACACATCTATGGCAGTCGTTAAGGGTAGTTGGAGACCTAAATAAAAAATTCGACCAGTCTAACTACAGAACTTAGATATCGCCCATGGGTTGTGGAGGTCAGATAGATGGCAGTTGCTTCACGGAAAATATAGAAGTTCAGCCGAATCGCAGTTAGACTGGAAAGCCAACCCCAACTGCGTTAGGAAAAGGCTTGGTGGATGATGATGATTTATATATGTACATACTTTCTGACAGTGAAGGTGCAGGAGGTGGTGCTTTTAAACTGTTGATAATATCCTGTCTATGTTCTAATATGTCTAGAATAAATTCAAACTTGTCGAAGCCGAGGAGCTCGAACAGTTCATTTTGCATTTCATCATTGGTTTTGCTTGAATTCAGAAATGTTATCACGGACTGTAAAATATCCCCGCTCGATATGTCTGATGTATTCTCGTATAATGCTTTCACTTTGGTTTCAAGCCATGTTTTGCCAAACTGTAATATTGCAAAGATTTACTACATAGAACATATTTTAAAATAGTTAGTTTTCACAATGATGGGCGCAATTAGGAATAGATCTCATATTTGTAGAAATATACTAAGATTCATATCAAAGGCAGTTCTCAAAACTGAATCGTGTACTATGTACTTAAAATGTACACATAATATTTGGTAACCAGTAGTTCCTCTACTTTACAACAGGTGGAAGCACTACACTTTTATTATTTTTTTGACAGGTGGTGCTTCAAAAGCATTTCAACCAAGTATTAGTATCAACCAGTTAATAGTCTGATGAACTTATTTATACCCTCAACAGTCAAAAATGCCTATCAACTTAAAAGTTGTTACTTATGACTGCTTCGGTGGCGTAGTCGCTAGTGCACCCGCTTTCGACGCCGGAGTCTCGGGTTCGATTCCCGGTCGGGAAAACTTTGTGTGATGACATATACGTTTGTACCGAAGTCTGGATGTTTCCTATATATAATATGTATGTATTTACAAAAAAGAAATGTATATAAGTATTTATATCAGTTTATCTAGTGCTCATATCAAAAGCTCTGCTTAGTTTCAGACTTGATGGCGTTGCTTGAATTGTCCTAACATATTTATTTATAATTTTTCTAATCTCAAATGTATGCTATTTAATGACCCATTGTCTGTCACCAGGCTATTTATTATACCACATTTGGCCTTTTTTAGGGTTCCGTACCCAAAAGGTAAAATGGGAACCTAAATACTAAGACTTGCTGTCCGTCCGTCCATCTGTCTTGGGCTGTATCTATCTCGTGATAGTTAGAAAGTTAAAATTTTCACAGATGATGTATTTCTGTAGCCTCTATATACAACAAATACTAAATACAGAATATATAATATAATAGGGGGCTCCCATTCAACAAACGTGAATTTTTTTGCTGTTTTGGTATGTGTGTGCGCAAGTCCGACTCGCAATTAGTCAGTTTTTATACTTACTTTAGACTCTACAACAGGCTTTGTTTTAATATGACCACTTTCTTTAAAATCATCAGTATATTTCATAGAGAAATCATTAACAAATGCACTGGCGGTAGCCGGTTTAGTTGTCAGCTTAGCTAGCGGTTTCTTGGCAGGTTTGTACGGGATATAATGACATTGTATGTGGTCACCCCATAGTTTAACATCCTCTTTGCTCTCTACCTCTTCTGTTCGTATGTATTCTTTTGTGTCATCATTTAATTGTTCGGAAATTTTTGTCACTACCTGTGAATGAATAGAAGATTAATAGGAAGTATAAGTAATACATACTGTTAAGGCAAAATATTAAAGAAAAAGCCTATTAAATAGCCTTTATTCTTGAGTTACAAAAGGTATTTAAAAGTTTATGATCTAAATATGACCAAATCACGAAGCTGTGTGCTCAGTAAAAGAGGCATACAAGCAAAGGCTTCCACTAGCCAACTCCAGTGACATCAGTTCATATAAGACTTCAATACATGAACTGAAATGTACAAACTCACCTGACATATTTTATTAGCAGTAGCGGACACAACAGATCCGAATGTAGCTCTAAGCTGTGACATATTTTTTAACATCACAATATCCTGATCAAGAAACATTCTTAGTGTAAGTACAGCAGCATCTTCTATTATTTCATCTGGTTGGTCTCCTGTAAGAGCTTTACAGCCATCTTTTAAATCACTTAGGAGTTTTAATATCTCCATAGAGATTGGCTCATTTTGTTTTACATAGTTGTAAATGTCTGAGAAGGATTTGAATCTAGAATAATAACAAAAATGTATAATAAGACAATGAATTGATTATCTCATAACAGAACATAACATTTATAAAGTTTCGGAACCCTTACACTTTCGTCATATCTGTCCGTCCGTCTGTCCTCGGCTTTCCTCCTAAATGGTGAGTGCTAGAAACATGAAACTTTGCATGGATATGTGTATTTACTGCGATGACAAAGTGCTAAAAGAAAATTATGAAAATTTTTTTTTTCAGTGTACCTCTCTACACGTAACAGAATTTGTTTTCTGTTACCTGTTATTCTGGAGTGTGGGGTATCATAAGATAGGCCTTTCAAAAACATTTAGAGGTTGCTAAGACGATTTTTTGATTTAAGTATTCATTTGCGAGATATTCAACTTTAAGGCAAATTTTTATGGTGTAACAGAGTTTGAATTCTTTGGCATTCGTAAGGCAGATGTAAGTAAATATAAAATTAGTAGGTATATTTTGTTTCCATATTACTAAAAACTAATTTTAATACAATAAAGTTACGAAACGGGCTGAATTGTTACTAATATAGTGTTTAGATTCTATACATATACATAACAAAATTGAAATGTATTGTAAGTATTTGTATTTTGATTATTATATAATATATGGGCCATAGATTAAGTTTAATAAACCTGTTAATTATCTAATTATTGCCTAAAAATAAAATTTATTAAAATTTCTTTTGATATGATAATGTACTACCCTGAGCCCCTAAGTTATTGAACGATTTTATAAAGTAGGTACCTAGAGAAGTAGATAAATATGGATTACCGCTGAACTTTTGTCTTTTTCATTAGTAAAGGTTTTGTAGGGTCTATAGTTGGTTTCAGGCATCTGGGTTTATCAAGTTGTGTGTGAGCCCTAAGGGCTCTAGTGATACGTGGTAATTCAACCATTGTAGCCATTGCTGCGAACCTGCAATGAGAATAACATAACGATTTTGTATTACATACATTACAGCCGATTGCTCAATATTATGAAAAAAAACGGAAAATGCGGCTCACCAAGGTTAAGATCCACAAATTAACTTAAAAATATTTAAGTTACTATAATCTAGAGAATTACAAGGCAGTAGAGTATAGCTTAAACTACTATCTATTTTAAATATTAATGAATTTAATAGTTTAAATTAAAATCTATTATTTAGTAATAAATTCAACTACAAACAATAGGTCGGTAAGTCGGTACGTCCGTCCACAAATTCGACACGTATGAATGACATTGACAAATGACAATAATTGACATTGACTTTGATAGATTTGACATCGACGTCTGCATTGAATTTAATTTTTTTTTATTGTTTGTTTTCCACTCTTGACAATACATGACTGACCTTAATTTTTGATTATGGCAACTCGTATATAAGATTGCGGTTGCTTCTGTTGTGATGAGTCCATTTATCGGGAAAGCCATTTATATAATATCACTCTACGACTAATAGGAGCGAAGCAGATGCGAAAAATGTTGAAAAATAATACAAGAAATAAATATTTACTTTACTTTACAACGCGAACGAAGTCACGTTTGTCTGCTAGTTAAGCGATAACACACCGCCGCCTTAACAGGCGTTCCCCTCGCTCACATGATTAGGGCCTATGGGTCATAAGTTAGGAATAAAACAAATTGGCGTCTTGACAACTCACTAGACTAGATCTAGTTGCGCGGCTATTGTCATCCCACAAAAATGCCAAGCTGCTCAGTTTTTTGTTGCAAAAAAAGATCAGTCACATCTAGTTTACAAAAAATGCGCGGATCCACCGTGGTGGGCAGTATGGGCATGCCCACCACCTTCATTGAGAAAATGACGACACACTTTCCCGTATAAAGATTAATTCTGGAATTGGGTAAAGAAAAAAATGAATCGTGCGTTCGGAACGCACCAAATATTACGCATAGACGTACATTTGACAATAAAATGTTAATTAACTGTTTTGAGTTTTCTCGTTTTACCAAATCAACGTCTTTGTTGGTACAAAACTCAAAACTTCGAAAGTATGTAGGAACTCAGTGCGCAGGAATCTAGTTTAAAAAAAGTATTAAGCTCGTGTTTCGTATTGTTCGTGTTAGTGGTGTGTTGTATTCAGTACACGTTAAGTCACCTCTCCATAATCGCTGATTACAGTCGATTACACGCGAGCTCGATTGTGTATACTTGCCCGTACTCGCCGATCATCTTCTGTGATCGCCTTCGACCCGTGATCACCCGAGCCACAGATATAAGAATACTATACTAGTACCCGTGCATAGTTTGTTTCTCTACATTATCGCGATTACAGACGATTACGAGCGAGCACGATTGTGTAGAGGGCATATTTCCCAGTAGTATCATCGTCTGTGATCACTTACGACCCGTGGATTGTCGGTTGTCAGACACGCATCAAAGGGCATCGCCTCGTGGTTAAGCACTGCCCACATGAGTATTCCTATCACTACTTAATCACTACACATATTATAAAACTCACTTAAAGTCAGTAAAGTAAAAGTCACTTCCGTCCGTATGTATGCTTAGATCTTTAAAACTACGCAACGGATTTTGATGCGTGATCACCAATAGATAGAGTGGTTCTCAAGAAAGGTTTCATTATGTTATTTGTCAAGCAGGCGAAGCCACGTGCGTCCGCTAGTACTAACTAAATTTGTAAATAAAAAAACGGTGTAGTACGGACCTACCCACTTAATTATGGCAGGTTTAAGATTAAAATTAGGTACCACCCAGTATGTATTTCTACCCACAGGCAGCGGCATCTAATACCACTCAAGTTATAATATGCTTTAGCAACTGTTAGTTTGTCTGTTTGTGCGGGGATCGAACCCGCGAGCTCTTGGGCAGTAGGCGGGTATACCTAGCACCAAAATTATCGGTCTTGCATTAAAACTATGTACCTACACACTTTTTATCTATCGTAGGTACAAAAGGTAGGTACCAGGAAAGTAATACAGACGTACCTATTTATTCGATATGTGTAGGGTGGTAACGCATTTAAAAACTAATACTAATTCCTAGGGCTAAAAATAATTATTATTGGCCAAAAATAGAACTTAAAATACCTAGTACATATGTATTATTAATTTCAAACTGACCCCGAAAATGTTCTCTCATAAAAATTGTTTACGGGTATAGTCACAGACCTCCCATTTTGCACAAAAAAAATCACAAGAATCGGTCAAGCCGTTTTGGAGGAGTTTAGCAACAAACACTGTGATGATACGGCAGTTTTATATACGGTCTATTAGATTTATTTACAAAATATCGGTAAAATAACCTTTTTGTCAATCAGATTAAATCCATACCTACCTTTTAAAATTTTAGAAGGTTGTTTTTGGGAATTTATGAAAAACAGTTATTCGGCGGAAGAATAAATCTGTACGCTGTGAAATAAATCTAGATGTAAACTAGTTAAACTATGAGTTCTAGTGACTCTGAAGTTATGACCTCAGATTCAGTTTGTTAGATCATCCTCCTGTTAGATACTTTTTTTTTAATAAATCGACACAGTCAACGTCCTTCGTGAATCTTGACGCTGCCGTTTGACATACTACAGGTTGCCCAGTAAAAGTTGGCGTTCCAATAGTGGTGCCACATTAAGACACGTCTAAATCAAAGATCTCAGAACATTAACCACTTAAAGTAAATTAGTCAGTTTTTTGCCACATGCCAACTGTACAGTGTACAGACGATAATGTAGATGCTTGCACGATGAACGTGCCGTTTGACGACCGCACGATCAACGATCATGCTCGGCGATTATGGAGAGGAGGCCTTACATTGTGAAGTTGAAACACAAAATTACTTTTGTCATTTTTGTTAGTGAATTTTATACGTTAATTAATTGGTTTACCAGTGGGAACACCATAACACTAGGGTTTTTGCTAGGTTACTGCTAGGTTGAACATATTTGTTTATAATAATCAAAGTCTCATTGTTTCGGATTTTTCTATCAACACGAAGTCGGTCGTTTCAACTCGTTTCATACAATTCGCAAATCAGTCAAACATGTCAAACGACTGACATGGGTGTTGCCATGGCAACAAATACACAGTTATAGTGTCTGTATCGGAGTGATGTACCAAGTTAGGTATCGATAAAATACCTTGAAAATGCAAAGAGGTGCAATATAAATTACTGGTTTGAATATTACTTAAATTACGTAGGTCTGTATATTATGATCTTGATTTTAATAAAGGTTTTGTACTTGTATTGTTTTGTATTGTACGGTGTTGTACTCGTAGTGCCCTTGCCCTCATTTTATTCTCCATCGAGTTGATGCTACTGTATCACTAGTCTTAACGAAAGTGACGAAAGTTCATTCAAATGTTTATTTTTATGGGGTAGGTATTTATTATACATACAGAGTGTAATATTCATATGGGCAGTATGGAAAAGTCTGAAACTATAATACATACGAAGATCTGTCCTTAGTAACCATGTAATCGATTGTAGTTGAGATTGTAGTTGATAGACAAAAAGTAGCACTTGACGATGTAACCCTTTCGGAAATATTGCATTGGTTCACAAGTAACAACTTGCTGCTCAATGCGAAGAAAACAAAATGTGTAAAATTTACCATGCCCAATGTTAGACAGGTGGATACTCATATTACTATGAATAATGAATTAGTTCAAATAGTCAATACCACAGTTTTTCTTGGGATAACTCTAGATAGTAAACTACAATGGGGTCCTCATATCACAGCCTTGGCAGGAAGACTTAGCTCAGCTGCCTATGCGGTTAGAAAGATAAGGTCTCTGACTGACGAAAAAACGGCACGATTAGTTTATTTTAGCTACTTTCATAGCGTTATGTCATATGGTCAGCTGCTGTGGGGCTCAGCTGCCGATATTGAGACAATATTCATATTACAGAAACGAGCCATACGAGCAATCTATAGACTCGGACCCCGTGACTCGCTGAAAGAATTATTTAAAGAAATTAATATTTTAACAGTTGCTTCTCAATATGTTTACGACAACATCTTATATGTACGGAAGAACATAGATCTCTTCAAAAAAAATTCCGATAACCATAATTTTAATACAAGAAATAAAAATAAACTGGCAATGACAAAAAATAGACTTCATAAAGTTGGTAATTCGTTTGTTGGCAAATATATAAAAATTTATAATAAAATTCCTCAGGATTTGGTTGACATGCCTCTTAATAAGTTTAAAATAGTAGTTAAAAAATGTTTGATGATGAAAGGCTACTATAATGTAGACGAATATCTTAATGATAAAAATGCATGGTCACCCTAATCTTCTGTTGTTGGCCACTCGTATAATACAATAGAAACTAATTGTAACAATGTAAACAAAACAATATTAAAAAAGAAAATGGATAATCTACCTGAGTTTCTTGCTGGTCTCTTCTCAGGAGAACCAAATTACCGAACCAGCGAAAGAATCATTTTCTAATGGTTATTTATGTACTTACTTAATTTAGTATTTTTATAATATTACTTGACAAAATTGTAAAATTTTGACATTCATATGTGCTCTTTATGTGCCTAAACTGAATAAATGAAATTGATTCTTTGATTCTTCTTTGATTCTTTGAGTAAAAATAGAAAACTGCATTACTGCATGACATTTTGCATTATGATTTAAAAATAAACTTGTACGAGTATTCAGCTGGGTAATCGAAGCTCTACAAACAATGATTTTAAATACAATGGATTTCGGATCATCGCTCAAAAGTGTCCGAACTAAAAGAGAAACAAAACGCTAAAAGAGAAACAATCGCGCGCCAGTCTTGATTTTGACAACTGAACGACAACACGTTGCACAATGCCGTACTGTATTGTAAAAACGTGTAAAAACTACGAAAAAAAAGCAAATTGAAGACGGTGTATCATATTTTCAGTAAATAAGCTTTTGTTTTATTATTTGCAATTTATTATTTCACTTAAAATACAGTATTTCGTCGATAATAAATTAAAAGACAAAAGTAAATATTGCAATCCAGTCCAATACCGAAGTACCTATCTGTCTCTTTCGAACTCATCCCAAGCTCAGTAAAAAGAAAGAGACCATTTCATTTTCACTGAATAATGTACTAACAAAATGACCATTCAGATTTATTCGGATTACCGATAGCGATAAAACTATTTGGAACAAAGATTATAGTGGAGACGCCTTGGCTCTTTATGATTTTTTTTTCGTTATATGAACCAACATCTATTTCAGTTTTCCCCGGGATCCAGTACACTGTGCACAATGGAAAAATATTATTGCCCTAGCACGGCGAGAAGAATATTTTGATCCAAAAAATAACAATCTTGTTTGTTCGGCTCATTTTATGGACATAACAAAAAGAGGTCCGATCTTTATGAAACTTGTACAAGAATCCCTTGATTGAATGGAGGAGATAAGCCCAAAAATGTTTTTAATTTTCACAGGGTATCATTGTTTTGTCATAAATATAATTACACATGTCATTTTATTTCGTGTATGTACTGTTATTTTCTTTTTATTTGGATTCTCGGTAATGTATTCCCACGGGAATCGGGGCCGAGATAACTATATCTCGCGGGCGGAGTCACGGTGATCAGCTAGTAGCCTATAATTTCGTATCCCAAAAATTAACCATAAGATAAAAATAAATTAATGATGCGCAGTTTTAGCAACTAATTCAGTCACTTGAAACACGGCTATCTTGTAGTAGACGTAGCGACATAGCGTTATGAAAATAGTAATGAAAGCGGAAGAACTTTGACACCCGCAAGAAGTTTGGCATTTATAATATTATAATTAGTTAAATTCATTAATTCCCTTTTTGTTATTCATACACTACAGTTACTTATTATGAAACTGACTCGAAAAAAAAAATCTTTGTCAGTCGTTAATTAGTTTTTCAGCTTATTTCGTCTAACATAAATAAGTAATTACAATTTATAAGATTATGGAATTTATTGTAGTCTTACATTAATTATTACGCCTACGTAGGTACATATCATGGAATCCTTAAAAGACTTTAACAAAATAAACCTACTCCATTGTTTCTATGTTCACGTAGTTCAAGTATAAGCTGCATAAGGTGAATTAGTCAGGCGGACAGATAGAAGCTACGTAATGCGATAAATTAGTGCAAACAAAAGTGAACACTATTCCGTTGAATCAAGGTTTAAATTTTAATATGAAATTTGTTTATATCTATGTATGCCTATGTATAATGTATAGGTCGACTCGGGACATTATTTTCTTGCGATTTGTTCTAGATCCTATGTCCGTTGTATTATAAGGTCTTTGTCTACAAATCTCTTTTTGAAAAAAGCTTTTCTGCCTTTTGTATAGGTATTAAATAGTACCTAAATATTACTACGAAACGTCTGAAATGAATAAAATGCATTGTTCCTAAGAAAAGATCTTCATTTATCTTATAGTTTCACACTTTCCCACACTGACCTATTTGAATGTACAGCCTGTATACATAGTCCACTGTATACAGCTATAGATATACCCTGTATACAGACTCTTCGATTTTATTTAGTTGTTTAGATTTATATGATGTATAGGTTTGATATAATACCTACCCTAAGTTCAAATAGCAAATAAAATCACACTTTTATAAACAACATCAACCGTTGTATCATTTCGCACGTGACAAACAAAAGTGTATTGATGTGCCTCTGGAAAACATACAGCATTGTTAATGAAGAAGCAGGTGTATACTTATCTCTATGTGCGATCTTGCTACCGGAAGCGGAACTACGTTTCCGTGACATTTGACAGATGTCATCACAGTTGCACCAGCAAGGTGGGGAGCGCCGCCATTTGAGTTTGTCATAGCGTTGTGTACTTTCAACGAGTGCGGTCGTAATCTTAAATTATTACGTCAATCCTATCGAACGTCGACCTATTTGAATGTACAGCCTGTATACATAGTCCACTGTATACAGCTATAGATATACCCTGTATACAGACTTCGATTTTATTTAGTTGTTAAGATTTATATGATGTATAGGTTTGATATAATACCTACCCTAAGTTCAAATAGCAAATAAAGTCACACTTTTATAAACAACATCAACCGTTGTATCATTTCGCACGTGACAAACAAAAGTGTATTGATGTGCCTCTGGAAAACATACAGCATTGTTAATGAAGAAGCAGGTGTATACTTATCTCTATGTGCGATCTTGCTACCGGAAGCGGAACTACGTTTCCGTGACATTTGACAGATGTCATCACAGTTGCACCAGCAAGGTGGGGAGCGCCGCCATTTGAGTTTGTCATAGCGTTGTGTACTTTCAACGAGTGCGGTCGTAATCTTAAATTATTAAGTCAATCCTATCGAACGTCGACCTATTTGAATGTACAGCCTGTATACATAGTCCACTGTATACAGCTATAGATATACCCTGTATACAGACTTCGATTTTATTTAGTTGTTAAGATTTATATAATGTATAGGTTTGATATAATACCTACCCTAAGTTCAAATAGCAAATAAAGTCACACTTTTATAAACAATATCAACCGTTGTATCATTTCGCACGTGACAAACAAGTGTATTGATGTGCCTCTGGAAAACATACAGCATTGTTAATGAAGAAGCAGCTGTATACTTATCTCTATGTGCGATCTTGCTACCGGAAGCGGAACTACGTTTCCGTGACATTTGACAGATGTCATCACAGTTGCACCAGCAAGGTGGGGAGCGCCGCCATTTGAGTTGTCATAGCGTTGTGTACTTTCAACGAGTGCGGTCGTAATCTTAAATTATTACGTCAATCCGTAAAAAATAATTAAAATTCGTTCACAAAGTGATAATATGATATGAAATCGCGTCAGTCACGCCGTTTATTTTTACTATCGCGAATTAGAAATATAAGTGAAGTGATATAATTATTATGACTGACGAGTCATGCCATATATTTTCACCATCGCGAATCAGAAATATTTACAAATTAGTGAAGTGATAATAATATAATTATTACGAAATCACGTCGCTCACGCCATAATTATATATTCAAATTCATGAAATAATAGTGATATTTCGTAACGAACGTGAACATGTCTCACAAGGTTGACGTTGGGGGTACCCGGTACCTCTCAATCGTCTTCATTAAACCCTACAACGATTCAACAACCTCTTTTGCAAGATAGAGAGGTGTCTTCGAGCCAGTACGCGACGGAAAACGATCCCCAGGTAACAGTCGATCCTTGAATCGACGTGTTACACAACCAGGTCAGTTTTCTTACATATTTTATAATGCATTAACAGTGTGTTTTTAACTATGTACCTAACCTGAGTATAATCAGGGAACACGTATTTGAGCAGTCAGTGAATCTGTCAACAGTGAATTTTTGACAAACCCGTCGATTTAGGGTTAGAATTCATTTATTTATTAAAGTAACTAGGTAGGACTCATCGTGTTTAATAACAATACCATTATGTGAAACTGATTTTGAAGCTCTGACACGAACTATCAACTCCCACGTGGTGGGTTTTTGGGTGCAAAGGGGCTCTACCAACATCTATAGGGCCCCAGCGACCTCACCTGCTAGTGGCGCACCTGCTGATAAACGGACGAGGCTCGTTAATTTACGGTACCTATGGAGTGGCTTCGGCCCCTACGTGGGTACCAGGTGGTACAACAGTGTTGGTCCGGGGGGGTACCACCGTGCAGCTGTGCTAAAGCCCCCCAAGTAACCCAGCCCAGGCTGGGTTGCGTTAGGGGTTCAGCAGCTGCACCGCCGGGCCCGGGGCGATGTATGGTGCAGCAGGCATGGCACCAGTGGGGGCGAAACGGAGTCTAGTGTGGGTGGTGTGGGTCGATTCGCCGGCCAGGGAGACCCTTAGCAACGGCGTTGCCGCGGCCGCCCGCAACACAGTCATGGGGCCCGCCTGGGGCCAACCACCCCAGGAGGCTGCCCCACATGTTGCGCATAATCCTGATGTGGGATCGCCGCTCCGGGTGGTAACCGGTGTGGGGTAGCGGCGGCCTTGCATCAGGGGGGTTTGGGAGCCCTTCCGTCCGGCGGGTCGGCTCCGACCTAACCACACGGTTCTAGACAAAGCTAGCCCCTGCGCTTTGTCACTTACTGCTGCACCAAATGTCGCCCTGTCTTCACGCTTCTTCTTCAAAATCTACAATGGCAGTGCAACAAAAAAGAAATAAACGTTACACAGCGGCCCTAGGAAACCCCACAACTTCACATTTCGAGGTGGAGTTCACTAACGTCCGTGGACTCCATGCGAACCTCGATACCGTCCACCACCACCTTGAGACGGCACGGCCCGCTATGATGTTCCTCACGGAGACACAAATACGCCGCCCTGACGACACGTCTTACCTGTGTTACCCCGGCTATGTCATCGAGGAACAATTTCGAGACAAAGCCGGGGTGTGCGTGTTCGTTAGGGCGGATGTTTGCTGCCGCCGGTTGCGCTGCCTAGAGAACCCCTCCAATTCCGTCCTTTGGCTGCACGTAGACCATGGCTCTATGAGCCAGATCTACGTGTGCGTCTACCGATCCCACACAGGGGATTCTGAGACAACAAAGCTCTTCCAGTACCTCAGCGAGACGGCTGATGAAGCGCAGGTGCGGTTCCCGAACGCTGACCTAGTGTTTCTGGGGGACTTCAATGGCCATCACATTGAATGGCTGGGGTCCCTCAAGACTGATCATGCGGGTAGAGCCGCCCATGCGTTCGCTCTCTCCCACGGTCTGACCCAGATGGTATGCGGGATCACCCGGATACCAGACAGGTCAGATCACGCGCCCGCTCTGCTGGATCTACTGCTGACGAGTCGCCCAGCCCAGTACAGTGTTTCGGTAGGAGCCCCACTGGGTAGTTCCGACCACTGTGTTGTTCACGCTGGCATGAAGGTGTCACCTCCTGCACGTCCTGTGCAAACGTCACGACGACTATGGCACTACTCGTCAGCGGATTGGGACGGTCTACGCGATTATTTTGCGTCCGTCCCCTGGAGCCAGCGCTGCTTTGTAGGAAAGGCTCCTTCGGATAGTGCTTCTGCTATTGCTGGCGAGATCAGTTTAGGGATGGATTATTACATCCCTTTCACTGATGTCGCCAGTATCCGCAGAGCCCGTCCCTGGTTCGGGCGAGATTGTGCCAAAGCTGTTCGACAAAAACAGTCGGCATATCGCGCCTGGATCAGGGCCCGGGCTGTGCGCGACCCAAACGTGGGCCACCTCAAAGCAGCGTACAACCGGGCCACAAAGTCGAGTAAGAGGGCCTTTAAGAGAGCGGATGCCCAGCGCGTCGCGCGGCTTGGTCAGGAGCTCACTTCCCATCCCACGGGCAGCCGTGGATTCTGGCAACTGGCCAAAGCCGTGCAATCTAACTTTTGTCAGCCCTCGCTGCCACCGCTGCGTTACCCAGATGGAACACTGGCTCACGAAGCCCAAGAGAAAGCGGATATGCTCGCAGACCTCTTTGCGGCTAATTCCCGGGTCGACGACCGTGGCCTGCAGCCCCCCGCCATCGCCAACTGTGGCCACACAATGCCTGATATTGTTATCAGGCAATGTGATGTACGGGCAGTGCTGCGGTCACTCGACACGCGGAAAGCCAGTGGCCCTGACGGCATTCCGGCGGTGGTGCTACGAAAATGTGCAGCTGAGTTGTCTCCAGTATTAACGCGTCTGTACCGCCTGTCATACTCTTCAGGGCTCGTGCCGGAGGTCTGGAAGGAGGCGAACGTACAACCGATCCCCAAGAAAGGGGATCGGTCCGATCCAGGCAACTATCGACCCATAGCTGTCACCTCAGTCATTTGCAAGGTGCTTGAGCTCCTTATAAATAAGCAGCTCATGCAATTCCTAGAGGATCACTCGCTAATCAATGATCGACAATACGGCTTCAGGCCAAAGCGATCAACGGGTGATCTTCTGGCATTCGTAACGCATGTCTGGGGTGGGGCTATGGAAAGGCACGGCGAGTCCTTGGCTATTACCCTGGACATCGCCAAAGCCTTCGATAGGGTCTGGCATGCTTCGCTCCTTTCCAAGCTTCCGGCATATGGTCTACCTCCTCAACTGTGCAGCTGGATTGCCAGCTTTTTAAACGAGCGCCGAGTGCGGGTCCTCTGCGATGGCCAGGCTTCTCGCTTCTTGCAAGTGAATGCCGGGGTACCGCAGGGGTCCGTACTATCACCAACTCTCTTTCTTCTGCATATCAATGATATGCTATCCCTCGGGAACATTCATTGCTATGCAGATGACAGCACACTGCACGGGAGTTACTCGGTTCGTCCGACGGCGGGGCGATCTGAGATTGAGGAGGAGAGACGACGACTCGTGGCTGATCTCGACCGTAACCTCGACAGTATCTCTCAATGGGGTACCGAGAACCTGGTCGAGTTCAATGCCCGCAAAACACAGGCGTGTGCATTTACTGCGAAGAAATCCCCTTTCCTTCCCCTACCCTCTCTTCAGAATGCATTATTACCAATGAAGGACAACCTTGATATCCTTGGCATAGACGTTCGTCGAGAGCTCAATAATAAAAACTACATCGAAAGATGTATAGGGCTAGCTTCGCGGAAACTAGGAATACTGAATAAGGTAAAGAGATTCTTTACACCGGACCAGAGGTGTCTGCTGTACAAGACGCAGATTAGACCCTGCGTCGAATACTGCTCTCACCTCTGGGACGGCTCCGCGAAGTATCTGCTGGACGCTCTCGACGCTATGCAGCGACGGGCTATCCGTATTATTGGTTGTCCGGAGGTAACGGGAAGCCTTGAGCCGCTAGCTCAGCGCCGAACAATAGCTTCCTTGGCCGCATTCTACCGTATTTACCACGGCGAGTGTTCTGAAGAACTCTTCAATCTGATCCCACCCTCTTCCTTCCGATCCCGAACGACTCGTGCCGGGCAGAGATGCCACCCCCACACAGTGGATAGCATGTTCGCGAGAACCGAACGTTTTAAACGTTCGTTTCTCTGCCGAACGATAGTGGCCTGGAACGCCCTGCCTGTGCACGTGTTTCCTCCCACATATAATCCTGGGTTCTTTAAGCGGAGCGTGAAGAGGCACATCAGTAGGTCGTCAAGTTGAGGGCCACTCTCAATAGTAATGTGTGCTGTGAGAGTGGCCCACAATCGCTAGACGTCGTCACGACTTACCACCAGGCGGGCGGCGTCAATTTGGCGAACCAAATATAAAAAAAAAAAAAAAAAAAAAAAACGTGGCAGCATATCCGCTATAAAAAGGATGTTGCAGTTATACTCGCATTTGCAGTTCAGGGAATTAACGATGACACGAGTAGTTTGTTAGAGTAAATAGTGCATTTACACTCGGGCTTGCAATCTAATCGAATAGCCTCATAATCATTCTCATAAAATCAGAGGCCCTTTTTGATTAAATTTCTGTAACTTCAGTAAAACTCCTTTGTCTCCTAAATTATCCGGACAGACATTGCAAATGAGTTGATGCAAAGGGCCGAATGTAAACACATACGAGTACATAGGTGTTAGATGTATTTATTAAAGATTAAATTAATAACGCAATTTCATACAAAAATATACACTTGTATAACCGCATTTGCATAAATGCACATCCGTCTTGTGAGGATTTTATATTGACGAAACGAAATTCTGCGCATTATTTTTGGTTAGCACCTTCTCGGGTAAAACAAAAATAGCGAATAGAAAAATATACAGGACTCGCGCCTTTTAAATCATTTATTATAAAATATAACAATATAATATAATATCTGTTATATATTCATAGTTATATGTCATACAAAGATCTTTAGACATTGTTGACAGGCGCAGAAGGCAAACAAATTTAGGATATTTGCAATCAACGGATCTCGACTAGGTACCCTCTAATAATAGAAAAAAAATAATTCTTTAATGATGCAAACAAGACGTATCATGCAGAGATCCGCTTTCTTGTCGTCTCGGACAACAAAATGAAACAATGCGTTCAAGCCTCGAGTTGAACAAATTTATAAAGGAAAAACATTTTCGCCTGATATATCATGCGTCCATTCTAGATTTTCTCCATCAGGGAGACTGGATAGTTAAAATAGATATCTTTGAAGCACACTTCTATTTGTCGGGTGCAAAAAAAGGACACTACCATTTCTTAAGGGTGATTTACGAAGACCAGGTAAAACCAGACCAGCCATACCTTTTTCATCTGTAACATCATAACATGCTAGGTCGCGGAGACCCTGCGTGCAGTGGGTGTCGGGTTCTAGTGTATCTAGACGACTCCCTACTGGTCAATGAAGACCAGTCCAAGTTATGCTTTCAGGCTGCGGAAGCCGTGAAGCACTTGGGAAAATGCATTTTGGCTTCTAATGGTCAATGAAGACCAATCCAAGTTATGCTCTCAGGCTGCGGAAGCCGAGTAGCACTTGGTAAATCTATGATGGCAAATTAATGACGAGAAGTCTTATTATATCGCCAACGCAAGATCTGGAGTGTGTAGAGAGTCGTTGGCAGACAAGAGTACAAGAATACAATGGCAGTACCACGAACAAGAAGAATACCCTGCCTGAACATTGCCTTAGACCATTGCCCCAAGAAATTTCATCAGAGTACTGCAAAGTATATTGGGCCAGTTAAACGTTGCGAACTTCCTGGTGGTGCGGTACAGACTTCACTGTTGAAGAAACTGTACCAAAATACGATATAGTGGCGCGGAGCTACGTGTCACATAGTGCTAATTTTAGAGAGCCTGCAACCCATTTCCTGGTGACGTACGCTTCGGATAGGGGCTGAGGGTGCTCATTTGAAGTAAAAGTAAGTTGTAAGGGCAAGTTAATGTCCAAGACCATTTGCGAACTACCAACGAAATGGGCACTGCAGCAAGTATGAGTTGCATTGGTAAATCGCAGCTATCGCGAGTGCATACACTTATCAGTACATCATGTGCCAGACTAATACAACAACAAAAATAAATAAGTCACTCCAAAGCAATACTTACTACTCGTAAATACCTGTCGAAGTGACTTACAACCTATTTACTCGATATCTTGTCGAACTCTCTGAAAAACCCCCCTTTGCCCTAACCAGCGGAAATTGCAACAGATTTTATGTATCTATTTTTACAAGACAAGTTAGGCTTTTTGTGGACCCCAAGAGCAAGAAACTTTTTCTAATTTCATAATAAAACATATTTAAGACCATAAGAGTAGCTAAACCGAAAGGTGTCAAACCATAATTTACATGGGATCCACAAATACTTTTAGATTGAATATCGATATAAGTCGTTTACGAAGATTTCATAATCTTACCAACCGACTTCCAAAGGGGGAGAAGGTTGTAGATTTGACTGTATGATTTTTTTTATTGCTTTAAATATCTACAGCCTTTTTTTTTCTATTACCCACTATTGTGGATTTATAAACTGATACCTCTTAATAGATAAATACTTCTAATAGATAAATGTGCATCTAGTTAAAATAGGAGAACGGCAGCAAAGGACTTAAGTAATCTATTTTACTATAAATATAAATATAAATCAGTCATATTATACATAATAAAACTTAAAATCAGTCATATTGTACATAATAAAACCTACTTCACGTACTGTAAATGGAGATTAGGTTCAAACTGTACTACATGATAACGTGATTTCCGCTTCTTCAGGTACTTACAACAGTGGCCTGTTTCCGATGGTCAGATATCAATCCCTAGGGAAACTTTAACATGGGGTAGCTGGAAATCTTCCTGTACGTTTTTATCATATAAAATAAAAACAAAAAATAAAAAAAAATAAAAACCGAAAAGAAAATCGAAATTTATCTGTCAATCCCCTTATGCCATCCTCACTTCTGTATGCATAACATAAAAAACCGATTTTAATAATTACCTATAGGCTATTATAGTTATAGATTAACAAATAAATGCGCACTCATTGTGTACCTATTCTTAATTTCATAGTCAAAATTTGAAGCCAAAAGAATTATAACTAAAAACTTAATTATCTTTATCCTTAATCATCATAGCGTTGTATCTTTTCCATATTTCTCACCAGCAGATAACAAACACGTCTTCATTAACAATGCTGTATGTTTTCCAGAGGCACATCAGCATCAGAGGAAAACATACAGCATTGTTAATGAAGAAGCAGGTGTATACTTATCTCTATGTGCGATCTTGCTACCGGAAGCGGAACTACGTTTCCGTGACATTTGACAGATGTCATCACAGTTGCACCAGCAAGGTGGGGAGCGCCGCCATTTGAGTTTGTCATAGTCTTCACCAGGAAGAACTTCCTGCAATGCTGTATGTTTTCCTTCTCGGCACATAATATCGGTTTTATTTTTATGTAAAACCGTCATATTATGTGAAAAACAGTGTTTTGAGATATCGCGTTTCAAAGTTTTGAAAATTTATATTTTCGGAACTACCTACTAGCTCAAATATTTCAAGTCATACCTTGATATGACCGTCCATTATTCGTTTTTGTGCTGAGTAAGTTTGGATTGTGTATCAATAGTAGTTTTAGTTTTATTAGTATTTTTATGGAAGTGGGTAAAGATGATACACTTTAAGCAGTTCAAACAGCTCACATTTGTAACTTACGACTGTCTTGCCTAACCGAAATTTGAAATATCGTGTTGATAGTGAGTAGTATTTAATAATAATACCATATTACTTGTACGAAATTTATGTTTTGCCTACTTGAGTTTGCCTAGTTATAAGTAAAATTGTGATTGGATTTAATAAATATTTATTCAAAAAAATAGTAATTCTGAATCGAGATTTTACCCATCCCCTTTTTTTTGTGCGGTGTCGTCGTCGGAAACCTCGCAGTGTTGACACCGGGGTGTGACCTCACGGTGAATGCGAAACAGATAGCTATCGAAGCATCCATGCCCGGTAACGATCTGCGTCGCACGATACGTGAGGTCACCATGCCGCCTTTGCAGTCACTCGTCCATGATCGGTCTCACCGCCGCGATGACGGTAGTTCCCTACTTTGGTTGCTCAAGTCGCACCCTCCAAGTCTCCATGAGATCCTGGTGGAGTTGGGACCGCTGGTCCTCGATTTCTCGAGTTGCAGGCCTGTGGTCCCTCTCCAGCGCCTCCTTGTGCCATTGAAACAATGACGCAAGGGCTCTCGCTCTAGATCCCATGGAGGAGTCCCGGCTAAAAGACATGCAGCCTCTCCGGAGATCGTGCGGTACCCCCGTATGGTTTTGACGGCCAAGGTTCGCAGAGGTCTTTTAGCAGAGTCACGTTCACCCTGACCGCCAATCTATCCGCCCATACGGGAGCCCCGTATAAGGCCATACTCCGCACGATCCCCAGGTACAGTCTCCTGCAGGAGGTCCTGCAGGAGCATCAGTCACGACATCGCGACTGATGCCCCCGTCACTTTGGGGACCAAACTTTGGAAATGTGGTCCGAAGTTCCATCGGCTATCAAGTACGATCCCTAGGTACTTCATCGAGGGCTTGATACCGATGCTAACGCCTCCTACAGTTACACTGGAACCTTCAGGTGGACCAATTCGAGGTCCTTGAAAACAAAGAACCTCGAACTTGTGCAGGGCCACCTCCAGTCCCAGCCGCCGTATCCGACCCACGACTTGAGCAACATCCGTCGTGACCTCCTGATGCGTTGCACCCCGTGCGTGACAAGGGTATCGTCGGCGTAGCACGTCACGCCGACGCCCTCAGGCAACGCACCCCGCAGCACCCAGTCGTAGCCGATGTTCCACGTGTGGTGTTCCCTGCGGAACACGGCACGACACATCTCGCCGAGCTGGCCCGAGCCAGCTAGGGTAAGCTATGGCCCTCTCCGAAAGGTAAGCCCCGACAATACGACGGAGGTAGAGATGCGTTTCGTGATACACGAGCGCTTCTCTCGTTGGTTTTTCGGGTACTTATCGATGGATCACTGTCGGTCATCATCAGCAAACGGGTCTCTATTCTCGTCATTTGAGGTACTATCCGGTATTCTTTCGCGCGCGCTTATTGCTTTCATTAATAATTCTGTTCTCTTACTTCGCTTCATTGTGATGAATTAACTAAAACATATAATTTTTCAATTAAATACCTTAAAATAGGCGTTATTAATATATAATCAATTACAACACATTACGAAGGTTAATCAACATCTAGCCAGGCCGGTCTTAGGATGGGTGACCAATTCTAAAGACATTTTGTGATCTCTCCGTGCATCGGAGAGTACGTTAAGCCATCGGTCCCGGTTGTCATACGAACATCTATGACAGTCGTTACAGGTATTTGGAGCCCTAAAATCAAAATCCTCGTGGTCTAACTACGGAACTTTGATATCGCCCATGGGTTGTGGAGGTCAGATCGCTCCACGTAAAATATCGAAGTTCAGCCGGATCGCAGTTAGACTGGAAAGCCGACCCCAAATGAGTTGGGAAAAGGCTCGGTAGATGACCAGTCTAAAAGGTAGTATTTGACTTGAAACTCCCAACTACGGAATAATACTATTTTGCTTGTCAACTACAAGCAAAATAGTAAATTATTATATCACAAAAATTAAAATTTACGTTTTAAATAAACTTGAACAGGTAAAAGTGTATTATTTCCAATAAAATTTCAAAAATGTATTTATCCGAACAGGTAAAAGCGTATCAACTTAACATAATACTACACAATTTTATATTTTGTCACGAAAACGACATCCGGATGCGAAATAACTCGCAGCGACAAGTGCGACATGGGCGATCGATGCGCGGCAACTGAATTATCTAACATGCGATTGTTTCAACTGTTTCGAGAATGGTGCGCACGAACAGTCAATAAAGATTTTTGATGCTATATTTCAAAAGCTATTTGGAATTTAATAACGATTGTTTTACCAGTCGCATACGCAGGCCTGTGGTCCCGCTCCAGCGCCTCCTTGCGCCATTGGAACAATGATGCAAGGGCTCTCGCTTCCAGGTCCCATGGAGGGGTCCCGGCTAGTGGGCGTGTATCTACACTAAACTAGTGGTTCTGTGAACCGTAGACTTCGGGAGCGGCTTTGTTTAGAAAATTTCTTCTTCAATTTTCTTTATTACTCTTTCATTTGTCATCCAATCCAAAAAAATATCATTCAAATGTTATTCATTGTAAGCAAAGAGTGTGTGTGTAAAATTTCATGCAAATCAGTTGATAAATACGGGCTCAAACATGATCTGACAGAACCCGTAGATAGGTAGGTACCTACAGACGAAAGAAATTCTCCTCAGTCTGCAAGTTGAAACGGAGATTCGGTCGCTTCGCTCCCTCAGTCAATTAATAGAAAATTAATTGCTTCTGGCTGTACTTAGCGTGACTTAGCACACATTTTCTTTCTCTCATAGACAGTTACGTTATGTAGGTATCCTATAATGGCACCGTAGGATTGAAAAATAATAATATACGAGTATGTCTTGAATATAAAGTTATATTGTTACCGAGCAACATAAGACACATAATTTTCATTAGGTACGCTATGAGGGGCGGGGCCCCAAGTGATTAGATACTACGTCCTCGCCGTCCGCCCTGGACCCCAACTTGACCACGGTAACGCAGTGGCAAGTTGGGTGACCGAACGTATTTAGTCTGAACTTGTGATTGGCCAAATTTTTTGCGATTTTCCTGCTATGGATAACATCGAAGATACCTCCGGTCCCGACACTGCCCTTTCACGGGCAGTGTCAACCGACGACATTGCGCACTCAAACTTGATACTGATGCCTATGGATTTGGGGGCTCGCACCGCGCCGCCTAGTTGCAGCGCGATGTCGACGCCCCAAGGAACTGATGCTGCTGGGACTGACGATGGGTCAGCTCCCAGCAGTGTGAAGAAGAAGGGCCGCTCTTCTGGGACGAAGAAGAGGACCCTCAAGGAGAAGGGGGGGCCGCCGCGCGACCGTAGCACCAGCTGCTCCGGGTGGGGGTCCCTCCTCTCCAGTGATTCGGAGGAGGAGGTGCCGGTGAAGACGGTGCGTACCCGTCTAGACGCGTACAGAAGGCGGCCGCCAACTCCTCCTCCGTCCTCGGTCCAACTGTCCCAGCGAAGTCGCCGGGAAATCGGTGGGCCGCCCGCGCGGGAGCTTATGAGCGTTTTTGCCCGCATGAACGCGGCCATGCGGGGCAACAGGAACGTGGCGGGGAGGAAGAAGATTGTGGCTTCACTGGTGGATGAAGCCCAATCTTCCCTCACCAAGCTCCTCGCGCGGAGCGTCACCAAGGAGGAGGCGAGGCTCCGGAAGCAGGTGACGAGCCTGGAGGCGGAGCTCGCTGCTTCCAGGAAGCAGATGGATGACCTGTGGCGGGAGGTCGCTGACTTGACCAAGGTGGTCAAGGCGCCTCCCGGTCCCATGCTGCCGCCTCCTCCTCCGACGGCTGGACCAGCGCCGAAGACGGCGCCACCCACGGCGCCCACCACGGCGCCCACCAAGGCGCCCGCCACGGCGCCAACCACGGCGTCCACCAAGGCGCCCACCAAGGCGCCCACTAAGGCGCCCACCATGGCGCCCACCACGGCGCCCAACACGGCGCCCGGATCGCCGCCACAGCCTGTGCCGACTATGGTACAGGTCCTGACGGCGATCGAGAGGCGCCTCGCGGTCCTGGAGGACCGGGCGTACCGCCCTCCGCTAGCACGTCCCGCGTTCTCATACGCGGCGGCTGTTGGCGGTTCTCCCGCTCCAGGACCAAGCGGCACACCCGCTGTCCACCGCCCCGCTCCGCCCCAGTCCGCTCCAGCGTACCGGTTGCCGGCCGAGACCGCGGCCCAGGCGCGGAAGGCGAAGGGGCGCGGCAAGAAGAGCGGCACCCCTGCCGCCTCCTCTTCCTCTAACGCTCCCGCTGCTCCTTTACATCCCTCCGGACGGGAGGGATGGGAGGTAGTGGGGGCCAAGAAGAGGAAGACGAAGGCCGCCAAGAAAGCGGCCAAGAAAGTGGCCAAAGCCGCCGCGGCGAAGGCGCCGAAGAGGCCCCGCGCTCCTCGCTCCACAGCCGTCGTCCTTACGGTGACGACGGAGGGTGTGGAGAGGGGTGTGGGGTACGCTGATGTCCTGAGGACCGTGAAGTCCTCAGTCAACCTCTCAGCCCTCGATATCCAGGGGGGTCTCCGGTGCAAGACGACACGCACCGGGGCTCGCCTCCTCGAGGTCTCCGGCGCCTCCAGCGGCCCTAAAGCTGACGCCCTAGCAGCGCAGCTTAGGGACGCGCTGGACGCAGAAGCCGTCCGCGTCACCAGGCCCACCAAATGCGCTGCATTGCGCATCACGGGTCTGGATGACGCGGCCACGACGGAGGAAGTAATCTCCGCCGTCGTGGAGGCGGGCGGCTGCCCCCGTGACCAGGTGAAGGCGGGAGACATCTCCTTCGGCTCCACTGGTCATGGGATGACAGTCGTCCAGTGCCCCGTCGCGGCGGCACTGAAAGTGACGGACGGACGAAGCCTCCTCGTAGGGGGCTTCCTAAAGGCGCAGGTGCACCTCCTTCGTGCCCGGGAAACCAGATGTTTCCGGTGCATGGTGGTGGGGCACGTCGGAGTGCAGTGCACAGCGGAAGTCACCGTGGGCGATCGGTGCTTCCGCTGCAGCCGGCCCGGTCACAAGGCAAGTGCCTGTGATGCCCCGCCTCGCTGCTTTAGATGCGAGGCGGAGGGCAAAACTGCGGACCACCGGGTCGGCAGCACAACCTGCGCCGCCTCGAGGCCAAAGCCTCGTCCGTCCGCTGAGAGCGGTGGGGGTGCCGCTACTGCACGGCCAGATGTTTCTCGGCGGGATGCTGATATGGACGTCCATTAATGTCTGACGCCCATATCCGCATCCTGCAAGTGAATTTGAACCGCTGCCGCGCTGCTCAGGATCTTCTGTACCAGAGCATCCGGCAGTGGTCCATAAACTTGGCCGTGGTCGCCGAGCCGTACTACGTCCACCCGGGAAGCCCGGTGGACGAGGACGGCTCGGCCTGTTTTATCTTCGGGGGGTCCGCCGCAGACAACTCGCGCCTTGCTATCATTGCAAGGGGCCGCGGGTGTGTTGCGGCGGAATATGATGGGTTGGCAGTCGTGGCCACCTACATCTCGCCGACACTGGACGAGACTCAGTTTGAGCTATGGCTCACTGAGCTCGACGTCGTCTTCGCTGCGTGCCGTCCTCGCCCTGTCCTGCTCCTGGGAGACTTCAACGCCTGGAGTGAGGCGTGGGGCTCCCGGGAAACCAGGGACAAGGGGAGGCTTCTTGAGGACTGGACCAGAACACGTGGTCTGGAGGTCCTCAACCGGGGGAATGTCGCCACCTTCTGGCGGCAGGGGACCAGCTCGGTCGTGGACGTATCGTTCGCGACCTCTGCCCTCGCCGCCCGTATTACTGGCTGGCACGTGGAGGAGGGTGAGGAGACGCACTCAGACCATCGGTACATCCGATTCGATGTCGTCCCCCCACCTGACCTCCCACAGCCGGTAGAAAATCCCCCGGATCCGCGTTGGGCACTTCACCATCTGGATCGGGAGGCTCTCCTGGAGGCTTCCATCGTGCAGGCCTGGATTCCGGCACCGGACCGGCCTGCCGATGTGGATGCCGAGGCGGAGTGGTTCAGGAGAGCCATGTCGCAAATCTGTGATGCGGCGATGCCTAGGGTTACACCCAGACCGGCCAGGAAGCAGGTGTACTGGTGGTCGCCGGAGATTGCACAGCTGCGCGCAGCATGCATCTCCGCCCGCCGCCAGTACACCAGGTTTCGCCGGAGGCATCGCCGCCCAGACGACGCGGCAACCCGAGAGGCGGAGCTTTATCAGGCTTACAGGGAGGCTAAAGGTAATCTCCAGGAGACAATAAAGCGGGCCAAGACGGCGGCCCGCGAGGAGCTCCTGGAGACCCTGCAGCAGAACCCATGGGGGCGCCCGTACCTACAGGTCAGGGAAAAACTCCGACCTAGGGCGCCCCCACTGACCCAGAGTCTCCAGCCGCAGCAGCTGGAGCGGGTCATGGGCTCCCTGTTTCCGACGAGCGCGGAGGAGCATGTCCCTCCGCGCATGGCTCCGTCTCTGCCCGACGCGGATAGCACCGGCGAAGACGACGTACCCGAAGTCAGGGTGGGGGAGCTAGGGGCGGCAGTACTCCGGCTTAAACGCCGGAAAATCACTGCCCCCGGACCCGACGGCATTCCTGGCCGTGCATGGGTCCTGGCCCTCGAAGAACTCGGGCCTCGACTGATGGGGCTCTTTAGCGCATGCCTCGAAAGGGGCCAGTTTCCCAAGGTGTGGAGGACGGGGAAGCTGGTCCTGATCCGTAAGGCGGGGCGGCCGGTGGACTCACCGTCCGGATACCGGCCGATCGTGTTGCTCGACGAGGTGTGTAAGCTCTTTGAGCGAATTATCGCGGAACGCCTCGTCGAGCATCTCTCGACGGTGGGGCCAGACTTGGCGGACAACCAGTACGGTTTCCGTCGGGGACGCTCCACCGTGAGCGCGATCATGCGCGTCAGGAGCCTGACGGAGGAAGCAGTCTCGCAGGGCAGGGTGGTGGTGGCGGTGTCTCTTGACATCGCCAACGCGTTCAACACCTTGCCATGGAGCTGCGTTAGGGAGGCGCTCGTGTATCACGAAACGCCTCTCTACCTCCGTCGTATTGTCGGGGCCTATCTCTCGGAGAGGGCCATAGCTTTCCCCAGCTGGCTCGGGCCAGCTCGGCGGGATGTGTCGTGCGGTGTTCCACAGGGGTCGGTCCTGGGGCCGCTTCTGTGGAACATCGGCTACGACTGGGTGCTGCGGGGTGCGTTGCCTGAGGGTGTCGGCGTAACGTGCTACGCCGACGATACCCTCGTCACGGCGCGGGGTGCAACGTACCAGGAGGCAGCACTCAAAGTCACGAAGGGTGTTGCTCAAGTCGTGGGTCGGATACGGCGACTGGGACTGGAGGTGGCCTTGCACAAGTCCGAGGTTCTGTGTTTTCACAGACCTCGGAACGGTCCACCTGAAGGTTCCAGCATAAATGTGGGAGGCGTTAGCATCGGCATCAAGCCCTCGATGAAGTATCTAGGGATCGTACTTGATAGCCGATGGAACTTCGGACCACATTTCCGAAGTTTGGTCCCCAAGGTGACACACGCATCGGTCGCGCTTTCGCGACTGATGCCCAACCTAAAGGGACCCAACGCTTCCTGCAGGAGACTGTACCTGGGGATCGTGCGGAGTATGGCCCTATACGGGGCTCCCGTATGGGCGGCGCGGTTGACGGCCAATAACTCAACGCTCCTTAACAGACCGTTGAGGACCTTGGCCGTCAAAACAATAAGGGGCTACCGCACGATCTCCGGAGAGGCTGCATGTCTCCTAGCCGGGACCCCTCCATGGGACCTGGAAGCGAGAGCCCTTGCGTCATTGTTCCAATGGCGCAAGGAGGCGCTGGAGCGGGACCACAGGCCTGCGTCTCGAGAAATCGATGACCGGCGGTCCCAACTCCGACAGGATCTCATGGAGTCATGGAGGGTGCGACTTGAGCAACCCAAGTGGGGTGCCACCATCATCGCGGCGGTGAGACCGATCATGGACGATTGGCTGCAGAGGCAGCATGGTGACCTCACGTATCGTGCGACGCAGATCGTTACCGGGCATGGATGCTTCGGTGGCTATCTGTTTCGCATCCATCGTGAGGTCACACCCCGGTGTCAACACTGCGAGGTTTTCGACGACGACACCGCACTCCACACGTTGGTGGAGTGCTCAGCGTGGGCGAGTCAGCGCCGGGACCTCGTAGTGGGTCTGGGCGTGGATACCCTCTCGCTGGAGACCATGCTTCAAGCCATGGTCTCCAGCGGGAGTAGGTGGAATGCGGCCGTGTCCTTCTGCGAGCAAGTCGTGCTCGCGAAGGAGGCGGCCGAGAGGGAGAGGGAGCGTGCCCTCCCCGCCGAGTTCCGTAGTCAGCGGCGAGGCCGCCGCAGACTCATCTACGCCCAAGACCATCGACCTCCATGATCGGGGCCTGAGGACGGCGGGATCGCCACCTGTCGTCCTTACAGAAGCAGGCTAGAAGGGTTGCGTGCTGCGGGGCCTTTGCCCCATAGCACGCAACCAGATTCACTCACTGACGCGGGATAAAACCCTACCCCCAACGACGCGGGATTCTCATCCCGACCCAACCCCCGCAGAGACCACAGAGGTGGTCAAAGTCCGCCGGGCGCCACTGGAAATACGTTCTGCCTGTAACCAGAGACGCCCGGCAACGGACGTTGGAGCGGCCGCGGCCTTGGTCGCGGAACTAAAAAAAAAAAAAAAAAAAAAAGGTACGCTATGACCAATAGGAGCGGAGCAGCATAGCGTGAAGAATGTAACTCGTTGGACATTAATAGCCGCAATAGCTCAGAAGTCGTAATTCTTAGGAAAAAAATTGTTCAGTCATTATCAATACATCATCATCATAACATAGTACTTATAAAACAAAGTCGATTCCCGCTCTCTGTCCCTATGTATGCATGCTTAGATCTTTAAAACTACGCAACGGGTTTTGATGCTGTTTTCACCGATGGATGGTTCTCGAGGAAGGTTTTTGTGTATATAATTTGTCCATCGACCGGAGCTGCGGGCGTCCGCTAGTAGTAATAGTATTATAAAACAAAGTAACAAAAACTAAAGCACCGATTTTCATGCTGTTTTGACCATTGGATAGAGTGGTACTTGAGGAAGGTTCAAAATTTGTCAAGCGGGCTTCCAAAAAAGGGGAGGTTCTCAATTCTACTGTATTTTTTATACTTTTTTTTATTTGTCATATCTCTGGGCTGGGCGAACCAATTATATTCTTTTTATTTAAATGAAAGCTACTTCCAGTGGTCCCATTTCAATTTGGTCCCATTCCAACAATTATTTGGTCCCATTTCGGTCATTTGAAGTCGGTTGTTGCGGCAATTTTTGACGTGTATTTTTTACTTGGCCGTTTGGTTAAACGCTCAGAGCAACTATCTATCCGCTATAGCTTCGTTATAGAGCCGTTTACAAAGACTAGGTAGGTACCATGGACCTAGTATGGTACCTACTTTTATATACGAGGACAACGGGTGACACTCGCTCTCTATATCTCTATATAAAGAAACTCAATGGTCAAACGTAGGTAGTCTTTTTTTTTATTTTTTTTATTTTTATTTCTTGGTCCAAGGCTCTAACGTCCGTTGCCGGGCGTCTCTGGTTACGTAGGTACACTATCATTACTATTTTAATGAAACACTATTGTTTAGTTACAACATTTTTATTTTTATTATTTATACTTTTATGACTATAATGCTTATGCCTATGGCTTATCTACTTATTAATGTTGTTTAAGGGTAGACTCGTATCTACCGCCAAAGTTGTTTCTATTAAACAACGCTATAAGTAACAGCCAAGTTATTATCTATATCAAATAACATATTATCTGGTGTGTTTAAATTTTACCTTACAGTGAATGTTCGTTTAGCCGCCATTTTAAAAACACGACGCCTTTTTAAATTTATAATAGGTAGGTAGACATAAAAATAGAGCACATCCTAGTGCCTATGAAGATATTTACATAAAAAATAGATTAGATCCATAAAAAATCTTTAAATATGTTCTTTAGATATGATGAAGTTACAGTCTTTTACTCACAAAATATGATGAAAATAAAAATAAGTATGTATGAAGAAGACATTTTGTAGGTAGGTAGTAAAAAAAGAGTTGTGTTTTTAAAATGGCAGCGATAAGCTTACCTATCTAGGTACTCTTCCTAGTAAAACTGTCAACATCAACGAAGTGCAGATTAACTACGTACTTTTATAAATATCGGTCAAGATTACAAAACCAGATTTCAACATTTTCTGCACAATACCTATATTAAAGTTTATCATTTTATGTATTTAGGTAGTACCGGCCAAACTTTCAAACACTACTATTGTAAATATACATACCTAGTTATATAATTATACATAAGATACGCAACTACATTTGGTCGTTTTATACAAAATAAGTATGTAGCTAAACATTTAGTAGTATGTAAATTTATATCAAGCCAAAGTGGGCTCTGTGAAGTTACAATTGCAATTTTTCATAACTTAGTGCATGGTACGACCAAATGCAATAGCGTTGTGATTACAGAATTGTGTAACTAATCAGTGGCTATTTGAAACATTAGATAAATAGATACGTACTGAGATTTCAGGTTGGTACAATTTCTAACTACAAAGCTGCTTCCACATACATTAAATACACACCGTAAAAAGATATTTTTAATGCATTTACTTCTTGATAAACAGGTTAGTTTATACATAAATATTATTATATATTTCTTTTAATGTACTCTAATTTAATTATACTTAAACAAACCACAATTTGAATAAGTATAAATGTTTCGTTTCATAGATCACGGTTATAGTACCTTTACAACTATAAAAGCATTTTAAAACATAATTACACTAACGACACACTATACTGACCTTAATCGGACTGACCGCAATAAATTGATATTTCCTATCACTATACTATAGAAAATCGTAGTTAGTTGGAGCCCTTAAAAATCTGACCGGTCTAACTACAAAACTTCGATATCGCCCATGGCTTGTGAAGGTCAGATGGCAGTCGCTTCTTTCAAATATATTTGGGCGTAATATAATGCCACAGTCCCAAATGTGAGTAAAAAAAAATCATAATGACGCTTTAAGAGCGATCAAAAGTCAAAATGGCCAATATAGTGTACTGTCACTGTAATATTTTACTAAACCGTTGCAGTGGTAACTTGGGCTCAATATACGCTACGCTATAAAAACAGTAGTTACATTTTTTTTTGCATTTAACATGGAACTTTCAATACAGAAATCAGCCCGTAGTACAGTCCATTTCAAAAATAGACTGAATAATAAATTGTTAATAACTATATTAGGTATAATAACACCTATAAAAGGGTTAGAATAAGCTGCTAAATATTTCTGTATTTAATAATTTTCAGTTATCAAAGGTTAACAACTTGAACGTAAGTAAAAAGAAATTTAAAGAAATCTTTCAAGGAATTTGGTCCATATGAAAAGAAATAAGATATTTTTTAAGAAAACCGGTTTTCGAAAAGAATATATTAACTGTCTTTTTTGATAGGAAGTCTTATCTAATAGCAAATATTAATTTCTGTGGTAAAATTTATAACAAAGAAAGATCATCTAAAAATACTATATTTCGTTACTCAAGAGCATTTTGTGAGTGATACAAAAGAAATCATGGTGATTTCAAAGATTTACAAAAGTATTAATAGAATAAATAGGTTTTGATATCTAGGAGGCGAAACTCGGATACCTATATGTATTTCTTGTGATATCATCCAAAGGACGCTAAATAACAGTAAGTACCTACTAATTTGTAAAACAAAAGTCGAAAGTTCTTTTTTTTTGATGATGTTATATCGGCAGCTATGGATGTTATCTGTGAAAGAAAATAAACAGCAATTTAGTATATGAACGAAGCGAGCTGGACACGAGGTTTGTGAATATACCTACCTACTTGCGACAGTAAGATGTAGAGGTTGTTCCATAGTTTCGTTTTGTAGATTATTCAGTTAATACAGCAGACACAGGACGAGAAGAAACGGGTCTGATAACTTCAACATAAGTACATACATATAATCACCACTGTCTTGGTGGCGCAGTGGTATGAGTATGCGACTGCCGGCCCTGAGGTCGCAGGTTCGATTCCGGGTCGAAGCAAATTATTTGTGTGATCCACAAATGTGTGTTTCAGAGTATGGGTGTTTTCTATGTACTAGGTATAGCTACGCTGCTTTAAACAGTGCGAGGCTTCGTATTGATTGAAGCGTTTTTTTTTGTATTTTAATTGAATATTTGAACTTCGTCACGACCTTAATTGAAATCACCAATTAATTTAGGTGAAAAAATTGTAATTATCGGTCAAGAGGTTGCTGAGAAACGAACATCCGAACATTTTACATTTAACCTGCTCCATGGGAGCTCCGCTCGCCATCGGCTCGCTTCGCTCAATAATATGTATGATATTATTGGTATTTAGAAATATATAAGTATGTTTATCAGTCGTCTAGATCCCATAACACAAGCTTATATTAGCTTAATTTGGGCTAGATGTCGTTGTGTGAGAATGTCCAAAAAAGATTTATTTATATTTATTACCCCTTACAACGTGTTTTATTGTATAGTGCAAACCTAAAAGCACGTTGCTCTAAATCAGTCGCACTCTCCAATGGATTGATTTTCAGACTACGTTAACTTTTATCCCAAAATTCCCTCGAAAATTAAAATAGTTGGACACCCTATCTATGTAAAAATTACGCAATAATAACAAGCGCCGTCTGCGCGTGACCAGCGATTCATCGCCACTCCCGCCTGCCTGAAAAAAATGTACTCACTACTACTCTACTGAATCAAGTAGTACCTACTTAATTCAGAAAATGTAGATAGAAAATGGAGATAGAAGAGCGAGAAAGGAATGCTTAGGGCTTAGATGGTTTGGTCTTGCAGAGAGAATAGATGAAACGAAAAAGATACATAAGGTCACCCACCTTGTCTATCTTTTTCGTCAATTTCGTTTATGGCCTATGTCTTTTCGTTTTTTTTATTCCATATTTTGACGTGAAGTTCTTGTTGGGGTGTCTGAGCTTAACCATAAACAAAAAACTCTATGTATATCCCAAGGGTACGCATATGTGAATTACAGACCCTCATTATGGCAATTTTTTTGGTCTCACGTCATAGTAGGGGTGGAGTGTGTACTGTGTAGGTACAATATAAAATTAATTACCATTCTGGTATTTGAAAAATAAATTACACCTTTTTGCCCCTCTCATAAATTTCTCTAAAACCAACTCTAACATTCTCAAATAAGTTTCTAGCCCTGTCTATTCTTTTATAAAAAAAACAATCACTTTAGTCTTACCTTTGGTCTTGATCCTCGTGGCAATGATTTACAGACCTAGAAAATGTTCAAACTTTGTTAGATACATTCTCTTAACTAAGTGTCATAATATAAAAAATACTACACAATATTGACCAATTAGGAGCATGGACACACGAACATCACACCACGGATAAAGATGAACAATAGTATGTACATGTACACTGACAATTTGTTGCTAGAATATTCAGAAACAAATGAGTTATGTTATCTGTACCCACTTATTTTAGGCTCTATATTGTTATGCTTATTGCTCCGTTTATAACTTTTTTATTCGGAGTTAAAGATGTCACAGAATGTCAAGTCGTTATAAAGCATTCAAAATACCGTAAGCGACATTGAGCAATTATGTATATATTATTAGCTATATTTTTTAACATTTGTAAGCATATTTTATGTAGATTTCCTATTAATTACAATGTCAAGATGAATATTTGGTTGAATACTATTTTGTTAAGGGCAGGGACATTTAAATACAAGCGATAGCTAAATTGGGTATAAATCTGGGGACAAGCATCGCATTCTTGGATAATAATAGTTATTTTTATTATAAAGCACTTGTATCTAATAAATAACTAGTTTTAATAATCATTTGCTATATTTTATTAAATATTAATAAATAGATGGGGTAGGTAGGTAGGTTTATAGTTTGATTATAGAGTATCCCGGACACAAGAAATCACATTTGCAAAATAAAAGCTGTTTTGATACAAGTTAATATTCACATCTCGATTTACCAGAACTGTTAAAATAGCTTCTAGGTGCGCAAAACCTTTATGAGGCCTCTATCAATCGGTCATGATCATGGGCCACGATTGTCGCCAACATCGTGGCGATAGGTTTGTAGCACGTTCATAGGAAATTCGTAGTACGTTCCTAGTATGTTCGTAGCACGTTCGTAGTACCTTTGTAGCACGTTCGTAGTATATTCTTAGTACGTTCGTAACACATCACCGTCACCATAATCGCTGACCAATGGGGCATATGCTACAATGTCATCTACACATTCGTGATGGCCCACCATGCCCGATTGTATAGGGCCGCTTTAGAACTACAGTTTAGGAAAATACTTCTGATTACCAAATGCCTGCAGATTGTTAGCAATGTAAAAGGTTTCCTGTTCTCGATCTCCTATCATCTCCGTACCAAAACAAGAACAAACAAATAAACTTTACAATTTTAAAATATATACAAATGTGAATGTTAACTTAGTATGAGCTAGAAGAAGTTAAGAACGTACGATACATTCGTCAATAAAGACGTATACTTATTATATGAAGTGATTAAAACACAGAAAAGCCAACACTTATCATATTAATAATTGCAAACGATACTGTTGGCCCACTTACCAAAAATAGGCTTTTGAACAACGTAACATAATTAAACAAGATACAAATATTTCATTAATATTTATAACAAGTTACTTTAAATTAAACTTCTGTTACCGAAACTTGTTCACACAAAGTTGGCTGAAAATGTGGAAAATGGTTAGTTCTAATGAACATAATAAAATAATATAATAAGAAAATTAATTGATACTGTGTGTAGTGTTACTCGATATGTAATCCCGATTTGTACTAAACCTATTGTATATTCTGTTTCATAATATATAGACGCAGGAAGTGTCGACGGATCCACTCAAGGACATGCCCGTGTCTCTGATCACAAGCTACAAACACCGTGCCAATTAGTTAGTAGAAGTCAGACATGTCTATCTATAGGATTCAGTTGTTTAATATGAAACTATGGCTTAAAAAAGGTTTTAGTTATAAATGCACTATGGTTCGATATTTTAAGATTTATAATATCGAAACCCTTGATGTCTCATAATATTAGGAAAATCTACCGAAAATCATTATACTGGGACCGTTTATGGAAGGACTTTACTAGTTAGCCAACAAAAAATTATAAAGGTGAAAGATTAGCACTACACACAATCAATTCCGCAAATGTTATTGTGCTGTTTACGTCAACTCACCGATGATTAGAGCCAGAATTATGATGCCGATTACAGCTGCAATTATCATCATCTGAAAATGATAACAAAATTGTCATTAACAAACACATTATACTCGTACCTCTACAGACAGTCCTTTTTCCCATAGGGGTCGGTAAAGGCCAGCATATACAGATACTATTACTACTATTACGGGTTACTAACCTGGTACTTTTTTAAAGGGTCTCCGATTTACATCGGTTATATTAAAAAAAAATCGATGACAGTAAGTTATATCAATATTTGAGTAGTAAAAGTACCTGATTATGTACTTCAAAATAGCGTAGATGCCTACAACCAATATAAATAATTTAAATCTATTTACTAGATAAAGAATCCCAAAGCATATAATGTACGTATATTTTATTAAATCTAATTATCTTAAATTTATTTATTTTTAATCATCAATTGAATCACTAATAGTTACCGATTTGACGCTACATAATAGTGACGTCATTGTTGAGTTTTTCATACAAATTTCTATGAGACGTATCGGTTTGACATTTAATAAAAAGTAAGTGATTTGATTTGACAGTTACCTACCCTTTGTAGTAATCTACTTTTATCTCGGAGATCATGAAATCTAAACTCTGCCTTATCATGGCTTGCATCGGTCGTTGATAGAAGCACAAAGAATAGAGATTCATCTATATCTCTTTATGCATTTAACGTTCAATATGTTTTTTTTTGTAGTTTTGTTAAAATTCTAAAAACATTTTCACAATATACCTTTAGATTTTGGAGCCAGAATTTGCTTTTCAGTTTGCCAGCCTGCTGTTCGAACTGTGATGCGCCTTGTTGAAGAGCATCTATAACGAAACATAGATAGATAGGGTAAGATTAAAGGGTAAAAAGGGATATAATCTCAAACTTACCGGCCATGACCTTTCAGGTTGTATACTTTTGTGCCATTAGTTTTGCAACTACTCGATGTAAGCGGATAATAACTTGTGTGGAATAAAGCGCTCATCAATGGTTATTCGCTTTATATAATATCTATTAAAAGTATATATCCCTACACGTCTGGAAGCCTTCGAAACGTGGTGCTATCGAAGAATTTTGGGAATATTGTGAGGGTAAGGAATGAGAAGGTCTTGCAATTGATGGGCAAGAAACCAGAAATTCTCAATGAGGTTAAGAGGCGGAAATTGCAGTACTCTGGTCACCTAATGAGACATGATAGGATCCTACAGTTGATCGTGCAGGGCAAGATTCGGGGTAAACGTGTGCCAGGCAGAAGACGCACGTCGTGGTTGAAGAACTTGAGGGAGTGCCTCAAAAGTGCAAATAGTCATGATGATCGCCAACCTCCGCTGAGGAGACGGCACCCCAAGAAGAGAAGATAATATCTATGGTACTTTGTGTAAGAATGGCTGTTTTCCAATGACTGGAAACCTTTGCTCGGGCCAATGTAGAGCGATCTGGACCGATTTCTCTATAATTTAGTCAACAAATGCACCCTATTGAGTTCTTAACAGTAAATTGGCAACGCATGACATACAACATAACCCAAAATCACATTTTTATTCCCGATGGGGTACAAAAAGTCGTTCGTTACACTCGCATTTCGTCAGTCTCTATTGGTTCCAGGTAATGGGGGACGGGCCAATTGTCGTTTCAAGGTATTGATTATTCTTGCCGTCTGCCTGTCAGCAGGGCCACCGCGTTCAGATATGGATGATGTGGGCCATAGAACTAGAGACCCGTTGCTGTCCTGATGACATTATACATTTTAAAGAAACTCCAAAAGGTTTCGTGGAGGATGATATGTGTACCGCATTGTGCCATAGGTCTTATGCTGTAGAGACTATGAAATCATCAGGAGGATACTGAATATCTCTCACCTGCTCTATCGTCCAACTCTGATAGCTTCTGATCACGTTCCAACACCTTTTCCACGTTTGTTTTCATAATATCCACCACCTGTAATGAGACTATAGTGAGTACTGGCTGATGACCACGGCTGTGCACTCGTAATACAGTTTTCTTATTCCCACTTCCCACGAGAACCTGAGAATCCAGATAATGTGCTAGAATAAATAGCATATGTCCTTTCTCAGGGTATATAATTAGATTATCTGTGTACCTAATATCATTTAAATCGGTTCAGTAGTTTAGGCGTGAAAACATAATAAACAGAAAAACAGAGTTACCTAATGTTGTTGTAAAGTTGGTGTAAAGTATTAAGACGATCACAAGACTGCCTCAATGGCGCAGTGATATAAGTATGCGACTTCCGTCCCTGGAGACCCTGGTTCGATTCCGGGTCGAATCAAATTATTTGTGCGATCCAAAAATGTTTGTTTCACAGGCCGAAAACAATCTTAGATATAAGCTAAATCAAACAATACATACATTGACATTTCATAATCCAAATAAATTCCATCTGATTGACATTAACATGTATTTAGAAAATAAATTGTTATTGACGGAAGATAAATTCTATTTGAATAGATATTTTAGGAGACAGATAGCATCTTCGCTATCATATTTTATTAGTTATTCAGCCAAAAACTTGGCTAAACAATCTGCTTTTATTGAGCAGAAAAGTGACAATGTTTGTCTTGTGACCTTGGAATCTGTTCCTGAAAAGGGTGACAATAATTTAAACTTAGTTGTAGGACAATAGAGGAAATCCCTAGCAAATTAAATTTAAGGACAAAGGAAAAGTCTATGTTCATGAATATAATTCATCAAAATATTGAAGGCTTTTCTGGCAAAGAGTTAGAACTAGAATTATTTTTAAATGAAAAACGTATCCATGTACTTTGTTTAACTGAACACTGGTTAAAAAAACATGAACTCTTAGTTAATATTGATAATTATAAAATCATTAGTGCGTTTACTAGAGATTCCGCTATAAGAGGTGGGTCTCTCATTTTAATTAATGACAAATTAAAATCAAAAGACCGAAAAGACGTAGTAGCACTCACAAGTGAGCGAAATATTGAACTATCATGTGCAGAGCTAGAACAATATATTATTATTAGCGTCTATAGACCTCCTTCTGGAGATTACTACCTGTTTGAGTCCATTATGGAGGAAGCCTTAAAAAAGGTATGTAAATGTAAGAAGACTATAGTTGTATGTGGCGATTTTAATATTAATATTTTAGAAAACTCTCAGAATGCGCTAAGGTTCCTCAACCTTTTTAAATCTTTTAACTTACAAAATCTTTTTTGTGAACCAACACACCCACCACAGCCACATCAGCTACCTGCTTAGATAATATTTTTTCTAACAGCGATGTAGATGAGAAATCTATAATACATTTTGTAAATTCAGATCATGCAGGTCAGTTAGCTAGATTTAAGTTCCAACATGTTCCATTATCAAAAAATATTGTTTGTAGACCAATCACAACTTATAGATTAGAAAAATTTAAAAAAAACATTAAGAATAAAGTACCTCTTTTGGAGTTGAATAATGATAAACACCCGAATGATCATTACGGAGATTTGTTCGGAGTAATCAAATACGAATGTGATAACATTTTCACTAAAAAAACAATAAATGTAAATCAATTTAAAATAAAATTTAGTGATTGGGCTACGCCTGGAATCTATAAAAGTAAAAGGAAATTATATGAATTATACGAGACAAAGGCATCTACTAATGAGCCACAAGTAATTGAACAGATTAAAAAGTACTCCAAACTATTAAAAAAAGTATGTTCAACAGCTAAATCTAATTATATACGGGCTAAAATTGAAAAATCTGATAATAAAACGAAGGCAATATGGAATGTTATTAACAAAGAAACTTGTAAAGCAAAGTCACGTGATCGATCCTTCGAGTTAAAAATAGATGATAAACATATTAAAACTGATTCTGAAGTGGCCAATGCATTTGAATCTTTCTTCACAAATGTTCCAATCACCACTACAAATAAGTTAAATTCGCCAAAAAACGTAGCCAATTCTCTTCTTAAATCTAGTGTTGATAAATGTAGAATTAACTTTGATTTTCAGTATATTGACTCTGTCACTATACTTAAAACTTTTAAACAACTAAATATAAAAAATACCGAGGATCTTTGGGGCATTTCAACTAATATAATAAAATCAATAGTGCCCGCTATAGCACCTCACCTTGCATTCATATTCAATAAATGTATAGATGAAAATCAGTTTCCTCATCTTATGAAGTACAGTAAAATCAATCCTTTATTTAAAGCAGGAGACAAAAGTGATCCTTCAAATTTTCGACCTATTTCCATACTCCCATCCCTCAGTAAAATTTTTGAAAAAATAATATTTAATCAATTGCTTTCACATTTTACAGACAATAAGTTACTTCATAACAAACAGTTTGGTTTCACTAAAGGCAGGAACACAACGGATGCAGGAGTTGCACTTGTGAAACATATATTTGATGCTTGGGAGGAAAAGCAGGATGCTATTGGTATATTTTGTGATCTATCAAAAGCTTTTGATTGTGTTGATCATGGAACTTTGCTACTAAAATTAGGTTATTATGGTGTTTCGAACAGCTCACTTGGCTTACTCGAGTCTTACCTCACTGGTAGAGTACAAAAAGTAAACATTAATGGCACCGACTCTTCTGGCGCCTCATTAGTCATGGGAGTACCCCAGGGCTCTATATTAGGACCCCTTTTATTCTTAATATACGTAAACGATCTTCCTTATTTCACTAAAAATCTTTGTGAGATAGTATTATTTGCTGATGACACATCATTAATTTTTAAAAGTGATAGACAAAAAGTAGCACTTGACGATGTAAATAATACCCTTTCGGAAATATTGCATTGGTTCACAAGTAACAACTTGCTGCTCAATGCGAAGAAAACAAAATGTGTAAAATTTACTATGCCCAATGTTAGACAGGTGGATACTCATATTACTATGAATAATGAATTAGTTCAAATAGTCAATACCACAGTTTTTCTTGGGATAACTCTAGATAGTAAACTACAATGGGGTCTTCATATCACAGCCTTGGCAGGAAGACTTAGCTCAGCTGCCTATGCGGTTAGAAAGATAAGGTCTCTGACTGACGAAAAAACGGCACGATTAGTTTATTTTAGCTACTTTCATAGCGTTATGTCATATGGTCTGCTGCTGTGGGGCTCAGCTGCCGATATTGAGACAATATTCATATTACAGAAACGAGCTATACGAGCAATCTATAGACTCGGAGCCCGTGACTCGCTGAAAGAATTATTTAAAGAAATTAATATTTTAACAGTTGCTTCTCAATATGTTTACGACAACATCTTATATGTACGGAAGAACATAGATCTATTCAAAAAAAATTCCGATAACCATAATTTTAATACAAGAAATAAAAATAAATTGGCAATGACAAAAATTAGACTTCATAAAGTTGGTAATTCGTTTGTTGGCAAATGTATAAAAATTTATAATATAATTCCTCAGGATTTGGTTGACATGCCTCTTAATAAGTTTAAAATAGTAGTTAAAAAATGTTTGATGATGAAAGGCTACTATAATGTAGACGAATATCTTAATGATAAAAATGCATGGTCACCCTAATCTTCTGTTGTTGGCCACTCGTATAATACAATAGAAACTAATTGTAACAATGTAAACAAAACAATATTAAAAAAGAAAATGGATAATCTACCTGAGTTTCTTGCTGGTCTCTTCTCAGGAGAACCAAATTACCGAACCAGCGAAAGAATCATTTTCTAATGGTTATTTATGTACTTACTTAATTTAGTATTTTTATAATATTACTTGACAAAATTGTAAAATTTTGACATTCATATGTGCTCTTTATGTGCCTAAACTGAATAAATGAAATTGATTCTTTGATTCTTGATTCTTTGATTCTTTGTTTGGGTATTTTCTATGTATAATATGTATGTATTTAGAAATTTATAAGTATTTTTATCAGTCGTCTATATAGATCCCATAGCACAAGCTTATATTAGCTTAATTTGGGATAGATGACGTCGTGTGAGAATGTCCAACCCATAACATTATTAATAATAGATAGTATGTCACCCCACCCTTGTCTGTATTCTAGAGTCGTCACTCCGAGATTATGACGTCAGCAAGTTCCATTTAAACGTCGGTGACGTCAAAGAATGTACTTGACAATGTCCTTCGCATAACTACGAGTAATTGAGCGACAAACCCTAATATTATCTATCATTAAATAGGTAGTATAAAACTTCCTGTAGTGTCTGTCTGAACGGGATACAAGGATTGTTTTAGGAACACGTTTTTTAACGGGGTTTTGAAATTTTGGGATAAATAATGAAAACCTATTGTGCTATAGAGCCATACTAACTATATTTTATATGGAGACACATATTGCGGTGTTACAGATAAATGAAGCTTATAACTCAAAAGAACTGGCAAAAGGCTGTGTATCTTTAAAGTCAGATGCCAAGTAAAAACGTTACTGTCATAATATACCTAAGCTATTCCGCACGGGATCTGAAGACCTCAGCTACTGACGACTATTTATTGGAAAAGTTCTGATTAAGATGTAATGGACAGTTTTTAAAAGGATAATTAGGTAAGTTAATAATTTCAAGGTAAGGTTAACCCTCATACCTGCATTTACCCGAAAAGTTTGGGTTGTATACACATACACATCATTGCCTTTCCAATGACATTTCATACATTACGCAATGTTATTTTTAGAGTTCATTAGCGTAAGCGTAAAACGGGAACCCTATTACTGAGACTTTGCTGTCCGTTCGTCTGTCTCCAAGCGATATCTCATAAACCGTGATAGTTATATTGTAAAAATTTTCACAGACGATGTATTTATAACCCGCTTTAACAACAAATACAAAAAAAAAACAGAATAAAATCAATATTTAGGGGGCTCCCATACAACAAATGTAATTTGTATATACAGGGTTACTGGTTAAGTTGACCGGAATCCTTTGGGGTGGCATAGTTTCCATCATTTCTAAAATGTTTTCACTGGAGTATCCTACCCCAAACTTAACCGTTTTCTAGTTCATCATTCATCATTCACCTAGCCTTTTCCCAACTCAGTTGGGGTCGACTTTCCAGTCTAACTGCGATTCGGCTGAACTTCGATATTTTCCGTGAAGCGACTGCCATCTGACCTTCACAAGGTTCCTACTTTCCGGGATGTCCCTGTACCTGTGACTCAGCATCTTCAGCTCCTTGGTGTGGACTTATCATCCAACCTGAACTTTGGAAGCTACATTGAATCCAGGGCTAAAACAGCTTCCAAAGACCTTATAATACAACGGACATAGGATCTAGAACAAATCGCAAGAAAATAATGTCCCGAGTCGACCTATACATTATACATAGGCATACATAGATATAAACAAATTTCATATTAAAATTTAAACCTTGATTCAACGGAATAGTGTTCACTTTTGTTTGCACTAATTTATCGCATTACGTAGCTTCTATCTGTCCGCCTGACTAATTCACCTTATGCAGCTTATACTTGAACTACGTGAACATAGAAACAATGGAGTAGGTTTATTTTGTTAAAGTCTTTTAAGGATTCCATGATATGTACCTACGTAGGCGTAATAATTAATGTAAGACTACAATAAATTCCATAATCTTATAAATTGTAATTACTTGTTTATGTTAGACGAAATAAGCTGAAAAACTAATTAACGACTGACAAAGATTTTTTTTTTCGAGTCAGTTTCATAATAAGTAACTGTAGTGTATGAATAACAAAAAGGGAATTAATGAATTTAACTAATTATAATATTATAAATGCCAAACTTCTTGCGGGTGTCAAAGTTCTTCCGCTTTCATTACTATTTTCATAACGCTATGTCGCTACGTCTACTACAAGATAGCCGTGTTTCAAGTGACTGAATTAGTTGCTAAAACTGCGCATCATTAATTTATTTTTATCTTATGGTTAATTTTTGGGATACGAAATTATTGGCTACTAGCTGATCACCGTGACTCCGCCCGCGAGATATAGTTATCTCGGCCCCGATTCCCGTGGGAATACATTACCGAGAATCCAAATAAAAAGAAAATAACAGTACATACACGAAATAAAATGACATGTGTAATTATATTTATGACAAAACAATGATACCCTGTGAAAATTAAAAACATTTTTGGGCTTATCTCCTCCATTCAATCAAGGGATTCTTGTACAAGTTTCATAAAGATCGGACCTCTTTTTGTTATGTCCATAAAATGAGCCGAACAAACAAGATTGTTATTTTTTGGATCAAAATATTCTTCTCGCCGTGCTAGGGCAATAATATTTTTCCATTGTGCACAGTGTACTGGATCCCGAGGAAAACTGAAATAGATGTTGGTTCATATAACGAAAAAAAAATCATAAAGAGCCAAGGCGTCTCCACTATAATCTTTGTTCCAAATAGTTTTATCGCTATCGGTAATCCGAATAAATCTGAATGGTCATTTTGTTAGTACATTATTCAGTGAAAATGAAATGGTCTCTTTCTTTTTACTGAGCTTGGGATGAGTTCGAAAGAGACAGATAGGTACTTCGGTATTGGACTGGATTGCAATATTTACTTTTGTCTTTTAATTTATTATCGACGAAATACTGTATTTTAAGTGAAATAATCAATTGCAAATAATAAAACAAAAGCTTATTTACTGAAAATATGATACACCGTCTTCAATTTGCTTTTTTTTCGTAGTTTTTACACGTTTTTACAATACAGTACGGCATTGTGCAACGTGTTGTCGTTCAGTTGTCAAAATCAAGACTGGCGCGCGATTGTTTCTCTTTTAGCGTTTTGTTTCTCTTTTAGTTCGGACACTTTTGAGCGATGATCCGAAATCCATTGTATTTAAAATCATTGACAGCTTCGAAAAAACTAGGCATCCTCTCTAAGGTGCGTAAATATTTTACCTCGAGTCAACTACTTAGTCTTTACTCAGCACAGGTACGCTCCTGCATGGAGTACTGCTCGCACCTTTGGGATGGATCCGCTCGCTACCAGCTTGAGGCCCTGGAAGCTATTGACAGACGCGCCAGAAAACTTATAAGCGATGAGGCGCTCACAAGCAACCGACTTTAGAGCCTCAACCATCGCCGTCTGGTTGCGAGTCTGTGTGTCTTCTACAGGTTACATTTCGGAGAGTGTGCGCAGGAATTGCATGAATTAATTCCACCAGCACCATTCCATCATCGGACATCAAGGCGTGGTCTGAGATTCCATCCGTATGTGGTCGATATTCCACCTCTTCGTACCTCTCGATTGGCTTCTTCTTTCATCATACGAACCGCTAAGGAATGGAATTCCCTTCCAGCTTCATTGTTCCCCGATACATATAATCTTGGGATTTTCAAGGCAAGAGTAAATAGGCATTATTTGAGTTTGCGTGCTTCATCTTAGACCGCATCGTTACTTAACATCAGGTAAGATTGTGATCAAACGCACTCAAATTTAGTCATAAAAAAAACAACCCATGGGCGATATCGAAACCGTTTTCTAGTTATCGGACTTTAAAGATTTTCTCAAAAATATCCAATTTTTTAACTAATCTCCTTTTTTTTGTGGCATTTGCTTGCAATTGGTTTTTCTTAATGCTGTTTTAGTATAGTAGTTTAATAGATTTATTACTCGTAATACTCAAATTACTAGTAATTCTACCAAATTCGTCGTGGTACACGATTGTTGATTGAAAAAAGAAATTAATTTCTATTATTTGTTTTATTCTTCCTTACATACTGAAAAAAAATTCTACCACAGTGCTTACTTAGCTTACTAAAAAGGTATTACAAGCTGGGTTGCAATTACTATACCTGGACAAAAACTTTGATGAAAGGAAATTAGTAAACAATAACGTTACTAGTGTCAAATTTAACTTGGAATAAAAAACAAAATAAAACGACCCAAATAAGTAAACAATTAAGTTAATTAATAAATTACAGAACATGTTCCACAGTTGGCCTGCATTTTGTATGCATTTTCGTATTCTGCGTCTTAAGCGACTTTTCACTACACCAGTGGTTAAAGTGCGTCTAATTTCATTAGCAGCATGAATAATTTTTTGTTTCAAAATATGAATTGATGTAATTAAGTTCGTCTCGTTGTAGGCTAAAGATTTTATATTATGTCCCCACACATAAAAATCCATAGGAGTCAAGTCTGGACTCCTAGCTGGCCATGGTATTGGTCCTCCTCTTCCGATCCATTTGTTGGTATAATTAGTATCTAGCCACTCTCTGACACTTCTTCGGTAGTGCGCGGAGCATCCGTCATGTTGGAACTGCATGTCGCTCATAAGGTCAAGTGGTATGTCGTCGAGTAAATCCGATAAGTTTTCGCACGGCAATCGCTTGACAGGCGCAGGTAATAACTTTACGACGAAACTTTTTTTACTACCTGATAGCGTTTCGTCAAGTTTTTGTGCAGGCATTGTAATAGCAACCCAGCTTGTAATACCTTTTTAGAAAGATAATAAACCGTAGATATTTTTAAGCACATCTGCAGCATCACTGTGGTAGATTTTTTTCAGTATGTAAGGAAGAATAAAAAAAATAATAGAAATTAATTTCTTTTTCAATCAACAATTGTGTACTACGACGAATTTGGTACAATTACAAGAAATTTGAGTATTTCGAGCAATAAATCTATTAAACTACTATACTAAAACAGCAATAAGAAAAACCAATTGCAAGCAAATGCCACAAAAAAGGAAATTAGACAAAAAATTGGATATTTTTGAGAAAATCTTTAAAGTCCAATATCTAGAAAACGGTTAAGTTTGGGGTAGGGTACTCCATAGTGAAAAATATTAGAAATGATAGAAACTATGCCACCCCAAAGGATTCTGGTCGATTTAACCAGTAACCCTGTATATTGCACAAAAACACATATACTTTTCCACTGTTATAATTTTATTTTCACTGACCGGTTTCACATCACGGCATCATCAGAGATTAAAACAAAATATAGTTTTAATTCACATAAAAAGTATTTTGATGCCCGTATGAATATGTAGTATGATATTTTTATGTGTAGCAGATTCCGCCAAGTGCCGTCAATCGACAGTATATATAATAGAAATGTTTGGTTTGCCATTTTTATGGATAATGGTACGGAACCCTTCGTGCGTGAGTCCGACTCGCACTTGGCCGGTTTTTATTACTCGTAAATGCTATTATGAGTAAAGCCAAAAGCGGTCGAGCTTTATGAATAAATACATGGACATTGATACCTTTACTTTTTTAATTCATTAATAGAGGGGAGAACAACGAAGGTTCGCAGTTATGTTAATTTTTGAAAGCTCGGATACCAATCATTCATACTTATCTATGATGGACTTGGACAATCCGTTATATTTCAGCCGAGATAATTCCATTTAAATCAAATTAAGTGACTGCCTCGGTGACGCTGTGGTATGAGTATGCGACTGCCGGCCCTGAGGTCCTAGGTTCGATTCCGGGTCGAATCAAATTATTTGTGTAATCCACAAATGTTTGTTTCGGAGTATGGGTGTTTTCTACGTAAAATATAGGTATATATTTAGAAATATTTAAGTGTGTTTATCAGTGGTCTAGATCCCCCATAACACAAGCTTATAAGCTTATATAAGCTTATATAAGCTTAATTATATTATAGTATAGTATTCTTATATCTGTGATTTGAGCTAGATGATATTGTGTGAGAAAGTCAAAAATATTTATAATTATTCATTTATTATTCCCTTTATTACACTTTATACATATTTACTATATTTTTAAATAAACTTATAAAAAAACACAAATATATTTAAAAATATAAAAAATAGTGACCCACCGGTATCGAGTACAGAGACCAAGCTACCGGTGGTTAGGGCTCCAGATATAACATATCTAGGAACTTCCGCACAATACGGGCCGTATCCAACAGAACCGCCTTCTGCATCTAGCCCTTGACCCAGCTGCCTAACGCGAGCCTCTGTAGGTGGTGGTCGAGGCTCTTGTCTATTAAACCATGAAAAGATACGACTATCGGAACAATAATCGCCGAATCCACATCCCACATGTCAACAATCTCGTGAGCTAAGTTCAAATATTTAATTTGTTTATCTTTTTCTGCATGCTTTCACGAGATTCTCGTCATGCGGCACAGTGATATCGACAATTATTGCAAGGCGTTTGAATCGATCTATTATCAATATATCTGGTTTGTTGGCTATAATAGTCCTATCAGTGATAACAGACCGATCGCAATACAATGTAGCATGATCATTTTCAAGAACTGGGTCGGGCACATACCTGTGATAAGGTATCTCTAAGTTAACAAGGTTATATTTTAGAGCAAGTTATTGGTGGATAATGCTGGCTACTTGGTTGTGTCTGTGGAAATACTCACCGTTCGCAAGGCGGGAACAACCAGAGATAATGTGTCTTAAAGATTCTCCGGGACGATGACATGCCCGACAGATGTCTAGCGTCCCATCTTTGACAATAAATCTCCGATAGTTATTCGTCATTATAACTTCGTCAGTAATTGCACAGATGAAACCTTCAGTTTCTCCAAAGAGATCACCGAAATGTAACCAGGATACGGAAGCTGTAAAATCAACATCGGGCCCATGTAGAGCCCGATAAAAACGACCGTGAAGCTCTTTGCTCTTCCATATTTCCTTGCGATCAGATACACCTAGTATTACCGGTTTGCGCCAGTTCTCTTTAGCTAGGGAGAGTGGGGTCAGTCCGTTATTATTATTACTAAGATCTATTTGGTTAGTCCTTCTTCCTTTAGTTAATGTCATATTGAAACCCTATTAATGTTTTTGAGATTATTTGCTTTTGAGGTTTATATTGTAAAAAGGAAAGTGATCGTACTCTTCATCCCTGCGGTTATCCTTCCGAAGGTAAGAGGAAGGTTTTTAAAAATACTAATTAATTAAAAACATTAATAATTTAAACAATAGCACTCAACTATAAGCATCCCAAGGCTGCTTCGGTGGCGTGTTTGATTCTCGGTCGGGACAAACTTTGTGTGATGACACATACATTTGTGCCGAAGTTTGGGTGTTTCCTATGTATAATAAGTATGTATTTACAAAAAAAATTATAAGTATTTATATCAGTTTATCTAGTACTCATATCACAAGCTCTGCTTAGTTTGAGACTAGATGGCGTTGAGTAAATTGTCCTAACATTTTTTTTAAGGGCTTTTGTACACGCCTTTTTTTCGGCCGTTAAAATCTATGGCAAATACGCCGTATATCGTAAAAACCGTACCATGAACAAGAGCCCTAAGTCTGTTTATTGCAAGCTTGTTCAACGTAACAAGCTTATTTCGAAAGAAGTAAGATGAATATAGGTTACTTACCTCATCGACCTGCGCCTGCGTCTGTTGCAAGCGGCGCTGAGCTGCAACTTGTTGTGGTGTCTTCGGTCCACCCACAGGCATGTCCCCATCGCCACCCGGCGCCAAACCTCCTTCCGAAGACCTGAGTTATAAAGTTATATTAGTTAATAATAGTTGCTGAGCGCGTAGCGGATACTTCGCATGAGTAGGGCTACTGTGGACTGACGGCCTTTTGAAGGTCGTGGGAGCCTATAGATGCAGGCAGCCTAGGCCTGAACGTTTTGACGATCCTTGAGGTAGGTGTATGGTCAACAGTGTGCGTCAATCTGCTAGTAGATATATGAATATGATGGTGAATAAAAATGGTTCTTTTTCGGTCCCTCGTAATAGGGGAGAGATAATTGGAGCTAACTGAGCACTTCTATGTTCACCAGATTCAGTTTGTTAACAGCTGCACCTGCTGCTTCTTAATAAAAATTACAATATGAATCACAAAAAGGGATAAGTCACTGGTTCGAGTCCAGCCCAAGACTATAGTTTATGTGATTCATATTGTAAAGTCATATTAGAAACGGTTAGCATACTTCAGTGCTTATAAAATATATTAATAAGTAAAACGGTATCCTAGATCTATGAGAATAACCATTATCTATTCTTACTAATATTTATTACGTACTTTCAAAGGTTCAACTAACTCACCACTCCACCAACATTGCCAAATTTGGAACCAATTTTGGAACTATATAAAAAAAGTTCTAACTTTCAGTATTATTGAGTACGTACAGTTCTCCGTTTATAATATTGTGTAATATGATACTACTTTGTCTACAACACAAATATCTGACAAATTGTACATAATTTTGACATAAAATACTATCATGTCACTTCATTGACAATACGCCATTGAGATACAAAGAGATTTTAAATCATGAATTTGAGTCATGCTAGGACCGCAGCGCAGGTCCGAAATGCGGTTGCTTTGTGCCTGCCAGTGACATAAGTTTTTTTTTTAATATTTTTGTACACACACAGTAAATAAAAATCAGTAAATGGATACAAACTAAACATGTATACAATGGCGCCACTTATCTCTAAAAAGATCTCTTCCAGTGGGCCTAAAAGCTGCTACACACAGTGCCGGCGGCACTGCCGCCGGGTTTATGCCGAGCGGCACTGCCGCCGGCAATACAAGCCGCCGGCTTAGACCGCGCATAGCCGCCAAGCAACATTGCGGTTGTACAGTCATGTATGTATGAGTTGACGCCGGCACCCCGCGCAACCCGCCGGCACAGCCCGGCGGCCATGCCGGCGGCTTCTTGGTGCGGCAAGCCGGCGGCTTCGTATGCCGCCGGGTTAGCGGCAGCATGGCCGGCGGCACTGCCGCCGGCACTGTGTGTAGCAGCCTTAAGAGAGGAGATCATGACGCAAACAGGTGCTGATGTGTGTGCAGATTAATAAACTTACATAAACTATAACTACATAAATACACAAATACATACATAAAAAGTTATATAAACATACATAGACGTACAATAATTAAGGTAAAGAAGCGAGACAGTGTTCCTTAACTCTCTTCTTGAAGCCAGACACAGTTCTGCAGTTCCTTATATCGGTTGGAAGAGCGTTCCACAGTCTGACGGCATGAACGGTGAAAGAGTAGGAGAAGAAGTCGTTTTTGTGATTTATTTCTGATGTCTTTCTTAATATTTTAAGAATAGTTTAAGGAAACTCATTGCTTTGAAATACAAAAATAGATTTTAAATCGATAGATTTTGATACAATAGACCACTGTCGAAAAATCATAAGATCCTTGATAGGTTGAGGTTTTTTTAATACTGTGATACGAGTAGAACATAGAGCTGCACGGGTCGAACGCTGGTACCGCATGGACCAAATTCGTGGCTATAAGCAATAGTTGTATTAGTATGACCATGAAACTAATTGGTTACCTATAAGGTACACTTATTAACTACGATAAAAACTTTAAAGTAACCACTCAAACTATTGCTGAAAAGTGGATTAATATACGTTGAGTAGTTTAACCGCGGAAAATCACAAATTGAGTCTACGGAATATCGAAAAGTTCGTACCCAACCACTATCAAAGTAAAATTTATATTAAAGAAGTATACGGGTCAAACGAAGGGACTAAACTCGTTGCTCTATGACAGAAGCCACCGGTATTGATGATATCGAGAATCAGGTCACTGACCTCCCGGTAGAAGGTCTACTCAAACGAAGTGATATCATGTGGATGTGTATCGATTTATCGTAGGGTTGTACTCAACAAAGAACAATGAACACTTTTCATACATGCCTGTACCATAATTTTATTTTGAAACCGTTAAGATATAGCTCGGACTGCTGAGATTCTATTTAGTGGTATGTAACAATACGAAAAAAATGAAATATATAAAACAAAACACAACCCCAAAGCTCTCTGGAAAACAATAAAAAACATCACTAACACCTGTAAATCTAAAATTAGTCCGGTTGAACTACTGAAAATAGGAGACACACCCCAATCTTCTATAAATGAAGTAAATAACACGTTGAACAGCATAGGAAAGGATATGGCTGCAAAGATTATGAGTCAGAGAGATGTTACTTTCAAACAGCCCTGGTCCGACAGTCACACTCAATCTCCATGTAACTCTCTTGCCCTGTTGGAAGTGGACGAAGCCGAGGTGGAGTCACTAATACTGCAATTGCGTAGTGACTGTGCCCTAGGCTGGGATGGAATTTCACCCCAAGTTCTCAAAGACAACCGAAACATACTAGTTCCACCACTTACATGCATAATCAACATTTGTTTGAGGAAAGGGGTGTTTCCGGATGCCTTAAAAAAGGCAATTGTACATCCAATTTATAAGGGAGGTGACAGAGACTGTGTTAACAATTATAGACCGATTTCTGTTCTAACCGCTCTATCGAAAGTATTTGAAAGGGTATTGTGTAACCGTCTAAAGAACTTTTTGGACAGCCATGAAATCATCTCAAAAAATCAATATGGCTTTCGTACGGGAATCTCTTCAGAAGACGCTGTACTGGGACTCACCCAGTGTATCGCTGAGAACCTCGATAAAAAGTACAAGTGCCTAGGTATCTTCCTGGATCTCTCTAAGGCGTTTGACACAGTCTCTGTCACTATGCTGCTTTCGAAATTGGAGAAAATTGGCATTAGGGGTATTGCGCTGGATATTTTCAGAAGTTATCTTTGCAATCGAACCCAACGAGTCAAAATCGATCAATACCATAGTAACGAAGAAACAACAACATACGGTGTGCCCCAGGGCAGTATTTTAGGCCCGATTTTGTTCCAAATCTATGTTAACGATCTTTGTAACATGAAAATACCAAATGGCAGTATATTCTCCTATGCTGACGATACAGCAGTAATTATTTCGGACACAACTTGGAATAAGGTTAAAGAAAAGGCGGAATTGACATTGGCTAACATCTCCAGATGGTTAAACTCTAATCTCCTGACATTAAATGTAAAAAAATCTAGCTTCGTAACTTTTGCCCTGCGCCAGATTACATCTCCGGACTCCACATACTCCATAACTGTGCATTCTTGTTCACGAGAAGAAAGTGCAGGCCAGTGTTCCAAGCTCCCCAGAGCAGAGAACGTGAGGTATCTTGGGGTCCAGATTGACTCAGGGCTGCGTTGGGATAGGCATCTGGAAATACTTACCTCAAGGACCATGCGACTAGTATACCTATTTAAATTGCTTAGAGGATCGGCTAACCTTGACACCCTCAAGCTGGTGTTCTATGCTCTGTGTCAATCAGTCATAGGTTATTGCATACCTGTCTGGGGTGGTGCGGCCAAGACTAACTTTCTGTCAGTCGAGAGGGCGCAGAGAGCAATACTCAAGGTTATGACGCGTAAACCCTTCCGCTACCCAACTACCCAGTTATACTTAGACACTAAAATCTTAACTGTACGACAACTCTTTTTATTGCAAACCATCCTCAGGAAACATAGAAGTGTTCCACCATCCAACTCCAATAAACGGACTAACTACCCCTTCGGACTACGCTACAGAACTTCATTCGCAGGGCACCAGTATTATATTCTTAGTACCTACATCTACAAACAGATAAACAGGAAACTAGGAATTATTGATTTGAACAGGAACCAACTAAAATCAATAGTTACAACGTGGCTCCAAAAACAGGATTACTCACAAACTGAGGCACTCATCACTTACATCGCCTGATGCAACACACACACGCACACGCACACGCACACACACACACACACACACACACACACACACACACACACACACACACACACACATCATAAACTAAAAATAGATATCGTCATCTAAATATTTTATTATTAGCTTAGGTATTATAATAATAACAGTAAAGTTGAACGACACAGTCCACATTAAATAAATTTTACTAGCCATAACTAAGCCGAACACTGCCTCTTATGATACAGGATCTCCTAGTTTAAGAGGCAGGGTTAATTTTTTGTAAGATTAAAAGCAATGTTTTGAAGTGTTTATTCTGTTTGACTTATTATCTGTATATTTTTTGGTAAATAAACATATTATTATTATTCTCTTTATTAACACTTAACACATATTTATTACATTTTTAAATAGATTTATAAAAAATACATTTAAAAATATAAAAAACAGTAACCCACCGGCATCGGGTACAGGGACCAAGCTACCGGTGGTTAGGGCTCCAGAGACAGGAACTTCCGCACAATACGAGCCGTATTCAACAGAACCGCCTTCTGCATCAAGCCCTTGACCCAGCTGCCTAACGCGAGCCTCTGTAGGTGGAGGTCGAGGCTCTTGGCTATTAGACCATGCGCAGATACGACTATCGGAACAATAATCGCCGAATCAACATCCCACATGTCGACAATCTCGTGAGCTAGGTCTAAATATTTAATTTGCTTATCTTTTTCTGCTTTCACGAGATTCTCGTCATGTGGCACAGTGATATCGACAATTACTGCAAGGCGCTTTAATCGATCCATTATCACTATATCAGGTCTGTTAGCTATAACAGTCCTATCAGTGATAATAGATCGATCCCAATACAATGTGACATGACCGTTCTCAAGAACTGGGTCGGGCACATACTTGTAATAAGGTACCTCCACGTCGACAAGGTTATACTTTAAAGCAAGTTGCTGGTGGATTATCCTGGCTACTTGGTTGTGTCTGTGCAAATACTCACCGTTCGCAAGACGGGAACAACCAGAGATAATATGTCTTAAAGATTCTCCGGGACGATGACATGCCCGACAGATGTCTAGCGTCCCATCTTTGACAATAAATCTCCGATAGTTATTCGTCATCACGACTTCGTCAGTGATTGCACAGATAAAACCCTCAGTTTCTCCGAAGAGATCACCAAATCGTAACCAGGATACCGATGCTATTGAATCAACATCGGGCCCATTTAGAGCCCGATAAAATCGACCATGCAGTTCCTTGCTCTTCCATATTTCCTTCCGATCAGATACACTTAATATTACAGGTTTGCGCCAGTTCTGTTTCGCAAGGGACAGCGGGGTCAGTCCGTTGTCTATTGCCACAACATCTCGATGCACATCCACGTCCACCTGTAGGAAATACTCTCTAAGGTTGCATATCTCACGGTTATGGAGAGTCTTGGCATTTAAAAATCCTCGACCCCCACATTTCCGTGGTATATACAACCTCATTACTGACGAACGTGGGTGGTGTATTCGATATGAAGTCAATAGACAACGCACCTTCCTATCCAGAGCTTCTAACTCCGTCTGAGTCCATCTAAGTATGCCAAAAGAGTAAACTAAGACTGGCATGGCCCAGCCGTTGACAGCACGCACCTTGTTACCGCCTGATAAAAGACTTTTCAGTATTTTTTTCAGGCGGCCAAAGAAACGATCCTGCAACTTCTGTTTCATGTCAGTCTCAGCAATACACAGAGCTTGAGACATACCTAGATATTTGTAGGTTTCGGTTGCGGAGAGCGACCCAAATCGTGTGAAATCTGAAAGATTGACTCCTTCAGATTCCACAATCCCGCCCCTTTTTACATGCATGACCGCACACTTATCTACCCCAAACTCCATACTGATGGCCTTACTAAAAGTTTCAGTAACTTTTAGCAAAGCCATCAAATCGGGGCCATTAGGGGCAAATAACTTTAGGTCATCCATGTAAAAAAGGTGGGACAAAATTTGACCCCCTCTGCGCATCCGATAGCCTAACCCTGAACCCTCTAGTAACGTACTGAGAGGATTTAGTGCTAGACAAAACCACAACGGACTCAGACTATCACCCTGGAAAATACCTCTCTCAATCCCTATTGGTACACCACCTCCTAGAACCTGACGACACCCTGGATAAACAAGAACCGTACTCCATTGTCTCATACATGACCCCAAAAAGGTGCATAGAGTTGCATCAACTTTATACAGCTCTAGCACCCTCCGAAGCCATGTATGAGGCACAGAATCGTACGCTTTCTTATAGTCAATCCAGCATGTCGCAAGGTTCTTTCGGTTGCGGCGTACCTGCTGGCAAACAGCCATGTCAATAATAAGGAGCTCTTTCGTACCACGTGCCCCACTTTTACATCCATTCTGAGAGATTGACAAGATGTTATTGTTTTGTACATGTGAATATATTTTTACTCTCAGGATGGATGTAAAAAGTTTGTATATGGTAGGTAGACAAGTTATAGGTCTATAATTTTTGGGGTCTGTGGTACTACCAGATTTGTATAGGAGGTGGGTTACTCCGGTAGTCATAAAAGCTGGAAGCGACGATGACTCAAGGGATGACTGGAAGCAAGATGCCAAGCAAGCGTGTGAGCTACGGAACCATTTTAACCAAAAGTTGTGCAGTCCGTCCGGTCCAGCAGATTTCCAATTTGGCAACGAACGAACTGCACAACCAATATCTTCTTCAGATATGGTTATAGGTTCCATAGCTGGAATTGGTTCACACGCCCGCTCAACATCCCTAATCCACGCATCCTGTGTATGACTGACGGGCGTCGACCAGATGCTTTTCCAGAAGTTAACTGTAGAAACAGCATCAGGTAGACTCCCATCAGTCACATCCGAGTTAGGTCGCTCCCACCCTCTATATACCCACCTCTCATTTTTTTGGAACAAGCGATTCTGAGTGTATCTGTCCACTCTTTTTTTGTACCGCCTTATGCGGTTCGCCCACGCATAAACTTTCTGCTTCAGGTAATCGATGCGCTCTGTGACCCGAACAGAGTATTCACAGGGCCTAATATTAGTTCCCACGAATGCACGGGTCACAAAGCGCATGACTCTCGGGCGTGTATTGCCCGTCCTGAAGCAGTGTAGCTTGCCAATGAGCACCCTAGCCTCGTTGATGCGCCGTTCAATTCTGCACTGCCAAGCTGGTATAGCAGGCTTTGGTCGAATAGCTGTTTCTTGTTTAAAAAATTTAACACCAGCTATTCGACATACTGCAACAGCTGCACAGTACAGAATGGAATGGGCATCAGTAATGTTTCTGCAGTTGTTAAAAAACGATGTTAACATCGAGTCTAGGGCACACACTAGCGCCACGTTTTTTTTATGTGTGGGCAAACGCGGAAGCCGCGGTCTACACTCAATAGGGACAGATTGAAACTCACCAATCGCTCGCTCCAAAGCGCTCCTTAATTCCTCATTGTATTGAGTACTTACAGGTATAGCAGCATCACTCACTTCTTCACCAACATGTGAGATGATGTTTTCTTGCGTTCTTTCATTACGGTTACTTTGTAATGGCACAGGTAATGGTTGCAATGAAGAAGGCGTGATACCACTACACACTTCTAAGCGTAGCCTTTCAAGTGTAGCGTCATCCAACAGGTGACAGCGTTGTATGGCGCGCACCTGATCCGATAGGCGTTGTGCCGATACGTTGACATCTGGTTCAAGTACCTGAAACAGAGGTAGCATGCGAACACGGTACGCAGTGAGGTTAGTTCCCCCCTCTGTAGCCACAAAATATGCCCGCATCACGTTTTCATTCATACCGAAGTTCCATCGAATGCGGTGCACATTACCACCGGTAGCGGGGTCCGTAATCGAAGCCGGAGGGCCTCGGGGTCCCAAGCCAGTCGGTGGCCGGCCTCTCCCCTGCCGACGTACAGGTAGAGGCGACGTCGGCGGAGAGAAAAACTCGTCGCTGCTTGAGCTCGACGCCTCACCAGTAGTCACAGTTGTCGACGACTGTAAGGCGGAGCTGTGCGACAAGTCCGGGGTTGGTAATTGTGCTTTTTTGGCGCCAGCTCTGGTCAACATTATATTTTTTCTTGATTATCATCTTATTTTCATATTATCATTTTCAGTTTGTTACACTGACATAATGTGTCAAAGTGTACTATAATTTATAAAATATTTGTTTGTGTTTTTTCCGGATTTTCTTCATGCTGATTTTTTTGTTATAGATATATATTTGTACTTTTATTATGTTTTGAATGATATTTTTGTATTATTGTAGATTAAAGGTAAAATATTTTAGTAAATGCTCCTCAAGAAAAAAATGTGACTGTTTTGTAGCAGTGTTGCCAGGTTATTATTATTATTATTTCGTTTATTCCTTTACATTCTTATTTTATACATTTTTAAATACATTTATAAAAAAAAAACAAATACATTTAAAAATATAAAAAATAGTGACCCACCAGTAGCGGAGTAGGACCCAAACTACCGGCGGTGGAGGCTACAGACTAAGAAACCTCCTAACAATACGGCACGTGTCGAGGATAACAACCTTCTGAATCTGACTCTTGATCCAACAATCTAACGAGAGTCTCTTGAGATGTTGATCGAGACTCTTCGCTATTAATCCGTTTGCCGAAACAACCACCGGGACAATGATCGTCGAGTCTACGTCCCACATGGCGGTTATCTCGAAGGACAGATCAAGGTATTTACTAAGTTTGTCCTTCTCTGCCTTCACGAGATTTTCGTCATGCGGGACGGCGATATCGACGAGCACTGCCCGACGCTGGGTCCGATCAACCAACACGATATCGGGCCTATTTGCAACAATAGTCCTGTCCGTGATGATTGATCGGTCCCAGTAGAGCAATGCACGACCATTCTCAAGAACTGGCACTGGTGTATACTTATAGTACGGTACTTCAAACTCAATAAGGCCATATTGAAGAGCAAGTTGCTGGTGGATGATCCTGGCTACTTGATTGTGCCTATGCAAGTACTCGGTGTTAGCAAGATACGAACAACCGGAAATAATATGGCGAAGTGATTCACCAGGACGGTGGCATGCTCGACAAATGTCGACCGTACCGTCCTTCATGATGTATTTCCGATAGTTGTTCGTCTTGATAACCTCATCTGCAATTGCACAGGCAAAACCTTCAGTTTCCCCAAAGAGGTCCCCAAAACGCAGCCAGTTCACCGAAGCGAGCAGGTCTACGTCGGGTCCTGTTAAGACCCGGTAGAACCGCCCGTGTAGCTCCTTACTCTTCCATACGTCCCTACGGTCTTCAGTACCTAGCACCTTTGGTTTACGCCAGTTCTCGTTAGCCAAGGAAAGAGGTGTCAGGCCCTTGTCAACCATCACGACATCGCAATGAATGTCAGACCCGTTCTGTAGAAAGTAATCTCTCAGACTGCACACTTCACGGTTGTGGAGGTTCTTGGCATTCAAAAAGCCTCGACCCCCCCACTTCCGCGGAATGTACAGTCTCATGACAGAAGATCGTGGGTGTAACATTCGATGCAATGTCAGTTGTTGACGGACTCGCCTATCCAGGGCGTCTAGTTCCGTTTGAGTCCACCTAAGTATGCCAAAGGAGTATAACAATAAAGGTATCACCCAACCGTTGAAAGCCCGTATTTTGTTACCGCCGGACAAAAAACTGTTAAGAACTTTTGTCAGGCGGCCAAAAAAACGTTCTTTCACCGATTTCTTAATGTCCTCTACCGCTATACCCAATGACTCTGACATACCTAGGTATCTGTATGTTTCGGTCTCGGAGAGAGATCTGAGAGTTATTATCTCAGAAAGTTGTAAATTCGGTGAATTTACGACCTTCCCCCGCTGTACATGCATAATCGCACACTTATCAACACCGAACTCCATCTTAATGGCATTACTAAAAACTTCCGTAGTTTTTAGTAATGTCACTAAATCTTGGTGCTTCAGTGTGAACAGTTTGAGGTCATCCATATACATCAGGTGAGAAATAACCTCACCCCCTCTACGAAACCGATAGCCTAGCCCTGAATCCTTCAGCAATGTGCTAAGTGGATTCAGTGCTAAACAGAACCACAATGGACTCAAACTGTCGCCCTGGAATATACCACGCTCAATCCTTATCAAGTCATGCGGACCAGAAGCGCACTCACCACTACCTGGTTGACGAAGTACTGTGGTCCACTGCCCCATACATGAGACTAAGAAGGATTTAAGAGTCGGATTAATTTTATACAACTCTAAAATCCTCCCCAGCCATGAATGAGGCACCGAATCATAAGCCTTCTTGTAGTCAATCCAGGCAGTAGAGAGGGCGCCCCTACTCCGCCTAACTTGTTGGCTAATGGTCATGTCAAAAAGGAGTAGCTCCTTAGTACCACGTGACCCAGCCCTACATCCATTCTGAGCACTATCTAAGATGTTATTTGACATTATATGTGAATTTATTTTAGTTCTCAGAATAGATGTAAGGAGCTTGTAGATAGTAGGTAAGCAAGTGATAGGTCTATAGTTTTTAGGTTCCGTGGTACTACCTGATTTATGGAGCAGGAAGGTGATGCCAGTGGTCATAAAAGCGGGTAAGGAACCAGACTCGAGGGCTTCTTGATACTGTGTTGCCAAGCGTTCATGCGAGCTTCGAACCCACTTGATCCAAAAGTTGTGCAATCCGTCCGGCCCAGGACTTTTCCAGTTCTGTGCCGTACGTATTGCGCAACTAACGTCTTCGGAGTTTATTGTAATAGACTCCATGGGCTCGATGTTATCGCATTCACGCTCGACAACACGGATCCAATCACCCTCCGAATGTTCGACGGGCATCGACCATATGTCACGCCAAAATTGATTCATGGCGCGAGCATCGGGCAGTTGTCCGTCGCTCAAACGTTGTCCAGTTCCCTCCCACTCTCGGTACACCTTCCTTTGGTCACTTTGGAAGATACGATTCTGCCAGTATCTGTCTACACGCTCTCTATAGCGACGAATACGACTCGCCCATGCATATACTTTCTGCTTTAGAAAGTCAATACGTTCCGTGACATTAGCTAAGTATTGCTGGGAGCTAATACCGGTCCCAGCGAATGCCTGAGTCACGAAACGCATGACCCGTGGACGATTATTTCCCCGGCTAAAACAGATAAGCTTCGCAATGAGAGTCCTAAATGTGCCGATACGTCGCTCGATTCTTGCCTGCCATACGGGCACACCACCCGATCGTGGTGTACGGTTAAATTCAGGGAATTTAACGCGTGCAACACGACAAGCGGTAATAGCTCCACAGTAAAGAATCGAGTGGGTATCTAGCAAATCATTGCTAGTCCGTAAGTACGGATCTAGCAACGCATTCAGGGCTCCCATCAACGCCAGATTTCGTCTATGCATGGGCAAGCGTGGTAGCCGTGGCCTAGAATTAGGTGCAAACCTATACTGAGAGATCACATCCTCCAAAGTACTCCTTAATTGCTCGCTTACCTGGATAGATATATTACTCGTATCATCTCCCGCGTCGAGCACGGTCTCAACTAAAGTGGCACTAGTTGCAACCGTGTGTGTAGCAGATGATGGTGCACTCGTTAACGCTGGAGCTGGTCGAGTAGATAACACTTCCAGGCGAAGTCGATCAAGCACAGGTTGATCCAGTAACTTGCATCGTTGGATAGCCCGCACTTGATCCGATAGTCGTTGTACGGCAACGGTTATTGTTGGTTCAAGAGCCTGAAACAAAGGGAGCATCCTTGAACGGTATGCAGTCAGGTTGGTTTCCCCATCTGTAGCCTCATAATATGCCCGCATGACATTTTCATTGATGGATGAAGTCCATCGCATGCGGTGCACAATACCACCGGTAGTGGGGACCCTACTCGAAGCTGGTAGGCTTCGGGGTCCCAAACTGCTCGGCGGCCGGCCTCTCCCTCGCCGGCGTACAGGTGTTGGCGACGTCGGCGGGGAAAAATACTCGTCACTTGACGATGAGCTCGACGCCTCAGCAAGCACTTGTGTCGCAGGTGTGCGGTCCGGCGCTTGCGAGGCGGAGCTAAGTGATGAGTCCGGGGGTGTTGGGTGTGCATTCTTACTCCTGGCTCTTGTTATCATCTTTATACATTATTCATAATTCATCCTGTTAATTTTTTCGAAACAATTTTTGATATTTTGATGGTTGACGTTTGTCAAAGCTTCGTTTCATATTTGTAGATTTTGTTGTTGTTGTGATTCTTGTAATAAATTTTGAAATATAATATATAATGAACTTTTTGGTAATAATATTTTGAAATCTGTATGAATTTTATAAATTGAGGCAAGATTATTTTAGATAAAAATATTAAAATATTTTATAGATGAAAATGACGTATGTACAGATGTCTAGAGTTGCCAGTATTTATATTATTATTATTATTATTATCTATCCTGGCTCTTGGTTTGAATTACAGGTGGTTATGGTTTTTCTATGGGGCCTGTCTGTAAGATATGTTGTTACATATACTAGTTCAATAGCAACCCATTTCAGTAAACTTTGGATAAATTTTGGGTATTCACATTCGCCAAAAAAACATGCTAATGTAGGCGAATGTTTTTGACAAACTAAAATGAAATTAAGTGGCTCTGATATAAGTTGCCCAATATATGTTTGCGTTCCACTAGAGTCGCCACATTACATTAAAACACGCAAAAACAAGATCTCAGAACAATAACTACAAACAATAATTAGTTCCATTGTTTGCCACGTAAAAACTGAAACTGCAAAGCTGTAGTGAAGTTACGTCATCCTCGAATGTTAGTAGTTCAGAGCGGTTATGAGCGCTCCATATGTATATACGTAGTATAGAGATAGTTGACCTGAAGGAGTAGTAGCCCGTTGCCGTTTTTGGGTACTTTGAGTATTCTTACCGACTCATACGGCTGTCAGCAGGTGCGCCATAAGCAGGTGAGATAACTTGGGCCCTGGAGATGTTGATAGCGTTCCTTAGAACCCTTAAGTCATAAAAGATGTACGATGTCCCGAAATAAAATTAGACGCGTAAATACGGCGTCTTCCACAATTATCCTCTGAGCTATACCTACACAGATACTAAATATTTTATGACAATTGTTCAGCAATTTCAATACTGACTTTCATAGTAGATTTTCCAACGAGTTGACCCATTTTACCTTTCTACTGAGAAAATGTCGTGGGGGTGATGACCGGTTTCAATGGAGTCGTACCTAAGTAAATATAGTGAAGATTATCAGCAAACTTTACAATAGTAATGGCTTCCACGGCAATAAGATTTGCATGAGAAAACAGTCACAGTCAACAGTACTATTAAAAAGAGTCTTAACTGGGTATTATTACATAGTGTGTCAGGCTACACATAGAATACATTTTCGTAGTCACCTATAATGGCACGTGAATCTATGTAGAAGGCGGAGGTGTTATAATAGGCCCCTACGAGTATAACTCCTGAACTAACAAAGTTATCTAAACCAACTATTAAATATGACATGTATAAGCCATATAATAGTTTTCCATTAAATTTCATGCTACCTATTATAGCAAAAATGCGCTTTAATGTTGAATGTCTAACAAACGGATACCTAGTAACGTTTCTTTGTCGCTTTTTATTTAATTTAATTCTTAAGCATAGGGTGATAAATTAAGTCCTGAAGACCGTTTTCAAGGGCCATTATTTTCCTTAGAGAGAGTAATCATTCACCGAGCCTTTTCCCAACTCAGTTGAGGTCGGCTTTCCAGTCTAACTGAGATTCAAGATTTATCTGACGTCCACAACCCATGGGCGATATGTAAGTTCTGTAGTTAGACAGGTCGGATTTTTGTTTTAGGGCTCAAACTACCCCTAAAGACTGCCATAGATGTTTGTATGACAACATGGACCGACGGCTTCACATGCTCTCCAACGCATGGAGGGGTCTCAATGTCTTAAGAAATGGTCACCCATCCTAAGACCTACTAGACCACGAGCCCCACGATTAATCTCTCTAAGGAAGAGAGGCTAATAAGGTACAGCAATAAGGCAGACATGGAAACACAATCCTGTTTGAGCAGTATTTGTCCAAACCCATCTTGCTGATAGCTAGCGACGAGGTAGAGTTCCAGGCAAACTTAGAATAGAATAGAAAAGAAACCAAAATAAAATACTCGATGTTTTATGTAATAAGATATTGTTCTTAAGTGCTACAATTTTATTGGTTTTACAAAGAACATCAAAGCATAATATGATCTGCGAGATCCTGAACAAACGGAAAGTAATTTAATTTTGCTGAAACGAAGTTTACCAACAAATTGTATCCGTTCCCTGTGGTTGATGTTGGTAGACGATTTTGCCTTTTACCTTCTATCTTGCCGCGTAAAATTTTGCATTTCTTATTATCTTATATATATAATTCTACTGTATGCGTGTATGTCACTGAACTCCTCCTAAACGGCTGGACCGATGTTGATGAATTTTTTTGTGTGTGTTCAAGGGGATTCGAGAATGGTTTAGAATCACAATTTGATTCTTTTTTTTTGCAGGACAACGTCTGTCGGATCCGCTAGTTATATCTATAATTAACGTTTGTTATAAATGCTATTTTTTTATAAATGCGTTTAGTGAAAACCGGTTCATTTGAAATTACAAACAGACACTTCAATTTAATTTATGTGTATAGATAGAGATCTAATAAAGAGAGAGGCTCGTGGTCTAGTGGTAACCGACAATGTTAACACATTGCAAAGGTTAAGCAACATCGAGTCAGGCCGGTCTTAGGATGGGTGACCATTTCTTAAGACACTGAGACCTCTCCGTGCCTCGGAAAGCACGTTAAGCCGTCAGTCCCGGTTGTTATACAAACATCTATGGCAGTCGTTAGGGGTAGTTGGAGCCCTAAATCAAAAATCCGTCCGGTCTAACTACAGAACTTCGATGTCACCCATGGGTTGTGGAGGTCAGATGGCAGTCGCTTCACGGAAAATATCAATGTTCAGCCGAATCGCAGTTAGACTGGAAAGCCGACCCCAACTAAGTTGGGAAAAGGCTCGGTGAATGATGAGATAGAGATCTAATAAAGCTAGAATCTGTATCACATTACCCTGTAATATAAGTCTTGTAGTCAAAATTATGAGTTCGAAGCTTCAAGTATCTACTATGTGTCATCGACACTACTCGCTAATGCTATTAAATGCTCCAACACTACGATCTTTATTACGATTTAACACGAAATTGGATTAAATTTCAGACTGTTCAAATAAAAATTAAAATATCAAAGATGTTAAAAAGTGTTTTGAAGCATACCATATAATCACAAATTTAACGTGAAATATTATTAGAGAATTATGATGAAAGTCTTTTGCTTTTTTTCATTGAACTTTCTGATTCCTTTGGGAACGCAAAAAATTACTACAAAATTACTACTTAGAGAGAGTGGATTGAAAAGTAGTCGGCCTAACACTGATCCATTTAGTTCTAAAAATCAAATCTACCCACATTATTTACTTCAGTTCAGACCTGTTAATTGTGTGAAGTTTGAAACGTGTGCGATAATTAGTTTTTATTTTATAAATTTATTAACAAAGCAATCTGACATCGTTTTAAATCGAGAAGCGTGCCGTCATTAAGTACCTCCAGGAGAGGCTGTCATCAAAAGCCGTCCATGATGATAATATGGTCAGTACATTAGGGGATTGCGCTCTTTCATATTCATCCGTCAAAAAATGTATAGCAGAATTCAAGGGTGGTAGAGAGAGTGTGAAAGACGAACCCCGCTCTGCCTTCGACGTCCACTACTGACGAAAATGTTAAATAAATACTCTACTTAATTATGGGAGACCGCAGATTGAAAATTAGAGAGATAGCCGAGATTATAGGCATCTCTTATGAACGTACTCAAAACATAATATTGAACGTGTTTGGTTTCCACAAGGTGTCTGCGAGGTGGGTTCCGCGACTGCTTTCAGTTGAGCAAAAAAGAATGCGATTGACTATTGCACGCGACTGTTTGGAGTTATTTGAAGCCGATGAATGTGATTTTTTGAATCGTTTTGTTACTATGGACGAAACATGGGTTCATTACTGTACACCGGAAACAAAACAACAATCAAAACAGTGGAAAAGACCTGGTTCACCACCCCCCAAAAAGGCTAAGTCGATTTTGTCGGCAAGTAAGGTGATGGCTTCAGTATCCTGGGACTCGAAGGGTGTGATTATGGTTGATTATCTTGAAAGGGGTCGAACTATAAACTCTGATTATTAATGCACCTCAGCACCAAACGTCCGGGAATGATCAGAGGAAAAGTCCTGTTTCATCAAGATAACGCTCGTGGCCACACGTCTGTCCAATCAATGGCAGAAATTCACAACTGTGGCTTTTAACTATTACCGCATCCACCTTATTCACCTGATCTGGCACCGTCAGACTTTTTTCTGTTCCCTAACCTAAAAATCACTTGGGAGGTCAAAGATTTTTGACAAAAGTCGAGGTCAAAGCAGCAGTAGACGCATATTTTGACTCTAAGGAAGTATCTTTTTTTTTTCAACGGGCTAAATGCTTAGCAGGGAAGATGGCAAAAGTGAATTGAACTTGATGGTGATTACGTTGAAAAATAAAAATATATTTCATTTATTATGTATTTATTTTCTTGGTTAGGCCGATTACTTTTCAATCCACCCTCGTAATAACATATAACACAACAGACAATTATCACATGAGGGTTTGCAAGCATACTTCTCAACCTCAAACGAAACAAATGTGATATACAAATGCACCAAATGGGTATCCAGTTCAGCATGTGCCAGATAGAAACCTGAGACGGGATTTCAACTAGAACCCGATTGAGCAGTGACACACGGACGCCTCGTTTTTGACAATGTGTCAATTATGTCACGTGCCGAAATTTTCTTCAATTTAGTTCACACTGCTGACAGTGCCATGAACTTGGGTTTTTGGCGTGCGCGTGGCTAGTAGCTTTTAGGTTACCTCTGGCGCTGGGCAAAAATCCAGGTCCACACACTCAATTGCAATACCGAACAATGTCCCACACCGTGAACTATTTCAGCGTAACTAGTTCTTCTGTACGGGAAATATCAACTGTAACCTTGACATTGGCAAAGTCATCGATGAACGATGGAGCCACGTACCTAAAAACAGAAGAAGACTGCCATGGTCTTGGAGCTGACGTATAATTAGGTACATTACTTGGATCATCTGATAATTTCAACGCAGATTGTAATCTCTTCAACTGAGCCCGCATATACCTTGCATCAGTCCGTTCGTGCTACGAAATTTAATGAAGGTACCGTCTCGACCGGGCATAAATCCGGGTGTTATCGTTTTATCAATGGCTTTACCCAGCGGCGGCTGTTGTGACGTAACATTCATGGTGAATTGTTTTTATAATGTAGTATAGTCGGTTTTATTTGTTTTGGTATCCTTATTGATAAGGATAACAAAATGATGTTGATATTTTTTTTATACATTAAAGTAGCTTTATATACCTTAACTATAATATTACAATCTAGCCTATTGACTAATGAGTAACTTATTTTGACCTAATATACTACGTAAACAATAATTAAGAACGTGTCCAATAACACTTTACTTAGAGTATGTTAAGGCGAAGACACTTTGTTCATGTGTTCTTATCGCAGTACTTATCATTACATTTATTAGTTCGGCACTATAACACTAAGCTAACTCGAACGGTTTGGTCCGTTTTAGTCTTCTCAATAATTCAGTCAAAAAACGCGTGATGAATGAAGAAGCGGTAGGTAAAGGTATATTATACGCCCACTATTCGCCAGTAACTTTAGGTTCACGCAGAAACCTTGTCACTTGAATAATAATCTTGACCTATCATGAAACAATCACTCAAGTAGCCTCTTTCACGTTTCCTATAGTAAAGTTGAAACAGGAAGGTTTTCAGTTTCCTGTTGCTTAGAAACTGTACAGAGCCTACAGGCTGGGAAGCAACGTGATATTAGCTTATATAATTTACGCTTTCGATTGTCGGCACTTGGTGGAACATATAGTAATACATTATGAAATGACTCACTTGTACAGATATTCCACAATTTTTTAATTATTAGTAGGACCTGACCGGTTTCGCTCTATGGCATCTTCAAAGGTGCTCCACACTTATTCACATCACATATTTTAAAAAACATTTCCTATACTTTGTGTTAAATAATGTGGAGCACCTTTGAAGATGCCATAGAGCGAAACCGGTCAGGTCCTACTAATAATTAAAAAATTGTGGAATATATGTACAAGTGAGTCATTTCATAATGTATTGATATTAGCTTGTTTCGAGGTCACGTGTCTTTGAATCTTGCCACGTGCCGTTTTAAACGTAATAAAATGACTTGTCACGTTTAAGAACTTAGTTGTGTCGGTGTCAAATAACGTTAAATAGAACTGGACGACACGGAACCCTGTGGCATAGCATACTATTATCTTCATCTGATTACTTCAAGAGGTTACAGAAAATATTCGTAGTAGTTAGACAAAATGGCAACATTTAATTTATACAAAGTGAAATTGAAGTTCTGCGTAATATCTTAAACTAAGATACTATTAATGATGTCGATTGCATGGGAGTAATATTATTTACGAGTGGTCGCTCTGTGGTCGAACAGTAGACCTCGCGAACATTATAAACATTATTTGAGCTTTCCCCCAATCCAAAAAATCACTCGATGAAAAAAAAAAATTAAATCAAGGAATATTTGTGCCTAGTTTCGTGGCTGCTAGCCCGGAACACACATACAGAAACGGACGGTAGCAAAATTGTTCAATCTCGAAATGTAGACGCTTCGCTCGCTGTAGCCCAAGTAATCTTCACCTGAACGCGGTTGCCACCCTTGGCAAACGGTTATATATGGTTCGCCCCCCCTATTACGTGAGACCATCAAAGTGGCAAAATGTGACATCAACCGCCTTTGTCTATCCCGACTTTAAAGACGTCACTTTGCGTGTGATTAAAGATCAGTCTTTCCCGAATCTCATTCTAAGACCTCATTATACTGTTATTGTTACTTTATCATTTATTTTGTCCTTATTTTCAGCAGTTACTTTGTCATTATTTGGTAATAATGTTCCAGTAATCACGAGCAAACGTTAAGAAATATTTGTAAGAAAACGAAATTAATTTTGTGAGCTAATGTATTATTATTACTATTACCTATTTCGAAATGATTATTTACTAAAGATTGTTCAACAAAATAAATGAAGCAATGTATCTGCGATTTGAATGTAATTTGTTCCGAACAGTTAGCTATTAATACACGATATCTAACTGTTGGATCTGTAGTGGAAACACTTCACAAAAACAGGAAATGCATTACACAACCACAGTTTGCCAGCATTTTTAGTTCCACGTGACAAGGGGTAAAGCCTATTGCCGTCACCGGGCACACATAAAATGGGTTAAGTCCAAAATGGCAGAATGATTTTAATAAAATTTTGTAATTTTGAAAAAAAAAAAACAATTTAAAACCCGTTGCCTTACAATGAAATGTTGATGAAAGGCAACAAAATCTTACGTGCCAGCCGCTATGGCTATGGCATATATATATAACCCTAAGAAGATATAGATCATCGATGAAATGTTTTATAATTATATGTACCTAATCTATCTACTTAGAGGCTCTACCTATCCGCATACCAATAGGTAACTTCATTGTTCGAGGAGCTCTAATTTTGATGCCTTGATTTAGTGTTCCCTGTGCAAAATTTTTGATTGCTAATTTAACTGATTGACTCAAACCTCATCGTTCCTGGTTCCAAAGCGCCAGTGTAGATAAGTCGCTTACATAAATTTAGATAAGTAGGTACTATTCTAAACTTAAAAACTGTATAAATTCTGAAAAGAGCTTACATTCTTCTCTTCTGTTCTGCTTCTAAGCTTCCACGAAAGTATTAGTCAGGCAGAAGGGGATCTGCTTATCAGCACTTATGTCTTCTTATCACTATGAGTCATTCACAAATTCTGACCAACGTGTTACTTCACTGCTAGACACAAAATGAATGTAATTTATGAATGGAAAGCTCTCACTAGATTCCTTTAAAGTACATCGGATGGTATCTATTTTTAGTCACACCTTTTATACACGATTACCCCCAATATTTAGGCTTATTCCCTCCCTTGAACACACACAGTGATTTTACGAATGAACTACTGTAAAAAGACACCGAAACTGTGCTCTAAAATATGTATTTTTTCAGAAAATATAAGCAGAAAGTGGAAAAACCTTCCGCGCCGAGGTTTCCCGATTTGTATGGAAGAGGGCGCGTCTGAACTCTCCATAATATTCACGTATCGTCTAAAAATATCAACGTGTAAAATGTTATATTAATTTGAACTTTAACATTATTCGATATGGTCTTTTTTCCATCTATGCAGTTGTTGGATAATGTGTCAAAGTGTTGCGTTAACTGAGGGTGTGTGCGTTAAGTTATTGGCGCATGCGCAATGCAGATTGTGAGATGGCAACAAAAATCAATCCCCGCCGTCCGTGGGTGTTATGTAATGACTGATACTTGTACGTAGATGTCGACAGCCATATTTACCCCTAATTGGTATAAAACTTACAACAAATACGTATACCACGAAGGCAATGTAGAGAGCTTACACCTACCTACATTCTTAATTAGAGTAAGTACGTAAAGAATAAAGGTTGGATAATAATTGTCTAATTTAGTATGTACGTTGGCGGGTGCGTTGGTGTTCTCTGAGTGTATTAAGGCCGATGAAACCTTTGAAATACCCACTCTATCTGAATAATATACCGTATAATTTTAAAGCAATATTTTCGTTATTCAAATCTGCCTACTTCATGAAGACCTATTGGTAGTTTATCTGTTCACTGTTTTCATATAATTGGTACACTCACATATTGAATTTTAATAAAGAAATTTAATAAAGAAAGTAGGTAATGAACCTACTTTCTACAAAAAAAAGATGGTCTATTGTTTTGTAATCTGTACCTAGGGATATACTTACGAATAAGTAACGAAGTTAATTAATAGAGTATACGTAAAAAGACCGAATAACTCCATGTTCAATTAATCAAAGTTTAATAATGTTATACAAAACGCACAGGGCGTTAGTCGTACGTTTTAGCACGAGCAGGATTTTAGGAACTTAATCACGCGCAACCCTTTGAGTATTTGTAAATGAAAATTAGCAGATACTTGAATTAGCACATAGAGTGGTTTCTACCCAATAATTCCCGTGGGTGTCTATATACAGAAATGGTGAATGTAATTTTTGTCCCCCCTTAGCTCTCGAGAACTGCTTATGCTCCAATGATGTTTGACCCCTCTATGGATAGCCCTCGATCTGGAGGCAATCCAAAAAACCGAAAATTTGACCTAGCGCTAAGGGGTCAAAAGATATAGGCCAAAACCTATGGCGTGGTGCGGCGGGAAGCACCGCGCAAGACACCGTACTAGTTAGAAAAGATTATACCCGCGGTATCTCCTTCTAAAACTTAACGCACTGTACCTAGTTGGGAACCTAAAAACTCCACGCGGGCGAAGCTGTGCGTATCAGCTAGTCTATATTAAAATTAAAAAGAGGAAAGAATTGTTTGTTTGTTTGTTTGAATTAAATAAACTCCGTAAGCGCAACAGAACTACTGAACCGATATAGAAAATTCTTTCACTGGTATGTAGGTACATACCCTAGCTACATTATCTCTGAGTAACATTGACTACTTTTTACCTGGTTAATTATGAGTTCCCACGGAAATCGGTAACGAGAAAACTATATCACGTAGGCGGAGACGCGTTGATCGACTAGTATTGTATAAATATATTAAGAAAGACATTAACATGTAACACACATTCATAAATCATAAGTCTAATTCCGGAAGTGACACGGAAGTTAGGCGTGATGTATGCGCGGGCGCAACCAATGTCAATATCGAGGCAAACCGGCTCGTATCTCAGGTGTCAACCACCGTCTTTATGTTGAAGTCTCGTGAGTCGTGATGCAACATGATTATATGCGTTTAGTAATACGAGAGAGAGAGATAAATAAAATTGAAATATCTGTGTGTAATCACAAGTTAACATCTCTTAAAGTACCTGTGGGTATTATACCGGTACTCAGGTAGGTAAAGGAGGAAGATAGCAGATACCTGATGTTACAAGGTGTAAGATAGGTTACTTTTTATCCAGGGAATGTGTTACCGCTGGAATTGGTAATCTTAAAACTATTTCACGCGGGTGAAGGACCATACAAAAGAAGAAGGCCCATAAATGTACGGTCTACGTACACGAAGAATAAATTATACTGCAACTTTGAGATGTAAAAATAACAGTAGACAATAATCTATTGCTTGATGTGAGCTAAAGTTAAATTGTCATTAAATCTATAATGTGTTAGCTGGATTGCTGACGAAGCGAAATGTTCGGTCATGTACGGTCATTAGCTCGTACACAAGGGGCGTCCGGTAAAACATACGTGAATGAATTCGCGCCTATATCGCCGAAGTAGTAGTCCCGGGTAAGCAAAGGTTATCCTATTGCCGTTACTGGGCACTTTCTCTGTAATCTGACCCTAAAGGGAAACAGCCATGACCGATATTACATACCTACAATCTCTGCAGTTCGGGCGTTTAGTTGCATTTAATAAAAGAGGTTATCGGCGGACCCCCAGTGTTAATACTCACAAACCCGTTATCATAGCGCTCGGAAGAGTCTGTTATCCAATAATAACGCAGAAAATTAAAAAAAAGAATGTGTTAATTGAGTCACGAAATCGCCATTTGCTGGCGATATCCTTGGGCACGAAAAACTCTACAAGTGCCTCGTTGATAGCGCAAGAAATACGTTTCAAATTATACGGCAACAGGCCCTCTAGGTAGGTAACAGACAAATATAACAATATCCCTAAAAGAGTAGGCAGAGATAGGAGAGACACACCTACATTTCGCTAGTAATTTTGTCGGTCCCACGTAATAGGGGACAAGCCTATTGCCGTTACCTGGTTTTATAGACAGTCCAAAACCACTCTGTGATTCAAACCAAAATTCCAACAGCTGCGTTCTCTGGGCGAAATATGGACCCAGATTCGGGGATATTGACTATGTCATGTTTGTGTAGAACAGAATAAAGAACTTATAGTTATTTATTGCGATAGGTAGGTACTTATGGTTTTGTATTTTGATGAAATTATATTTTCTGTTGCGTTTATTATTGGCTGACATTTGTACTAATGTTAATACGAGTGTTGTAAGTGAAAGATCGTAAGTTCTTTGTTGTGCAAGTGACCTCTGACGAGTGTGAGGTCACGCGGTGACCTTGAATCTAAGTACTATGGAGACCAGTTCCATACTTGGCAAACAAACGATAGATCTAAATAATATTTTAGTAGACATTCATTCCTTTATTCGCACACCCACACAGCGTGTACTTTGGATGTTTTTGCCGGAGTCTTGTCCGTCCGTCAGCAGGTGTACCGCTTGTAAGTGAGAATGACTAAATGCACATAATCTCTGTATGCTTAAACTTTACCGTATCGAATACCTACGTTCATTCGTTATTTTAATTTATCGTGATTTTATTCATAGTTATATCCATGGACCTAGTATAAGAGAGGACATGCCCTATGCAACTGTGCACTGTGCCATTCTAAGTAGGAACTGACGTTATCAAATGTTGGCGTGGTTTCATGAAAGTAATATCTCTTATAATATCTCTATGGTTATATCATTGTTCTTTGACATATATGTAGACCAAAAACAAAAAAACGGACGGTCTTGGCTTTGAAAAGAATACTTCGGATAATGTAGAGAACTGTAAAATAATATTTATACTTGTCACTTTTTAGTGATAAGGCCGCCATTTGTAGATACATATTTAAACCTGAATATTTTATAATGTAATGTTGTATTGGTGTACAATAAAGTTGTATTTTATTCTTGTTAAGAAAGAGTTAGAGAATAAAAATAAACAGACAAGACATCCAGTGACAGATTCTGATAAATTTTAGTAAAACGAACTTGTTGGTTAAAATCTAAAGGAAAGAAAATAACCATTATTCTAAGAACTTGTAAAAGTATAATTTAAAACAACAAATATCTTCCAACAAAAGTATTGGATGTTTTATGGATCATTTCTTGGAAAATGAGGGGTGCCAGCTCATCCTAAGCGCATAATTCATGAACATTCTGTGAATGGGGGCGGCTATAGGGAGAGATAATGTTTTATAACCTTTGACCTTCAGGCAAGCGAGTTTACATTCTAAAACTCCTAGAGGTAGAAAGTGGTTTTATTTACTTACTTTATATATTTTTCATTTTGATCTTGTTTGATCATAGTACTTAATTTTGTACAACAATATATTCAATTTAATATTTTTCTAAATAATAATTTAATAAGCATTTATTGACACAATTTTTACATAGTATACAGTATTCAAGTTACAGTAGTTACAAAGTTTACACGAATAGGGAACTCTGCCTCGTAAACTAGGTGAGATACCTGTATCTTAGGAGGCAGTGTTCAGCTTTACAGGTACTGCTAATTTAGTAAAGTTAAGTAGTGTCTGACTCGATTCTTTGTGTGATTTTTTGATTCTGATGTGTCGCCAACTTACCTATTAAAACATTTACATAGGAAATTACGATGTGTGTGTGTGTGTTGTGTGGATGCGTATGTGTGCTATGAGTGTAGTATATTATTTGAGGAATGTTAGTAACGATTCAGTGCCATTTTTTTTTTTTTTCACCTTGTCGAGACCGCGGCCACTCCCATGCCCATTGCTGCGGGCGTCTCTGGTGACAATAAGGTATTCCTAGTGGCGCCCGGCGGACTTTGGCCACGCATGTAGTCTCTTCGGGGGTTTGGTTGGAATGAAAATCCCGCGTCGTAGGGGTTGGGTTATACCCCGCGTCGGTGAGTGAATCTGGTTGCGTGCTGTGGGGCAAGGGCCCCGGAGCACGCAACCCTTCTAGCCTGCTTCTGTAAGGACGGCGGGTAGCTATCCCGCCGTCCACAGGCCCCGATCATGGAGGTCGATGGTCCTGGGCGTAGATGAGCCAGCGGCGCCCTGGCCGCTGACTGCGGAACTCAGCAGGGAGGGTACGCACCCTCTCCCTCTCAGCCGCTTCCTTCGCGAGCATGACTTGCTCGCAGAAGGATACGGCCGCGTTCCACCTACTCGCGCTGGAGACCATGGCTTGGAGTATGGTTTCCAGCGAGAGGATATCCACGCCCAGACCCACTACGAGGTCCCGGCGCTGACTCGCCCACGCTGTGCACTACACCAACGTGTGGAGTGCGGTGTAGTCGTCGGAAACTTCGCAGTGTTGACTCCAGGGTGTGACCTCACGATGGATGCGAAACAGATAGCTACCGAAGCATCCATGCCCGGTAACGATCTGCGTCGCACGATACGTGAGGTCACCATGCCGCCTCTGCAGCCACTCGTCCATTTTCGGTCTCACCGCCGCGATGACGCTGGTTCCCCACTTTGGTTGATCAAGTCGCACCCTCCAAGTCTCCATGAGATCCTGGCGGAGTTGGGACCTCTGGTCCTCGATTTCTCAAGTCGCAGGCCTGTGGTCCATCTCCAGCGCCTCCTTATGCCATTGAAACCATGACGCAAGGGCTCTCGCTTCCAGGTCCCATGGAGGGACGATTCAGTGCTGGAATAATCTAAATACATTCGTGTCTACATCGATGTATACTAATATTTTAAACTAGCTGTTGCCCGCAGCTCTGCCTACGTGTTACTTTAGATCTACATAACTTTTTTATTTATGACCCGATTGAAAACCAAACCTTAAATGTTAAGTTGAATAAACCACAACGCATTACTGAAAACCGCAAATTCAAATCAAAAATTCAAATCGGTGAAGCCGTTTCTGAGATTAGCGTTTTCAAACATTCAGACAAACAGACAAAAGTTCTAAAAACCATTGTATTGGCTTTTATTGCGTTCATAAAGGCCCCTACAACAGTTTCTCTATGATATCTTCTATTATATTCTCTATTATACCATACAAATTCATGTTAAGATACGAAAATATGAAATATTATTTATTATCTTCGTCGTGTGTGATAGTCCATTGAATATAGTATTATAGTATCTTAGCCGTGTGCAGCGCCCCTTAGTGAACTCCACTGCGGGTGACATAACCTACGACAAATTTATTATTTGCGGTTGGTACAGTAATCGGGTCTAGGGATCGAACCGCAAAATTAAGTTTGTTTTTTTATTGTATTTACTTTTCCGAGATAAAAAGTAAGCCAGTAGGTGCCCCTCAAGGTCACGACGGGTGTTGCTCAAGTCGTGGGTCGGATACGGCGGCTGGGACTGGAGGTGGCCTTGCACAAGTCCGAGGTTCTGTGTTTTCACAGACCTCGGAACGGTCCACCTGAAGGTTCCAGCATAAATGTGGGAGGCGTTAGCATCGGCATCAAGCCCTCGATGAAGTATCTAGGGATCGTACTTGATAGCCGATGGAACTTCGGACCACATTTCCGAAGTTTGGTCCCCAAGGTGACACAGGCATCGGTCGCGCTTTCGCGACTGATGCCCAACCTAAAGGGACCCAACGCTTCCTGCAGGAGACTGTACCTGGGGATCGTGCAGAGTATGGCCCTATACGGGGCTCCCGTATGGGCGGCGCGGTTGACGGCCAACAACTCAACGCTCCTTAACAGACCGTTGAGGACCTTGGCCGTCAAAACAATAAGGGGCTACCGCACGATCTCCGGAGAGGCTGCATGTCTCCTAGCCGGTACCCCTCCATGGGACCTGGAAGCGAGAGCCCTTGCGTCATTGTTCCAATGGCGCAAGGAGGCGCTGGAGCGGGACCACAGGCCTGCGTCTCGAGAAATCGATGACCGGCGGTCCAAACTCCGCCAGGATCTCATGGAGTCATGGAGGGTAAGACTTGAGCAACCCAAGTGGGGTGCCACCATCATCGCGGCGGTGAGACCGATCATGGACGATTGGCTGCAGAGGCAGCATGGTGACCTCACGTATCGTGCGACGCAGATCGTTACCGGGCATGGATGCTTCGGTAGCTATCTGTTTCGCATCCATCGTGAGGTCACACCCCGGTGTCAACACTGCGAGGTTTCCGACGATGACACCGCACTCCACACGTTGGTGGAGTGCTCAGCGTGGGCGAGTCAGCGCCGGGACCTCGTAGTGGGTCTGGGCGTGGATACCCTCTCGCTGGAGACCATGCTTCAAGCCATGGTCTCCAGCGGGAGTAGGTGGAACGCGGCCGTGTCCTTCTGCGAGCAAGTCGTGCTCGCGAAGGAGGCGGCCGAGAGGGAGAGGGAGCGTGCTCTCCCCGCCGAGTTCCGTAGTCAGCGGCGAGGCCGCCGCAGACTCATCTACGCCCAAGACCATCGACCTCCATGATCGGGGCCTGAGGACGGCGGGATCGCCACCCGTCGTCCTTACAGAAGCAGGCTAGAAGGGTTGCGTGCTGCGGGGCCTTTGCCCCATAGCACGCAACCAGATTCACTCATTGACGCGGGATAAAACCCTACCCCAACGACGCGGGATTCTCATCCCGACCCATCAAAGTCCACCGGGCGCCACTGGAAATACGTTTTGCTTGTAACCAGAGACGCCCGGCAACGGACGTTAGAGCGGCCGCGGCCTTGGTCGCGCAACTAAAAAAAAAAAAAAAAAAGTAGGTGCCCAGGATATTAAAGAATAGTTATACCAAGTTTCATCGTAATCGAACCGGTAGTTATTGCGTGATGCCTGAACAAACAGACAGACAGACAAATTATTTTTCTCTAGGTCTAGTAACACCCCCTGCCATTTATTTTTTTGATATTTTGAATGTACAGAATTTTCACATCTACAGATTTATTATAAGTATAGATAAACAATGCCGTTGCAATGCAAGTTGAATGCCGTTACCGAGTACGAAACACAATAATAAACGTTAGGCTGGGTATCAAAACATAAAAATATTATAGTCTATATACATATAAAAAATATAGTAGGTACACATAAGTACTATATTTTTTTACGCATTATTTCTACAAAAAAATGATTTCTTATAAAAATATATCATGAATGAAATTATATAGTCGAGTGCAATATTCCGGTTGTACTGACGAGTTCTCGTTATGTAATGGAAAAATATTATGAGTATTGCTTAGTAGCAGGTGAGAATCTAAAGTAGTTAATAAATAAACATACACGAAGAACAATATGATGACGAAATAAGATGTCTTGGGCTAGTAGTGTCTTGATCAGTTGGTAGAACGTTCCTCCTGGAAAGGAATCAGCCGCTGGTTCGAGTCCAGTCCAAGACTATAGTTTTTGTAATTCATCATTCACCGAGCCTTTTCCCAACTGAGTTGGGGTCGGCTTTCCAGTCTAAATGCGATTCGGCTGAACATCGATATTTTCCGTGAAGCGACTGCCATCTGACCTCCACAGCCCATGGGCGATATCGAAGTTCTGTAGTTAGACCGGTCGGATTTTTGATTTAGGGCTCCAACTACCCCTAACGACTGCCATAGATGTTTGTATGACAACCGGGACGGCTTAACATGCTCTCCGAGGCATGGAGGGGTCTCAGTGTCTTAAGCAATGGTCACCCATCCTAAGACCGGCCTGACTCTATGTTGCTTAACCTTTGCAATGTGTTAACATTGTCGGTTACCACTAGACCACGAGCCCCTCGAGCCCACGAGTTTTTGTAATTCATATTGTTAAATTATACGAGACACGAAGAAATTTTTTATTTAGTCGACCTGTGTTTCTAGTACCAGCTGGTACCGCTGGTGTGAAATGTATGGAGGAATACGAAAACGTATTTCGAATTATTAACGTAAGGAACTGGTACTAGACACACTGAGTTAGTTATTTGAACTAACATTATTTATTTTTACAATTTTATAAATAGAGAACCGTCTCTTTTTGTTTCTTTGTAAAAAATGTCTTCAGGTGGATTTAGCAATGAAATTAGATTATTCAAAAAATATTAAATTAGATTAACTGAAACTTAAATCAACACACAAACTAATTGAGGTTATTTTCAGTAATTATATTGATTCCGTTAACATGTATCTCACATTTTATTCCCGTAAGTGTTTTTTGTTAATACATATATATATATTTCTATGGATTTAATATATATCCATAGAAATCGCCCATCATAATATATATCCATAAGCGTAGATAGAAAGCCTGGTAAATATTATTCAAAGTGGCGAAATAAGGGGTGATTCTTCCCTTCGGGGATTGTGTGTGTACTCTACATTATAGTTTTTAGGGCTCCGTACCCAAAGGGTAAAACGGAAACCTTATTACTAAGACTTTGTTATCCGTCCGTCCCCAGGCTGTATCTCAAGAACTGTGATAGTTAGCAGGTTGAAGTTTTCACAGATGATGTATTTCTGTTGCCGTTTAAAACACAGAATATAATCTCGTATTTAAGGGATATCCCATTTAAAAAAATGTGTTCTTTTGCCGCTTTATTACGAAACTATTTGTGCGCGAGTCCGAATCGCACTTGCCTGGTTTTTAACTGTTCTCTGAGTGAATTTCATAGTCGTAAGAAAACTGTAATACAAAATAATGAAACCTTTTGAACAAAACGTCTAGTCTGTTGCAATTGCAACATGTCATAAGCTATTTAACGACGTAAGATTTATGTTCCACTTGTCGCGCGACACAAATCTCAGTAGAATTTCCTATTATTGAAACTGTGAAATCAGTCGATTTCTACATAGTGTGTTGAGTTTAAATTCTTTCATAAGCTTCATTTTATTATATTACTAGCGGGTACCCACGGCATCACCCGCTTGACAAATATAAACTAAAACTTTTTCAAGAACCACGCTATACATTGGAGAAAACCGCATCTAAATCCGTTGCATAGTTTTAAAGATCTAAGCAAACATAGGGACAGACAGACGGTGGAAGCGACTTTGTTTTATACTGTCAGTACAGTTAGAGCAATCAGTAAGCAGTCGAGGCTAAAAAATCAATCAGTTGTCGATACAAAATAATCGGTCACCAGTCGAGGAACAGCAATACTCGTAGGTTATTATTTGAGGCAATACAATCGGGCAGTGATCGAAACGTTGATCGGAGACCGTAGAACCAGTAGAACGCTTCCAGTGTATTGTTGCTGTGTGCTTTTAGTTTTTCTGATTTGACCGCCAGATGAAGAAAGGAAAGTACCTGAGGATTATTTTAAATTTCCAGCCACCAAGTATGTGTATGCTAGCCGACCTTTGTAATCACACATGGATACCGGAGTGCGCTAAGGGTTTTGCTAAGTATGATTACAGACTATTTATTGACGAATGCGATATGATAGAGTATAACTGTGATTATAACAGGAGTGAGTCACTTGCATCACTATAATAGTTCTATAGTAGTTAGCATTTAAGAAGATCCTTAGAAAATTTGTGTATAGACACAGATACTTAATGCCAATTTCGTCTATAACAGACAATTCAATTTGGAACGTCCGACAGACATCGTTTTTGGTGGCTGAATAGACCAATCCGCGAGCCTGCATATCCTTCCATATGCCTGAAATGAGAAGCCTGTGGCAGCCAATGATGGCTCTGGACAACCCCGATGTCTTCTCCGTCTCCTATCGACGAGTGCCGCAAGCCAAGCTTTGTCACAGTTATCGCGACCCTCCAAAACGCTCCGTCGCCAATTCGCACGGTCTTCTGCGAGCTTCTCCACAAATAAACTATACTAGTAGATACAAATGCCTCATCCCATACAAAGATTTGGGGCCGTTCTTACGCACGCCGACTTTTATTACGAATATTTCCCTAGCGAGTGTTATTGTAAAATCCCCTACAGATGTAGTGTGTTGATTAACGGTCATTTAACGCAGCGTCTAGGTAATTATTAGGTAGACGCGACTTATTAAACCACCACAACTAAGAACCATAATCTAATTACTTAAAATGTTTAACTTGTTTTAATTTTCAGATTACACAGTAACAAATTACTCAGATTGTTTCTCAGTCTTTGTGACTATGTGTCCACCCATGCCAACGTGCGCAGCTTGTCCAAAATGTAAAGCTTGTAGGATGGGAAATTATGTTTTACGTGACGGTAGAAAAATGTTTTATGATCCAATTGTTACATTGCCCATGAGCAAGCGTATCGGAAGAGATCATGTTCACCGTGGACACGAGGGGCACGATCACTTTGTTGAACATATACATTTGCGCAACGGACATAAGGGTTATGGAGTGTTAAAAAGTTATTATGAAACATATGAAACAGCACTTACTCCTGAACGTACAAAAGGACGTGGCGTCCACGGTAGAAGATACCATGTGAGTCCTGGAAGAAAACTTATACCCAGATATTACTCGAAGTCAACTAAACCTACCAAAAAGAAACCTAAAATGAAAACTAAAACGACGATGGAAGTTACTACTATGACGACGACGAAAAGCATGACTTATAAGACGGCGAAAAGTACTGCTAAACTGACGTCTAAACAGGTATTCTATAGGTACAGTTCGCGAGGGATGAGTCTTGCATTTATGTGAGTGCAGTGTACGTGAATGTATACGTGACCTCTTTTACACACACATGTGTTGTACACACAGCTACACACTGAGTTTTTACTCTACTTTTCGTGGTCATTCACTCAAATGCAAAGCTCAGCTTATCCCCCGCGAACTGTATTTGGTTATACTATACCCAAACCGGTAATCAACATTTGGTGTAGATCTCGTGATTTATTCAAAATCCTGCGCATATTAGGCATTAAGGTAGACATGTTCTAAGCAGATCAACAGCTAATAATTGCAATAGGATTCAAAATTATCTCCCCAAAATCCGTCTGAGCCGTTTTATGTGACTTGCGAATACTAAGACACGAAGAAATTTATTTTTGCAATTTTGTGATAAGTACCTATTACATATAACTAGTGGTTCTGTGAACCGTAGACTTCGGGAGCGGCTTTGTTTAGAAAATTTCTTCTTCAATTTTCTTTATTACACTTTCATTTGTCATCCAATCCAAAAAAATATCATTCAAATGTTATTCATTGTAAGCAAGGAGTGTGTGTGTAAAGTCTCATGCAAATCGGTTAATAAATACGGCCTCAACCATGATCTGACAGAACCTGTAGATGAAGAGGTACAGACGAAAGAAATTCTCCCCAGTCTGCAAGTTGAAACGGAGACTTCGGTCGCTTCGCTCCCTCAGTCAACCAACTCGAACTCTCCCCAAAATCCGTCTGAGCCGTTTTATGTGACTTGCGAACACGAAGAATTGTATTTTTGAAATTTTGTGATACCTATTACATATAACAAAACCCAAACTATATCGTGTCTTTAACACGTTCAGTGCTATACGAGGTCTAAAACACCATGTACGTGTCTCGCCTCTAGTGCGGTAAGGAGAAATTTAAACTTCTATTTGGTTCAGTGTAGGAGAGTGATAACTATATATCTGAGATGTACTATTGATTCCGAGTTCCTTGGTATACCTACTTTTAGGCGAGATTATTTACACCTCGTGCCATACTGAATAAATAAAATTTCTATACAGTGCTGAACGAGGTTGGAAACACCTCGTATCCCCTCACGCCTCGTACCGCACCTAGCGCTAGCTTCGCGCTTGTGCAACGCATTCGAGTCTGCGCGACAAGATAATAATATTGCTGCCGAGTATGTCGATATCTGGTTGTACAATTTCTGATGACTCTAATTTGTCCAGATGTAAAAAAACAAGAAATAGAGGTCTCTGTGATTGTTGAAAATGTTTTGAACAATGTTGATCGAAAAAAACAAAACAGGGGTAGTAAATATTTTTTTACGAAAAACTTTGCACCCTCTTACCAAGTCGTGAGGTTGACAAAAAGTCAAATAATAATCACAGAATGCACTGATTGTCAAAAATGTTATTGTTTACCGTGTTTTAACGAAAAACACGCCTAGGATTGTATATAATTAATTAATAACAATAAAAATTACTTACATGTGTAGCAGATTACCTTAGTATTACGCGTGGAGTCGAATACCTTCCCGCTCGCACAGCAACTATCTGTTTCATTCTACAACCACCACCACCATCTTAACAGCAAGATGGAGGGACGTGCCCGCCTATTTAAACCGCACGCGCAACGATCAAGTTGTCATTTAACCGTTAGGAGACGCTGAGTGAGATAGCCCCGCAGTCCACTCAGTAGTCTGGTAGAAGCTAACCTGAGCGATAGCCCCGCAGTCCAAAGGTTCAGCTAAGTATTGAGGTCTTTAGAGGAGATAACCCCGCAGTCCCTCTTTAGATACGCAGCGTAGGGAGGTGAGGAGCGATAGCCCCGCAGTCCTCTTCCACCTCAAATAGGGTTGTAACATTGTATGTATACATATAAGTTTGTATCATTGTTTATAACAATAAACCAGATATATGGTCAAGCAAGCCAACAGACGCCTTTGATTTCTACTCTGGACACCCTAACCTGTGATAAATAAATAAATACCTACAATGAAATGAAATCGATAATATTTTCCACCCCTAAACTATATGAAAAACTGCTCTTTTTCAGTGTGGTAATTAGATCCCACATTTAATTTTAGCTACATAATCTAAATTATAAAAACTAACCACGGGCGGTGGCAGATTTAGGTTAATCAACTCATTGTTAATGATAATCGAAACGAAAAACCGTACATTTGTTCTATTTGGCGCAAAAATGGGATTTTAGTTTCCTACGGGCGGTGGGGTTTAATAAGCCTCGTCTGGTGTAGGACAAGGTTCAAAATGCCTCGTAACGCAGTAATGGAAAGTACAGATATATTAATGCCGCAGGGAACGTGTTAAACACACATTAACACATTAATCCGTCACAAACTTAGGGGCTCGTGGTCTAGTGGTAACCGACGATGCAAAGTTTCACATTGCAAAGGTAAAGCAACATCTAGCCAGGCTGGTCTTAGGATGCAAGACCATCGTTCCCGTTTGTCATACAAACATCTTTGGCAGTCGTTAGGAGTAGTTGGAGCCCTAAAACAAAAATCCAATCAGTTAAACTACAGAACTTCGATGTCACCCATGGGTTGTGGGGGTCAGATGGCAGTCCTTTTACGGAAAATATATCGTAGTTCAGCCGAATCGCAGTTAGGATGGAAAGCCGACCCCAACTGCGCTGAGAAAAGGTTCGGTGGATGATGATGTCTATTATCGTAATATCGTAATATATGTCTATTTTCGTAATTTTCCCTTCCCCCCATTTATTGACTGGGAGCGATGAAGTCACTTCGCGCACCCGGTATACTAATACTATGAGCGCGTTCAAGTAAACTACCTCTTCAGTTTTAATAAGTATTACATTAAAATATTATAATAGAATACTAAGATAGAACAATGTAAATTGAATCTTTTCATATTAATCACGGATTTATATTATTAATTACGATGGTTTTGTTTGATCGCTTATCGGCTGTTACATTTCAATGTGAGACCTATAAACATTTTGAATATCTGAAACAGCCGAACAGCAACCGACAGCGATCGAACACATCTTAATTCATAATATCAATCTGTGATTAATATGTTTCAAGTAAGGAAAAATTAATCCACTTCTAAAAACATTTGTAACAAAACCATAGCGCGTTCCAAAAACACGCACAGCTCCATCTATTGATCGCAACCGTCAAAAGTTATTTACCGAACTTTAGTAGGGTAAACTACCCAATTATTGGAATTTTAGTAGCCCCCGACAGATAGTCTTTTAAATTATTTTATTCTTTTTCAATTACGTTTTAACCAGTCGTCGTGTGGTTTTCAAAATATGGATTTTGTTTTTAAATTATTTGTAATTTGTTCTTTTAGAGGTTATTTTCCGTTTTCCAGATGATCAGAACTGCAACTACGTTTTCTATGCTGTTTAGTGAAAAACTAACTGTTGAAAAAGACGGTAAAATGTATCAGAAAGTGATCAAATATTATGGTGGTATTCGACAGACGCCAGTGAAGCTCGTCAGTAATGTGAAAAACGTTATACATGATTCTGATTATATTGAGAAATAAATGGTTCAGAATGTTTGTGTATTATAAACGTCATGTCATAAAGTCATAATATCATGTCTGTTCCCCGGAAGGGATGCCACATTTCGCCGTTTTTATTCTTAGTCCCACATAATAGGAGGCAACTTTATTGCCTCCTATTATGTTGGTGAAGAGATTATTGGCTCGAGAACTGCTGGACTGATTTCACTAATTATTTTTTTGTTGTGTTCGTTATTATCAGGAAAAGGATCTTTTGGACGAAAAAAAAGTTGTGCGGAACATTAGAAAAATTATTAAAGACCAGTGTCGCCACCTACCGAGTCCAATTGTTAATCTAAACTATTTTCAAACCCATCTTAACACTTACGATAATTTTTTTTTAAATCGGTCTAGTCGTTTAGAAGAAGTTCGGTAACAAAGGACCAATTTAGCTAATTTTAAAATATATTCGTAGAAATTTAGATAATTGCAATGGTTTCGCTAACTCTTATGTCGTCGCTAACTAGTTATGTCGACGTTTAACATGTCTTCTAAGACATGTTAAACGTCGACATATGTTTCGCCTATTCACGAGGCATTATCAAGACTATCACAGAGACAGCTGTCTCTAGTTGTCATGTCTTTTAGTTAGCGAAATCATTGCAATTATCTAAATTTCAACATCAATTTTCCATTCTTTTATCATGGACTTTCGCCAGGTAACGCCTGATTCCATTCAATTTTCGTAAAAGTTCACAGGGAAGGTTCTTTTTAATTTAAGGCGTTACGAAGATCGCCGAGACCACTAGTTTATAATATAGCTCAATCAGCAAACACAAACTATATTCCGTTCTAGAATTAGACGACGCCATCTATCGACCAAATCTTAAAACTACTATTGGCTTCAATATTCCACCCACCAAGGACAGATTTTATGTCTTTCACAGTTTACAACCCATCATGCCATTGGGTGAATACTAGTTTCTAGAATTCTACCAATCTTGAAGTAAGTAATAAACATAGCCTATGGTAATCAGGGATAATGTAGCATTCTAATGTGTTGGTGGCTGTTAGTGGTAACAACACATATCGTTTAAAAATCCTCCGCGTTATTGCCGTCTGGGAAGGTTCCCAGAATGCTGGCTGTGTTGCCACGTTGGATGGCGATTATTCTTTGGGCTAGAAAATAGCCAGCTTTGTGGTCCTGAGAAGCATCGATTAAGCGTTTCTGTTTGTAAGCTTAAAGGAGCGACTGGGTCGCTCTTACGAAAACGTACTTTACTTATACGTAGGTCACACTATAAGTTTTGCGTAACTTAAAAAAAACAACACGTTAAAACCCAAATATTATGTTTATTGCTTTTCAAAATACTCTCCTTTACATTTTAAACATTTTTTCATGCGATCGAATCATTTTTTAATACGGAAGGACCACAGATCTGAAGGCATGTTTTCTACGTACTGATTGAACGCTATCACTGCCTCTTCGGAGTTGGTAAAAGTGAAACCTCTCATCAAATCTTTGATTTTGGGGAAAATACAGAAATCACAGGGTGCTAGGTCGGGGCTATGCGCAGGATGGGAGACAAGTTGTAAATGCTATAAATGACTTTGTTTTGTTGGCCGTGTGTGAAGAAGCGTTGTCATGATGTAGGAGAACGCGGCTTTTGGGTCGTCTTTCGCGAACTTTTTCTAACACCCTGGGTAAACAAATGGTAGAAGACCACTCGGCATTAACACTCTTTTGATCTTCAAGTGGAATTGTACAAATGGGACGCGTAGCTGAGAAAAAAAACGCGATCAATTTTTTACCAACGTTTCTCGCCTGCCTCACTTTTGTTGGCTTGTTCTCAGTTTCAAACACCCATTCACAAGATTGCTGTTTTTTTTCGGGTTCAAAACAATAAATTCACGTTTCGTTTCCTGTGACAATGTCATAAACAGCATTAGAACGTCCGTGGTCGTACTTCAGTAGCATCTGTGAGCACCATTCCACGCGAGCCCGCATCTGCTCCGCTGTCAGTTCATGAGGGATCCAACGACAACAAAGTTTCCGAACTTTCAATTCTTCGTGTAAAATTTTCTGGATTTGACTCATACCAATCCCCAATAGTCCTCGAATTGTCTCATAGTTAATCCGCGGGTTTTCTTCAATTAACCGCTTAACAGTAGCCACATTATTTTCGTTGACGGCAGTTGAAGGCCACCCTTGGGTTTCGGAGTAGACACAGTTAATTGGGTGGTAATTACCGTAATAGGTCCTTGAATAACGCAACAGCCAAGTTACACATTTGCAAAAGTTGTAGAGTTTGTAAAGAACTTCAAACTAGGACTCGCACGCTCTTCAAACTAGGGGTTACACATCCTCCGTTTCCTACCTTGTTGCCACTAAGAGTAAGAATTTAACTATAAAACCAGAACAACGCCAGAACATTTTATTATTCATCAAGTAAGTCTACAGTTCACTTCGCAGTTTCACACCAGTCACCCTATTGAGCTTTTGATGATAGTCATTTCACTTTGGAAATCATTTTGGAAGTCGGTTTCCCAAAGAGTACAGCAGTTTCTCTGGTGTAACTTTACATAATCTAAAGGGGCTTAATCTGACTTCTGTAAGAAGAATTATGCTAGGATCATGGGGTCTACGGTGGCGTAACCTCATCGCTGATTCTGATTGTTAAAAATAGAGATAACTGTAGGATGCGTTAGCATCGGCATCAAGCCCTCGATGAAGTACCTAGGGATCGTACTTGATAGCCGATGGAACTTCGGACCACATTTCCGAAGTTTTTTCCCCAAAGTGACGGGGGCATCAATCGCGCTTTCACGACTCATGCCCAACCTAAAGGGACCCAACGCCTCCTGCAGGAGACTGTACCTGGGGATCGTGCGGAGTATGGCCTTATACGGGGCTCCCGTATGGGCGGATAGATCGGCGGTCAGGGTGAGCGCGACTCTGTTAAACAGACCTCTGCGAACCTTGGCCGTCAAAACCATACGGGGGTACCGCACAATCTCCGGAGAGGCTGCATGTCTCTTAGCCGGGACCCCTCCATGGGACCTGGAAGCGAGAACACTTGCGTCATTGTTTCAATGGCACAAGGAGGCGCTGAAGAGGGACCACAGGCCTGCGACTCGAGAAGTCGAGGACCAGCGGTCCTAACTCCGCCAGGATCTCATGAAGACTTGGAGGGTGCAACTTGAGCAATGAAAGTGGGGAACTTCCGTCATCGCGGCGGTGAGACCGATCATGGACGAGTGGCTGTAGAGGCTGCATGGTGACCTCACGTATCGTGCACTGCAGATCGTTACCGGGTATGGATGCTTCGGTAGCTATCTACTCACTATATATAGTGAGGTCACACCCCGGTGTCAACACTGCGGGGTTTCCGACGACGACACACGTTGGTGGAGTGCTCAGCGTGGACGAGTCAGCGCTGGGACCTTGTATTGGGTCTGGGCGTGGATATCTCGCTGGAAACCATACTCCAAGCCATGGTCTCAGCGCGAGTAGTTGGAACGCGGCCGTGTCCTTCTGCGAGCAAGTCATGCAGCCGAGAGGGAGAGGGATCGTACCCTCCCGGCTGAGTTTCGCAGTCAGCGGCCAGGGCGCCGCAGACTCATCTACGCCCAAGACCTCCACCTCCATGATCGGGCCCTGAGGACGGTGGGTTAGCCACCCGCCTTCCTTACAGAAGCAGGCTAGAAGGGTTGCGTGCTGCGGGACCTTTGTCCCACAGCAAGCAATCAGATTCACTCACCGACGTGGGGTAAAACCCAACCCCAACGACGCGGGATTTTCATTCCGACCAAACCACCGAAGGGGCCACACAGCTGGCCAAAGTCCGCTGGGCGCCACGGGAAATACCTTTTCGGGTCACCGGAGACGCCCGCAGCAATGGACACGGGAGCGGCCGCGGTCTCGCGGAATTAAAAAAAAAGTACTTGTTGTTATAGAGGCAACAGATATACATCGTCTGTGAAAATTTCAACTTTCTAACTACCACGGTTCATGAGATACAGACGGGCGGACAGTGAAGTCTCGGTAATAGGGTTCCTGTTATACTCTTTGGGCACATGTGGAGTCCTGGAACAAAGCTAGTGTTACAACCAATCAAATACTTATTATTATATTAAAATAAACTTCTATTGCATGAAAATAAAATTTGACGATAAGCAATAAAATACATTCTTTAAATTAAGTAGTTGTTGGAGAGTATTACATTTAGCAGTCAATATTACTTGCCTCTTAATGATGATAATCATAATTATTGCAGTTTTCGTAACTTTGTGTGAGTATTCTGATCATCATATTCTACATTATCATTCACCGAGCCTTTTCCCAACGCAGTTGGGGTCGGCTTTCCAGTCTAACTGCGATTCGGCTGTGGGGTGCTGTGGGGCAAAGGCCCCGCGGCACGCAACCCTTCTAGCCTGCTTCTGTAAGAACGGCGGGTTGCTATCTCGCCTTCCTCAGGCCCCCATCATGGAGGTCGATGATCTTGGGCATCCCTAATGACTGCCAAAGATGTTTGTATTACAACCGAGACCGAACGGCTTAACGTACTCTCCGAGGCAATCTGGAGTCTCAATGTCTTAAGAAATGGTCACACATCCTAAGACCGGCCTGACTAGATGTTACTTAACCTTTGCAATGTGTTCTCATTGTCGGTTACCACTAGACCATGAGCCCCTCGATCATCATATTCTACAATCATGTATTTATTTCTGAAAGAGTACGTTAAAACTATGTTGCCCAATGACCACTTTCGCCAGTTATTTTGTTAGTACCACAAAACAAAAAGCGATAGGCAATTGCCGTTTCTGGGCATTAAGACCTGCACAGTCATGGAACTTTAGTCCGTGGATAATATCTGTTTTGTCCGTCGATAATTTATATCTCTTTGTATTGTATCGACTAAGAGATCTATTCTATTTCGAAGTCGCTCTCCACAGACGAGTCCTTCGTAGGTCTTATATTTGCTATTGTTCCCTTCTTCGTGCAGCAGGTGCACTGCGTGGCGGATAGTACTTGTAACTTGCACGTATCCTCAACTGTACGTTGTACTGACATACGGAGATGATTCTGATAAAAACATGCAGAGCCCGGAAACACCAATAGACTCGCCCCAATTAATGGGGTTAATAAAATTACTGTTGAAATGTGAGCGTTATAAACCTTTCAGATTAAAGACGTGATGTGTATGTGTGATATATATCCTTAAATATAATAAAAATATGTGTTTTATTTTATGGAAAAATATGTAATTTATGACTGTTTCAGTTTCCATATCAATAAAGCTGTCGAGTCAACATTTTATGTTCCCGGTATGGTTTATCGACAGATTATTTGTTTTATTTTCACACATAATCAATTGAGTACAGTATAATTATTGTTATACTGGTTTGAAATATGTTTGGTCTATTGGGTTTTAAAAATAGGGAACTAAATTTTACTTAATGCATCCAGAAGTTCGTAACTTTAACTTGATTAGCCAGTGAAGGCGTTTTGAAGGGTTAACTCGAGACTTGGAGCGAAATCGGTCGAATCGTTTAGGTTGTAGCTCTCCGTACATCATCTACCGAGCCTTTTCCCAACCTAGTTGGGGTCGGCTTTCCAGTCTAACTGCGATGCGGCTGAACTTCAAAATTTTCCGTGGAGCGACTGCCATCTGACCTCCACAACCCAGATATTGAAGTTCTGTAGATAGACCAGTCGGATTTTGTTTTAGGGCTCCAAATACCCGTAACGACTGCCATAGATGTTCGTATGACAACCGTGACCGACGGCTTAACGTGTTCTCCGAGGCACAGAGGGGTCTCAATGTCTGAAGAAATGGTCACCCATCCTAAGACCGGCTTGGCTAGATGTTGCCTAACCTTTGCAATGTGTTAAGGTTACCACTAGACCCTCTCTCCGTACATACGTACATATATTTTTCATCAACCACTGTTTTCGTGTCAGGGCAGTTCAGTCATGAGAAACTCAAAATCCCAAAATCTATTTTTCTACACGACCACAATACTTCCACTTATAGAATTATAAGTGAAAATAAAAAGCGCACGATGCAAAAAATGTTTTAAAGCAGGGAACACTTATGCTAACTTTCGTGGAGATTGGATAAAAGATGTGGTTGCTAGCCCGGAACACACATACAACCAGACAGACATACAGACGATAAATATTTTCGACGGACGGATTACATATTTTCAGATTTTTTTTAATCGAGAACTGAATGCATTTCCCACCGAAATCTATCTTGTGTGATTTTTTACAGTCGCTGCATAATATTAGTACTAACCCTGCGCCCAGCCATGTTCCTATCATGGACCTAGCAGCGATGATAGAAATGGTACAATTTTTTTGAAGTGAATGCCACACATTTGGTTAATTCTTGAGTCAAACTCATTGAGATTGATTGTGCTCTGATTCCCTACACTGTTATTTAACTTAATAAGTTCAAACCAGGTAGTGATGCATTGTAGCGACATCAAAACTTTGGATACAACCAAAATTAAAATTACAAAGATTAATTTTGTAAAACTTAATGTGTAAACAGCAAATTTACATTTCATATTTGGATATTACCATGCAAAGGCAGTGGCCAACTGTAATTTATCAAATACATGCAATCATACATGGGAAGCAGTATGTGGACTAGATCAAAAAGAGTTCATTAATCGACTTTTTGTGGACCAGTGTGATATGAATGAGTATAACTGCGATAATAATACAAGTAAGTTCAAAAAGTCGGATTCGCGTACCAAGGATTTGAGGAATTTACCAAGGAATGATATGATGAAATAAATATTTAAGGGGCTCCCATACACCAAACGTGACACCCTTAGTGCGCCAGACCGACGTATTTTTTTAAATAAAGGAATAATTTTGTAGCTTGTAGTATGTCAGAGGGGATTGCGTTCCAAAGCCTGACCGAATGGACGGCAAAGCAGTAGGAGTAGAAATTTGTTTTGTGGCAGGGACAGTTTAGGCGGTACTTGAGGTGAGATCTACAAGGCGTACCAGGAGGTTTAAAGGATAAGCATGATTGTGTAGGATATAATAAAGGAGACGTAATCTTCAAGGATGGATTGGTGGCCATTTGAGTTCATTGCGAAATTGCTGCAAATTGTAGTAGTCTACGGATCACCTTCGAAATACAAACATTCCTGTTAGCCCTGACCCTCTCTAACACATGATGGTGGACTTTTGTCTTAAAGCACATTCTAGACGAGAAGACGTTGCATAGTTTTAAACTACCAAACGCTGCCCAGCCGAATTCAATCCGCCTAATTGACGTCTCTCTCAAAGTTAAACTTACCTAATCGGACTGCTTGTTCCACGTATACATATTCGTCTACAACTTCAAGAGTAGAGTTCCCTTCAGTTGTGCGGTGGATGCAATATATACCTACATTACCATAATTCTGGCTACATATACCACGCTGGCCGAACGTTTGTATAAGGTTTTGTGTCAAGTTTTCCTTCTCTAGCAGTGATGCCATCTGCGTACCGTCTATTGGTTGCCTCGTACGACAGCCATCGTCTTCGGCCATTTGTTCAAAATAAAACATCCTACAAGTGTTCTTTAAAACCTAAAAAGTAATCTCATTCAGTTACATATTCCGAGAAACTAAGAAACTAAAAATAGCATTATTTTTTTTGTGATATTTACTGTTGTTTAATTAAACATCAATATTTATTAGGTCATTAAAACATTATGCTTTACAGCGTTCGTTGCCATAGACTTCAAGAACTGTACGTATAAATGCACACATAAGGATGTCACTACAACAACAGCACCAAAAAGCTCTACTAACCAAGGACGAAAATAAATACAGAATAATAATGATATTATAAATCAATAAATTGATTGATGATGATAATAAATCAATAACTTTATCTAACCCTATATTTATTAATTTGTTAAGTTTGGATGTTTATCTAAAACATACTACCTACGTGTCGGCATCACTCCAACAGGATATTACTATATAAAAAGTACTAAAGAATATTTAGTAGAAGCAAACTAAGTTTGATATTAACCTTTGACGTCTGAAAGCGAAACGTTAAAACTGAATGTGCTCGTATTAATAAAAATATTAAAATTAATATTTTGTTGTTCATATTATCTATAGTCATCAGTGTTGTTCTGGAATTCCCAATTCGCTGAACATACTGCACACTAGTAATTCTTTTCTATAACTGATATATTAAGAAGTGACGCGATGTGTTCAATCAGTATTACATAACTTGTATTTTACAGCGTACGTCAAAACAGATTTGAAGATTTGTTTTACTAAATGTACACGGCATCATGATCATCACCATCAAAGTGAAACTTCTGAAGCGGCTATAACACCTCTAAGTACAAACACACCAACAGTTACAAGTACAGATAAAACAACAGTAGTAGATCCACCCGTTGACAACAATACTATTGATACTAACCAGCATGCTATAACTACTGATAACACTTTGAATTCTTCAAGTGAAAGCATTCCAATTCTAACCAGTACAGATTCAACAACAGTTATCACTACTACAGAAAAAGAAAGAGAACCACTGATTTCGATAACCACACAAAACAATAAGTGTAAACTAAGACAGTGCTTTGTGCCTTCAACGTGGGAGACTACTGACCAAACAGAGACGAGAGATTTGTACCAAATCTTAAAACAGCGATTTGGCAAAAAATTAAATTTTCTAAGGGCGACAACTTATTTTCGTAAAATGGATTTTACTGTACAAAGGCGTAGTAATATGTTTACAGTTATTCATAAAACTAAATAATAAATATATTTTATATAAAGCTTTCTATAAATATGTAAGAACGTCATTCCCAAATAAGAGAACCCTTTGAACAAAGAAACAATCAACTGATTCCTGCAAGATTCTGAGATGGGATTCACTAGCTGGATACTTATGTATTATTTTCAATGCTTTGATTTTAAAGCCTGGATTTGTCACTACTAGTGCATTAATAATGTCAAAACTAACTGCTCCGGCATCGTTTATCGAATGGTGAATTCATGATTATTAGATACTGAGGATAAGGTGTAAATGGGATCGTACGAGAGAGCTTTGGAATCTAGAATTGCTTATAAAAAAACACTACAATATAATGTTATCAATGTAGTGCATCTACTGCTATAAAATTAGGTTTAAAACCTCTGTCAGTTAAGCGCCGGAAAGCACAATATGGAGACTCTTATTTGGGAGTTTGATTTTTGCTGAGCGCGTGGCTGGTGGCTTTTTAGGTTACCTCTGGCGCACCACAAAAATCAGGTTCCCAGATACTCACATACCGAATAACGTTTCTTGTCCTGCACCTGGAGCTAGTTAGGAGTAACTAGTTCTTCTGTGCGGGACTATCAACTAATCAAGCATTACCTTGACTTTGGTGAAATTATCGATGAACATCGATGGAGCCACGTTTTTAAAAGAAGAAGAAGATGTTTATTTGAAGAAGCTATATTGAGAAAAGTACATATTACCACATTCAGAGATTTGAGAAAATTAATCATTCCAAATATGATTATCTTGTTTATATTTAAGAGTGAAAATATATGTATTCAATATTGATGATTAGAACTTAAAGAACCCATAAGATATGGACAACACATTTGAATGGAAAATCATCATTTACCATTTTTTCAATGCTAATGGCTTGAAATCGAATTGCGTGATTCTGGGTTCAAATCATTATTCCTCTTCTCTAAGCACGGCAGTGAAAACTCGTAAAGGTTCTGCGCGTTAAAAAACGAGAAATGTGTCTTTTATATTATACACTAGCTGTTGCCCGCAGCTCCGCCTGCGTGTTACTTTAGATCTACATAACTTTTTTATTTATGAACCGATTCAAAACCAAACCTTAAATGTTAAGTTGAATAAACCACAACGCATTACTGAAAACCGCAAATTCAAATCCGAAATTCTAATCGGTTAATCCGTTTCTGAGATTAGCGTGTTCAAACATTCAGACAAACAGACAAAAGTTCTAAAAACCATTGTTTTGGGTTTTATTGCGTTCATAAAGCCCCCCTACAACAGTTTCTCTATTATATCTTCTATTATATTCTCTATTATACCATACAAATTCATCTTAAGATACGAAAATATGAAATATGATTAACTATTTTCGTCTTGTGTGATAGTCCAGTGAATTGTATGGCGAGCGATATTGTATCTTAAGATAAAATATTATATAGTATCTTAGCCGTGTGCAGCGCCCCTTAGTGAACTCCACTGCGGGTGACGTAAACTACGACAAACTTATTATTTGCGGTTGGTACAGTAATCGGGTCTAGGGATCGAACCGCAAAATTATATAAAGAATATTAAAGAATAATTATACCAAGTGTCATCGTAAGGGTTCGGTGTCGGTCTAGTAACACCCCCTGCCATTTTTTTTTGATATTTTCAATGTACAGAATTTTCACTTCTACAGATTTATTATAAGTATAGATTTTTTTTATATAATTTATGCTTTCGATTGTCGGCACTTGGTGGATAGTAAAACATTTTTGGAAAAAAACTTACTTGTACACCATTCCACAAATATTATATTTGTGGAATGGTGTACAAGTAAGTTTTTTTGAAGCATGAAAAATGAAGCATGCGGCTTTGCCCGCGTGAAATAGTTTTATGGTTCCCAATTCCCGCGGGAAATAATTCCAGGGATAAAAAGTAGCAAATGTTATACCTTATTACATGAGCTATCTGTCAGTGAAAATCCCGTTAAAATCGTTCCAGTCGTTTAAGAGACAGAAAGACAAAAAAATGCATTTTTTGTTTGTGAAGGATATATACTTTCATATCTCATAACTGTTTTGGTGGTGTGGTCGGTAGTGCATTGGCTTGCGACTCCGGAGTCTTCAGTTCGATTCCCGGGTCGAATCAAATATTTGTGTGATCACAAATGTTTGTTTCGGAGTTTGGGTGTCTTCTACGTATATTATGTATGTATTTAGAAATATATAAGTATATTTATCAATTGTCTAGATCCCGTAGCACAAGCTTATAGCTTAATTTGGGCTAGACGTCGTGTGAAAATGTCCAAAATATTTATTTATTATTTTATGCATTCAGTGAAAAGATGTTAATTTGAAATTACTCACAGACACTTCAATTTTATTTATCAGCATGGATATGGATGTTTGGATGAATGTAGGTAGGTACTAACTAACTAGTAAATTCAAATGATATACCTAAATAACTAAACTCAAATGAAAGTATTACCTCTAGAGTAACTACTTACATAATATTAATCTTAGCTGGTAAGAAACTTTAAAGCTACCAAGTCATTTAATTAAGAAGTTTGAATGAGTTGTTTTAACGAAACTTTTGTAAGAAATCTTGTTAACAAATCTGTAAGTAAGTCAATGTTATTTGTTCACTTGTGCTTGATACCAGTTTTCTAATATATACCCAAGGCAGGCCTATGTCACTGGCCTAACAATCGCAAAAAATACGTGACGTCAGCGACAAGTTGAAGTTGTAACTTGTTTGTGATACGGCATTGACTGATGTGGTCTGATATGACGATTCGAATGACGTTATCCCGACGCACGTTAATTCGAAAATATTTCCAAGTGGTACGCTAGCTCGAAAGTACTTTAAATCGAAAACCGCTATATCGAATGACGTTGTCGCGACACACGTTAATTCGAAAATATTTGGCCAACAACCTAACCTAACCTACCCATTTGGTTTAAAGAAGAAATTTATTAACCTAATCTAAATAGTTCAGTTCCGGGTAACCTACAAAAACAATCTCTTTTTTCTATTAATGCAAGTCGTTTCAGGTGGTCGCAGTTCTAACCTAACCTAACCTAGTAAGTCGAATTTGACACTTAAACCTATCTGTAATAGGCAAATAAAACAACGTGCGTCGCGACAACGTCATTCGATATAGCGCTTTTCGATTTAAAGTACTTTCGAGCTAGCGTACCACTTGGAAATATTTTCGTATTAACGTGCGTCGGGATAACGTCATTCGAATCGGTGTCCTCATACGGCATTGACCATAGAGTTGATATTGAGGCATTTACGTAATAATTATGGGTCAAATTATGCTGGCATTCCTGACAACCCTAACGTTCGAATTATATTCTCTGTTAACAAAAGAATGTGCTTTAATTAACTTCGAAGTGCAAGTTCTGTATGTTGGTGTTATTCCCTATTCTGTGCCTAAGCCTAATGACGGCAGTCTTACGTCTAAACAAACTAATGCTTGTCTTAAAATGTCCAACTACCCAAAATTAAGCTGTACATCTGTGCAAGTTCTTGAAATCAAGACCATTTATTGGGTGCTAATCTATATCGACAAGCTTCTTTTATATGTCAATTTTGACTTTAGTCTTCTTAAAAATTAATAGGTCATGTCCCTATTTGACCTTCAAGTGCTTTAAGTTACTAACCTTTACTCTTTAACCGTTAAAAAAAAAAGAAACTACATCAATTTTAAGATTTTTGTAAAAGAAAATATAGGTAAGTAAGATGTTCAAACTTTTCAACAAGAACAGCCTAAGGCTTTTAGGATGTTCTCTCTGAAACAGCAAATGCAGCAGAAAAAAAAAGCCTTAGGCTATTCTCTCTGAGACAGTCTTGAAAATGCCTCGTTTAGAGGTGAAACATTTGTCGACGTTTTAATGTCTTATATTTTTGCGAGAATGATGCAATTATTTTGAAAAGTTTGAACATCTTACTTACCATTAGTTTGTCATGGATTTTCGCCAGGTAACGCCTGATTCTATGCAATATTTGAAAATATAATATGTTTGTTGTTCAAAGTAATACTTCCAGTCGGTTCTATTTTCGAAACTGAGTTTGAATATTTTTTTGGAAACTGTGGTACTTTCACGGTGTATATTATAGTTGAAGTAGAATTTTAGATAGTTGCTATGTTCCATAAAACTGTGCAAGTATTTCTTAAGAATAGGTTAAGCAAACTAATTTCAATCACAGTTTGTTTAAAATGCGTCGACACGATGACAACAGTGTTACAAAAGCTCTAAGTTATTTGAGTCACGTAAGATCAGTGACACACAGACACACACACAAATAGGTTGTTCTATTCTGTCTATAGACAGTTAAGGTCTATAAATCAAGTGACGTAGTTGAAGATTGTGTTAACTATTTAATATACGTGTGATTGAGAAGAGACTTGCATAGGGACGGATACTAGCCTATCTTTCTGGCGAGTACCTACAACCTTTACCTTTACCTTAACCTTTATCTTTTTTAGTTCAGCTCGAACTTCACTTTCCACCACCAAAATTTGTGCTATTATCTAGTTAAAAAAACCCCATCTGCATAGAAGAAAAAAACAGAATATGAAAAAAAGGAGACATGTAGTTAAAATATAGAGTGAGTTGTGCAACTCGAGCAACGGCTGCTCGATAAACACACACAGCATACGGCATTTTGTTACCTGACGATTTCTAATAAATCGCACTATCCGAAGCCACGTTAAGGAACTTTGTTCAAAAAGTTTTATTTTAAATCCTTGCAATGAATTCTTATATTTAACAGATGTAGACGGACGGTCCTAAAGTCACGTAATTTAAAGGTACCTAATAAAATAAGTAGACGTTTGACCTGGATTCCGTCCTCGTAGAAGGTACAGCCTCATAAATATACCACCTCATAAATAGTGTACTTATTACGTAAAGTGCAGTACACTTGATAAATCTGTTCAGTTTTACATTTTACAAAAGAATTGTGGTTTCCTTTGTTATTATTTATTTATTTATTTATATACGCTTTATTGTACGCCAATACAGTATTAATATATCTACATACACAGAGTTTACATATATGAGCAGTACAATGGGCGGCCTTATCAATTTCTACCAAGCAACCTTTGGATTGATAGAATTTGAAGGACGAAAAGGTACTACAAAAGTACGATTGTATTTACTTAATAACCTTGTAAACTGAGAGTAATACCTATCTAAATAGTACTAATAAGCGATAAGTATGTAAAGTGATAGATACTAGATCCTGATATTGAAACACTGAGCCGGATAACGCACGGACTCGGAAGCTGTGACCGAGCACGGAAGTAGTAAAGGCAGGAGTCAGTTTAAATACAAGGTAAGTAAGCCATTGTAGCTGCTCTAATTGGATCCATTACTCGTAGATAACGACTTTACATTACACAGATACTCGATAATTATGCCTTTATGCAAATATCTTATTACAAACTATTCAAATAACGGTGTCAGTTGAAGGGACCTCAATAACAAAATTACTACGCTAATATTATTTAAAATACAAACGTCAATAAATGTATTGGATCGTCCGTAGCCTGATGGCTGACAACTTGACTTTGATCCCCAGTCGCCACATTGCTGGCATGAACTCATAACCTAAGCCTTTTTAACTTTCATTTAAATTGGTATTTGCGGTTAATACATAGTATTATTTAAAGAAAAAACTTGATATACACTGTCAATAGGACTAACAGATAAAATTTAATCGGAAGCGGGGCTCAGTGCGGAAATGGATGTTGCTGCAGGCTACGTCGCAAGGCAAGCGAGGCTCATTTTAGCTTGACTGTTTATTGCGAACATTTATAACTTGAACATACAAGTAGGTATGTTCTATACTTTTAATGATAGTTATTAAAAATACTACTTACAGTTGATAATGTACTTCCTTGAACTTAGAGATAAATATGTTCATCTTTTACTGTTGTATTGTTATGTATGTTAATTGACAATGATTGAAAAAGAGGAGTTATACCCATTTGTCCCCGCCTTGATTGTCCCCGGCGGTGACAAATGGGATTTTTTCCCATTCGTCCCCAGTGGCGACAAAGGGGTGACAACTGGGAATGACCAAAAAAATTATTCTCATTTGTCCCCAGTGGTGATTATTGCGAGAAAATATATTTAGACGCCCGCGATTGTGGCAGTAGCGAAGCTAAACTGAATAGTGATGTGAATAAATTTTTTGTTGAATAAATTGTAATCTACCTGTTGCTTTGCGAATCTGGCAGAAAATGTACATTTAGAATCGGTCTTTTCAATTTTAATTTTCACATCCATAAGTGTTTTTATAACTCAAATGAATATTTTTTTAATCTTTGATAACCCTACGGTTTTGTGTCTCTACCTATTTATTTATGTTAACCTAACTATTTCATAACTAATGATTAGGTACTTTAAGACGTCGTAAAGCAAACCTTTTAAAGTCAGTAGGTACCTATAATGTGACCAGAATGCATTTTTTGAAGAGCTCCGTCGCAATTCGTAATGTCGTCTATGACGAGTTATGTACGATTGAAACAAAGAGAGCGTTTGGTCACGACCTCGTACTTGACCGAATCTGTGAATGCCACTTCGGATCAGCTGACCGGGGGGTTTCAAAATATTTTGTAAACACATTAATTTAATTCACTTGGCCATTGTAAGTATATACCTACTTTCAGTATAAACATAGGTACGAATTTATTATGATTATTAATTTTGATATGACAAGGTTTTGGACATTCTATTTTAATTTATTTTTGACACAAAAAAATGATCCTTATTCGGTAATGTTTAATTTTAATATGATAATAATATGATTTTAATTATATTGTAACTTATTTTTTTTTGTATTTCAAAGCAATGAGTTTGCTTAAACTATTCTTAAAATATTAAGAAAGATAAGAAATAATAAAAAAGAACTGCGGTAGGTGGATCCAACGCCAACGCTAGCGCGATGTAGAAGTTATGAATATGATATGAAGCAAAAATTCGATGTCGTCGGTCAAAGACCTTATATACAATGGACGATGGATCTAGAACAAATCCCAAGAAAATAATGTCCCGAGTCGACCTATACATTATACATAGGCATACATAGATGTAAACAAATTTCATATTAAAATTTAAACCTTGATTCAACGGAATAGTGTTCACTTTTGTTTGCACTAATTTATCGCATTACGTAGCTTCTATCTGTCCACCTGACTAATTCACCTTATGCAGCTTATACTTGAGCTACGTGAACATAGAAACAATGGAGTAGGTTTATTTTGTTAAAGACTTTTAAGGATTCCATGCCATGTAGGTACCTACATAATAATTAATGTAAGACTATAATAAATTCCATAATCTTATAAAGTGTAATTATTTGTTTATATTAGATGAACTAAACTGAAAAACTAATTAACGACTGACAAAGATAGGTAGAAAGTATTTTTAATATCCAAACCCTTAAGTATTTTTTTCTGTCGAATAAAAAAAGGGAATTAATGAATTTAACTAATTATAATATTATAAATGCCAAACTTCTTGCGGGTGTCAAAGTTCTTCCGCTTTCATTACTATTTTCATAACGCTATGTCGCTACGTCTACTATAAAATAACCGTGTTTCAAGTGACTGAATTAGTTGCTAAAACTGCGCGTCATTCATTTATTTTTATCTTTATGGTTAATTTTTGGGATTCGAAATTATTGGCTACTAGCTGATCACCCCGCTGTGACTCCGCCCGCGAGATATAGTTATCTCGGCCCCGATTCCCGTGGGAATACATTACCGAGTATCCAAATAAAAAAAATAACAGGTACATACACGAAATAAATTGACATGTGTAATTATGTAATTATATAATTACATAATTACACATTTCATTTTATTTATTTATGACAAAACAATGATACCCTGTGAAAATTAAAAATATTTTTGGGTTTATCTCCTCCATGCCAATCAAAAGAAAAAATTGTATTCAATCAAGGGATTATTGTACAAGTTTCATAAAGATCGGACCTCTTTTTGTTATGTCCATAAAAGGAGCCGAACAAACAAGATTGTTATTTTTTTGGATCAAAATATTCTTCTCGCCGTGCTAGGGCAATAATATTTTTCCAAAATGCACAGCATACTGGATCCCGAGGAAAACTGAAATAGATGTTGGTTCATATAACGAAAAAAAAATCATAAAGAGCCAAGGCGTCTCCACTACAATCTTTGTTCCAAATAGTTTCATCGCTATCGGTAATCCGAATAAATCTGAATGGTCATTTTGTTAGTACATTATTTAGTGAAAATGAAATGGTCTCTTTCTTTTTACTGAGCTTGGGATGAATTCGAAAGAGACAGATAGATACTTCGGTATTGGACTGGATTGCAATATTTACTTTTGTCTTTTAATTTATTATCGACGAAATACTGTATTTTAAGTGAAATAATATATCGCAAATGATAAAACAAAAGTTTATTTACTGAAAATACGATACACCGTCTTCAATTTGCTTTTTTTTCGTAGTTTTTACACGTTTTTACAATACAGTACGGCATTGTGCAACGTGTTGTCGTTCAGTTGTCAAAATCAAGACTGGCGCGCGATTGTTTCTCTTTTAGCGTTTTGTTTCTCTTTTAGTTCGGACACTTTTCAGCGATGATCCGAAATCCATTGTATATAAGATCTTTGTCGTCGGTACTTAGTGGTCATCGTAGCTCAGTTGGTCAGAGCAGTCCCCCTGTTAGGGAAAGGCCGTGGGTTCGAGTCCCGCTGATGACATCAGTTTTTGTGATCTATTTATAATTTCTTTCTTAATATTTTAAGAATATTGTAACTTGGTTTAAAATCACTACCTATTTTGCATACCGTAAGGTAGAATATGGCTGTGCACAATTGTTAAAACCTACTGATATCATGTAACCCAAATATGTTACCCATTTTCGCATATAAATAAATTGATTGATTACGTACTTTATAAATCAATATTTATTTAAATACATCAAATTAAATGTCAACCACATGTCAAGCTTACAAAATTATTAATAAATATACAAAAACAAACAATTAATTAGTCAGAAGAGATGGAGAGAGATGATAGTGTTTGACATTCATAAGTGTTTTTATAACCCAAATGAATAAAGTTTTTGTATTTTAGATTACCCTATACGTTTCTAACCTATAATGTTTAAAAATTGTTAAATATAAATAAAATGTCGGTCCACAATTCTACATGCAGTGGTTCTTTGGTAAGTTCGGAGTGTATTGACCTGAGATATCTTATTAGCTGGTAATTTAATGCACTTCCAATGTGGCAACACAGCCAGCATTCTAGGAACCTTCCCAGTGTCGCGAACGATTTTTTAAACGATATTTTGTAATGTAAATATTTTTAGTATATAATTATGTATATTGTAATTCTTATTGTAAATACATGTTATCTATTACTCATAGCTTAGTCCCCAACTGCACACATTAGGAATTAGGAGACACAGTGGTAGGATTTGTTCTTAGGTAGTTTTTAGATGTTGCACATATCAAAGTACATTCACGCTATTCATTTATTTTTTAACGTGGTCTCTCGTATATTTATCTCACCCCCTTATCAGCATTATTGCGTGAATATGCAGATATTGTTTTGAACCCCAGGGTCCAGGGTGACGGAGGACTTCGGCTACCTTTATATCCTCTGGAGGCAGGGATTAAACAAGCCTGAGTTAAAATACTCAACTATGATAAGTTGCTAGTAATAGGTGAATTTCAGTATACTCATCTGACCAAAACCTTGATGTGAATTTTGGGTTCAGAGATTTTCTCATATGATAACTATCATTAATAATGTCGAGGACAAGATGATGAAACTATAAATTTATATTAGTTTAAGTACTTACTATTACAATAAGGTATTGTTTATCTAAGATATTGCCGGCTAACATGGTGTAGTATTGTAGTGAATAAGCCTGCGGTATCGGAGAAGTTGGTTCGATCGCCGGGTGGGTACAGATGTTTGTGTGATCCCTCAGATAAATTGAGGTGTACTTAAAATATACCTTATTAATGATTTTTAATTTACTAGCAGAGTTCTAAATATACTCACACACACACACACACACACACACACACATATCACACCTATATCCCGAAGGGGTAGGCTGAGGTGTATTACACACCCACAATTTGCCAGTATTTTTAGTCCCACATAATAGGGGGTAGGCCTATTGCCGTCACCGGGCACACACTATATAAATGGGTTATGTACAAAATAGCAGCTATTTGGAAAAAAAATTTAAACCCGTTGCCTTGTGATGAAATGTTGATTAAAGGCAACAAAATCTTACGTGCCAGCCGCTATGGCACAGTCAATTAAAGTCCTGGGCGTCTCGGACTAAAAATACTGATGCAAGATATTGCAAATTAAATTTCTTCCTATGTAGAAATGATACAGATATTTGTCTATGACTCGCCCATCACCCCGGAAGACTCGAGCTCCAAGATACAGACCCCAGAAGGTTAGTTGCGCCGGCTATATATTCGTACAGCGATGTGCGCTCGCGCAGTTACCACTTGCATTGCTGTTGACATTGAAGTTAGTTTGTAAGTGTCGAGTTTTTATGTTGTATCGTGCGTTATGTTACGAGTGTTTCGTGTGATTGTGTTTTGTGTATTGTCTTAGTTTCGTTAGTAAATAATTTATTTTGGTTTTTACCGAAACAGTCATAATGGATTCACTCAGTTCCAGAGTAATCAATCATAAGTGTAGTTCCGTTTGGATGTTAAAATATTTTGGAATAAGATTTCTCATATGATAATTGATTGTTAAAATCGGAGGTGATTAATTTAAAGTTTTAATTAATTATTGCCAATAACTAATTGATTTAAATGAATACTATTATGTCCAGTGTCTACAACATTAAGTTATACAAAAATAAAAGGACTCCTCCTGAGTCCTTATTAAAATCTCTATTAATATTGGACACTACTCTTTGCTTTCTGTTGATTGAAAAGTGTCATACGTTACGTATTATTTAATACTAATATACCGAAATAATGATAAACAAAGTTTCTGTATACCAATCGTGATAAGGCGAAAGAGTCCTTTGATGTCTCTTAGAGTTTAGATATAATTTTAGTATTAGGTAATGTAGGTAGGTATTGAATTAGTTACAATTGTAAATTCCATAGGTAATTAAATATTTTACATCGTGACAATAATAAATAAATATCTATATATAGAAATGGGGAATGTACCCACACTGTACTTTTTTGGGTGCAAAGGGGCTCTACCAACATCTATAGGGCCCCAGCGACCTCACCTGCTAGTGGCGCACCTGCTGATAAACGGACGAGGCTCGTTAATTTACGGTACCTATGGAGTGGCTTCGGCCCCTACGTGGGTACCAGGTGGTACAACAGTGTTGGTCCGGGGGGGTACCACCGTGCAGCTGTGCTAAAGCCCCCCAAGTAACCCAGCCCAGGCTGGGTTGCGTTAGGGGTTCAGCAGCGGCACCGCCGGGCCCGGGGCGATGTATGGTGCAGCAGGCATGGGACCAGTGGGGGCGAAACGGAGTCTAGTGTGGGTGGTGTGGGTCGATTCGCCGGCCAGGGAGACCCTTAGCAACGGCGTTGCCGCGGCCGCCCGCAACACAGTCATGGGGCCCGCCTGGGGCCAACCACCCCAGGAGGCTGCCCCACATGTTGCGCATAATCCTGATGTGGGATCGCCGCTCCGGGTGGTAACCGGTGTGGGGTAGCGGCGGCCTTGCATCAGGGGGGTTTGGGAGCCCTTCCGTCCGGCGGGTCGGCTCCGACCTAACCACACGGTTCTAGACAAAGCTAGCCCCTGCGCTTTGTCACTTACTGCTGCACCAAATGTCGCCCTGTCTTCACGCTTCTTCTTCAAAATCTACAATGGCAGTGCAACAAAAAAGAAATAAACGTTACACAGCGGCCCTAGGAAACCCCACAACTTCACATTTCGAGGTGGAGTTCACTAACGTCCGTGGACTCCATGCGAACCTCGATACCGTCCACCACCACCTTGAGACGGCACGGCCCGCTGTGATGTTCCTCACGGAGACACAAATACGCCGCCCTGACGACACGTCTTACCTGTGTTACCCCGGCTATGTCATCGAGGAACAATTTCGAGACAAAGCCGGGGTGTGCGTGTTCGTTAGGGCGGATGTTTGCTGCCGCCGGTTGCGCTGCCTAGAGAACCCCTCCAATTCCGTCCTTTGGCTGCACGTAGACCATGGCTCTATGAGCCAGATCTACGTGTGCGTCTACCGATCCCACACAGGGGATTTTGAGACAACAAAGCTCTTCCAGTACCTCAGCGAGACGGCTGATGAAGCGCAGGTGCGGTTCCCGAACGCTGACCTAGTGTTTCTGGGGGACTTCAATGGCCATCACATTGAATGGCTGGGGTCCCTCAAGACTGATCATGCGGGTAGAGCCGCCCATGCGTTCGCTCTCTCCCACGGTCTGACCCAGATGGTATGCGGGATCACCCGGATACCAGACAGGTCAGATCACGCGCCCGCTCTGCTGGATCTACTGCTGACGAGTCGCCCAGCCCAGTACAGTGTTTCGGTAGGAGCCCCACTGGGTAGTTCCGACCACTGTGTTGTTCACGCTGGCATGAAGGTGTCACCTCCTGCACGTCCTGTGCAAACGTCACGACGACTATGGCACTACTCGTCAGCGGATTGGGACGGTCTACGCGATTATTTTGCGTCCGTCCCCTGGAGCCAGCGCTGCTTTGTAGGAAAGGCTCCTTCGGATAGTGCTTCTGCTATTGCTGGCGAGATCAGTTTAGGGATGGATTATTACATCCCTTTCACTGATGTCGCCAGTATCCGCAGAGCCCGTCCCTGGTTCGGGCGAGATTGTGCCAAAGCTGTTCGACAAAAACAGTCGGCATATCGCGCCTGGATCAGGGCCCGGGCTGTGCGCGACCCAAACGTGGGCCACCTCAAAGCAGCGTACAACCGGGCCACAAAGTCGAGTAAGAGGGCCTTTAAGAGAGCGGATGCCCAGCGCGTCGCGCGGCTTGGTCAGGAGCTCACTTCCCATCCCACGGGCAGCCGTGGATTCTGGCAACTGGCCAAAGCCGTGCAATCTAACTTTTGTCAGCCCTCGCTGCCACCGCTGCGTTACCCAGATGGAACACTGGCTCACAAAGCCCAAGAGAAAGCGGATATGCTCGCAGACCTCTTCGCGGCTAATTCCCGGGTCGACGACCGTGGCCTGCAGCCCCCCGCCATCGCCAACTGTGGCCACACAATGCCTGATATTGTTATCAGGCAATGTGATGTACGGGCAGTGCTGCGGTCACTCGACACGCGGAAAGCCAGTGGCCCTGACGGCATTCCGGCGGTGGTGCTACGAAAATGTGCAGCTGAGTTGTCTCCAGTATTAACGCGTCTGTACCGCCTGTCATACTCTTCAGGGCTCGTGCCGGAGGTCTGGAAGGAGGCGAACGTACAACCGATCCCCAAGAAAGGGGATCGGTCCGATCCAGGCAACTATCGACCCATAGCTGTCACCTCAGTCATTTGCAAGGTGCTTGAGCTCCTTATAAATAAGCAGCTCATGCAATTCCTAGAGGATCACTCGCTAATCAATGATCGACAATACGGCTTCAGGCCAAAGCGATCAACGGGTGATCTTCTGGCATTCGTAACGCATGTCTGGGGTGGGGCTATGGAAAGGCACGGCGAGTCCTTGGCTATTAGCCTGGACATCGCCAAAGCCTTCGATAGGGTCTGGCATGCTTCGCTCCTTTCCAAGCTTCCGGCATATGGTCTACCTCCTCAACTGTGCAGCTGGATTGCCAGCTTTTTAAACGAGCGCCGAGTGCGGGTCCTCTGCGATGGCCAGGCTTCTCGCTTCTTGCAAGTGAATGCCGGGGTACCGCAGGGGTCCGTACTATCACCAACTCTCTTTCTTCTGCATATCAATGATATGCTATCCCTCGGGAACATTCATTGCTATGCAGATGACAGCACACTGCACGGGAATTACTCGGTTCGTCCGACGGCGGGGCGATCTGAGATTGAGGAGGAGAGACGACGACTCGTGGCTGATCTCGACCGTAACCTCGACAGTATCTCTCAATGGGGTACCGAGAACCTGGTCGAGTTCAATGCCCGCAAAACACAGGCGTGTGCATTTACTGCGAAGAAATCCCCTTTCCTTCCCCTACCCTCTCTTCAGAATGCATTATTACCAATGAAGGACAACCTTGATATCCTTGGCATAGACGTTCGTCGAGAGCTCAATAATAAAAACTACATCGAAAGATGTATAGGGCTAGCTTCGCGGAAACTAGGAATACTGAATAAGGTAAAGAGATTCTTTACACCGGACCAGAGGTGTCTGCTGTACAAGACGCAGATTAGACCCTGCGTCGAATACTGCTCTCACCTCTGGGACGGCTCCGCGAAGTATCTGCTGGACGCTCTCGACGCTATGCAGCGACGGGCTATCCGTATTATTGGTTGTCCGGAGGTAACGGGAAGCCTTGAGCCGCTAGCTCAGCGCCGAACAATAGCTTCCTTGGCCGCATTCTACCGTATTTACCACGGCGAGTGTTCTGAAGAGCTCTTCAATCTGATCCCACCCTCTTCCTTCCGATCCCGAACGACTCGTGCCGGGCAGAGATGCCACCCCCACACAGTGGATAGCATGTTCGCGAGAACCGAACGTTTTAAACGTTCGTTTCTCTGCCGAACGATAGTGGCCTGGAACGCCCTGCCTGTGCACGTGTTTCCTCCCACATATAATCCTGGGTTCTTTAAGCGGAGCGTGAAGAGGCACATCAGTAGGTCGTCAAGTTGAGGGCCACTCTCAATAGTAATGTATTTGTGCTGTGAGAGTGGCCCACAATCGCTAGACGTCGTCACGACTTACCACCAGGCGGGCGGCGTCAATTTGGCGAACCAAATATAAAAAAAAAAATAAAAAAAAAAAAAAAAAAAAAAACCCCCTTAGCTCTCGAGAACTTATGCTCCAATGATGGCTGACCCCTCTATGGATAGCCCTCGATCTGGAGGCAAGCCAAAAAATCGAAAATGTGACCTAGCCCTAGGGGTCAAAAGTTATAGGCCAAAACCTATGGCATGGTGCGGCGCGAAGCACCGCGGAAGACACCGTACTAGAATTTTATAATTGAATACAGCGGCATCAGTTTTAAATTAAGGCTCTGGTATATAGAAAAACTCCGAAACTCTCTATCTAATCATAACATAGTATAAAACAAAGTTAATTCCGTTCACTACGTACCTACGCTTAGATCTTTAAAACTACGCAACGTATTTTGATGCGGGTTTCACCAATGGATAGACTGGTTCTCGAGAAAGGTTTTTGTGTGTATAATTTGTCAAGTGGGCGAAGCCGCGAGCGTCCGCTAGTTTTATTATATGGCAGAAATAGTATCATAATGTTACGATACCGTTTCGTTTCTGATTTAGAAAGGATTTCACCGGAGACAAGTAAAAAATCGAAAAAATAAATAAAGAGCCGATATCTATAGTTAGTAGGTACAGTAAGTATTTGATTCGTGATGATGACACTAAATAACCTTTGCATCTACTCGTAATACAATACCGTTGCTTGGTTCTGCGATGGAACGTCATTTTTGTAAACGCATCACAGATGGCCTTCGCCGGTAACCTTTTGAATCTCTTTATTATTCGTAATAAACCTATAAACCTACATTACAGAGCCCAAACAAACTTCAACAAATTGTTGATTTTATCATTTTGACCTTCACTAAGAATGTTTTAAATCTCAATTATTTGTGCTAGGTACCTACTTGAAGTATATCGCTGTTCTCGCGTCAGGGACCCTTATGGGGTAATGATTTCTTCACTAAACCTATTCTCTATTCTGTGACTATACGCTAAATCAGACGGACAAATAGTTGTCAGAGAGATGAAGGTGCGATAAAATCTGCTTTAACATATTCAAATGGTATATAATTCACCTGGTGTTAGAAAAAATATAAGTAGAAATTTGTTTTCGCGTCCCAAATATAGTTTGATGTTTCAATAGGTATATAGTACACACACACACATATCACGCCTTTATCCCACAGGGATAGGCAGAGGAGGTCCCACGTAATAGAGGGAAAGCCTATTGCCCGTCCTCGGGCACACATATAATTTCTTATGTTCAAAATGGCCGAATGAATTTAATACAAAGTATTTTTTTTGTTGTATTGTAATTTTGAAAAATAAAAATGAAATATAGTAATAAAAAGAAAGTGGATGTACGAGAATTACTGCTTAATTACTGCTGTATATTTTAATCTATGATAGCGAATATTTTCTACCATTTGATAAAAAATGTCTCCTTGTCTCACTATGGTGCCTAAAGCTAGTCTGTTCAACTTTACAGGTCAAGATGCGTTATTTCATTATTGCCATCTCCATCTTCAGCGTGGTCCAATCAAGGCCTGGGTTATTTTTCACCCCTGATGCCTTTCAACCTATTGGGGTACAATATGCGCCCTCTGGCCCAGGCATACACTCTCACCATGCTGTAGAGCTGAATGCAGCAAACGAGGCTCTACTACCAAGAAGTCTGCTTAAATCTAGAGATTTCTATGACAACCCTGCAATTGCTGCTGGACTAGCCCAAGAGTCGTGGTTTACGAATAAGGAAATGCAAGTTATTGAAAGGGAAGCTGAGAAGATTCCACGAGAAAGTATATATCACATAGTGAAGAACGCGGGCTTTTTAGATCGACACTAAAGTGCCATTTTTTGTAGTGGAACACAAACAAAATAATTATTAAGTACCTATCTATTTTATACAGTGTCTCGTGTAAATCCATAGACTTTTAAAGCATTGTAGATTTTAAAGTATTGTTAACATGTTTTAATTCTTTGATGTTGAATGTTGCCAAAGCGTAATCCATGCATTAGCATAAGTGATTCAGTCATCGTAATCAATACATATAATAAAATTATAATAGAGAAACTGTTGTAGAGGGGCTTTATGAACGCAATAGAACCCAAAACAATGGTTTTTAAAATTTTTGTCTGTTTGTCTGGATGTTTGAACACGCTAATCTTAGAAACGGCTTAACCGATTTGATGAACTTCGATATTTTCCGTGAAACGACTGCCATCTGACCTCCACAACCCGGGGGCGATATCAAAGCTCTAGTTAGACCGGTCAGATTTTTGATTTAGGGCTCCAACTACCCTTAACGACTGCCATAGATGTTCGTATGACAACCGGGACCGATGGCTTAACATGCTCTCCGAGGTACGGAGAGGTCTCAAAGTCTTAAGAAATGGTCACCCATCCTAAGACCGGCCTGAGTTTGAGATTATCATAAAACAATTCATAAAAATTGGTTAAGCCGTGTAGGGAGAGTGCAATCACAAACACCAGGACAAGAAATTTTATATTATATAAAATTATATTGATTAATGATCTGTGATTGTATATGAATGGTGATGGCCCAAATGGAGTATATATTTTTTTTTGTTGTAAGATTCTATTTAGAGCATATTAGACGTATTTCTTAATAAATATTTAATTTTAAATGTAACTAGGTATGTCGTCGTTTTGTAAAGGTTGGTTATGTAAAATTATTTTAGTGAATTCTAAGATTTAAAATAAGATATAGTAATGTAACCTACACCATATAAGATAAATAATTTCTTTTACAGGGTGTTACATAAGGGTTATATCAACCCGAAGACACCGCTATCAGCTAGTCGACCAGAACCCGTTTCGATATGTGTCGACCGCCAAACAAGAAAAAAAAATTCATCCAAAAAAACATTATTACCGAATAAAATAGTCTTGATTGAGCAACACTAGCTAAAATCAGCTGATTCGGTAATCGACGTCAAGTAGGTACTTAGTACAACTAATGCGCGCCTGTGAAAAACCTCCCTCTCCTGGTAGGAACATTTTGTCTCTGTTCCGCATCAAGGTCTGAACTATTTTTTTCTTGTTAGGCGGTCAACACATATAGAAAAGCGTTCTGGGCGACCAGCTGATGGGGGTGTCTTCATTTTGATAAAACCCTTATGTAACATCCTGTATATGGAGGCTTGACATCAATATTTAATTTACTACTTACTACCTAATTTAAGATAAGTAATGTATTATTGCACTACCTACTAATTAGTCAAATTTGTTTAAACTGTTAAAATGTGTATCAATAACAGAAATAATTTAAATCTTCGTGTATTTATCGACTTCTTAACTATCACCATTTGTATATGTTTGTCACTTCATAACTTTGGACAGGGTAAACCAATCCCCGAAGAGGCCACACAGCTGGCCAAAGTCCGCCGGGCGCCACTGGAAATGCCTTCCAGTGTCACCAGAGACGCCCGCAGCAATGGACATGGGAGCGGCCGCGGTCTCACGGAATTGAAAAAAAAAAAATGTGTAAACCAATTTGGAAAATTCTTTTTTTTTAATGAAAGCTAGTGCCTTCCTTCTGGTCCCATTTTAATTTAGTCCCATTCCAACAATTTGAAGTCATTATTTGTACTGTTAAATACTATTTTAAAATTACACTTAGGTTATTATTTTAAGACTCCTCTGTGATCTCGGACAATAAGTACTAATAGTAAGTTATTGTTCTGTATAATAAAAGTTATTTACAATATAAAATGGCGGTTTCAAATCTTGATATCACAGTGGCTACCGCCGTATGTGGGTTTTTTGAAACTTCTACCTCTTTTGCATGTAACCCAGCATTCGTGTGTTGGTTTTTGAACGAAGTCTGAAAAAAAAACAAATACGTACACACGATTCCATATTTAAATATACTCGGACTGCAGAGATTATAATATACTAGTGGTCGCCCGCGACTTCGTCCGCGTGGTAATTTGGATTTTTCCCGTTCCCGTGGCACACTCGGTTTGTCATCGTCGCTTCCTACTTACTTGACACTTATCGTCATATTTTGAACAATTCACACAATATCTTTATAAATTGTAGCCTATGTGTTATTCTGATGTATAAGCTATAATATTGTAACGTTTCATTAAAATCCATTCAGTAGTTTTTACGTGAAAGAGTAACAAACATCCATCCATCCATACATACTCACAAACTTTAGCGTTGGATTTAGTGGTATGTTAACACCCTGTCCTGGCTGTTCGAAATTTGGTTTGAATTACAGAGTGGTTATGAACTTTCCATAGTGCCCGGTAACGGCAATAGGCTTGCCATGTGTGCCACGTGTGGCCAAAAAAGTACCTGCAAGGAGAGGGTGTGTAATGCACTTCTACTTACCCCTTTTGGGATACAGGCGTGATATAAATCTAATAATAAGTACATAGGTGCCTACCTATACCTTCACCTGTTTTCCCGAAGGGTACGTAGAGGCATATTATAAGCCCACTTATCACCAGTAACTTTTTTGGTTCCACGTGACAAATAGGTAACTAGTTTATTGCCACATTTGGTAAGTAACTATGTTTTCCAAAGCTTTGTTAAATGATCGGCAGCTGTCCTTTTTGCAGATTTATGAAATTCATGCAGAACACAAAATATAAAAAAAGATACATTTGGTTGTACACAAAAACAGAGATTATTAATGAATGCCTTCAAAAATAAGAACAATTGGCGACCTTGTCGCTAAAGAGCAATCTCTTCCAGCAAAAAGCAAATCTGCAAAAGCAATTTTTAACGAGCATTCTTTTGTATTTAAATTTATTTGATCACTACAAACCCCAAGTACGTTATATAAATATCAAATGATTCCAGTGTGGGTGTATATGGCATACTAAGGTGTGCGTGACAAGTACCAAACAAGAGCATTTTAAAAGAACTGACTCCACATCGTATTTTCTTCTAATAAAATAGGGGTCTTTAAATAATCTATTTGTGGATAGTCTGAGTGAACTCTTCAGTTTGTAACTGATAGGACTTAATATGAAACATAATGGATAAGGAGACTGAATGTGACGCGTTTTCAACATTTGTTGACTTTTTATCGGACTGGACACATTATCTGTGCAAATAGCACAAATTTTCTGTACAGATAGTTTGTAGAAAAGGAGTTTTTACTCGACTTACACATCTATACGCACAAAACTTCTACTTTATACCCAGAGGGATAGATAGAAGTGTTTATTACGCCCATGTCATCCTCTCTTACACGTGTTGACAAACGGATAAGGCCTTGGCAAATACCCAAAGTGCCAAACTGCAATAAGTTTGCTCCCTATGGGACTACAGTCACTGGCAAAATATGTATTCCGATCCCGAACGACGCGTGTCAGGCAGAGATGTCACTCTCACACTGTGGAAACCATCTTCTCGAGAACCGAGTGTTTTAGACGTTCATTTCTCTGCCGAAAAATGGTGGCCTGGAACACCCTGCCTGCGTACGTGTTTCCTTCCACATATAACCCTGGGTTCTTTAAGTGAATCGTAAAGAGGCACATTACTAGGTCGTCAAGTTGAGGGACACTCTCTATAGTATTTCTGTGTACTATGAGTGTCACCCACAATCACCAGACGTGGCCACAGCTTACCATCAGGCGGGTGGCGTCAATTTGTCAACCAAAATATATATAAAAAAAATATGGGCGTAATGAGCGCCTTTATACACTCCTTCGGGGATATTACGTGATTTTGTTCACCTTACCTTTTCGACTATCACAATTGAATTCGTGCATATCACATACGTCTATATAAGTCCTCATTTCACCACAAGAGTCTATACCACATATCGGTACTTGGTCATGACGGCAGATCTTCGCTATATTGCATTCTTCCAACAACTAAAAAAGTATTAATATATTTTTTGAGACAGTCTACAAACTGATTCCTTAGACCCAGTTAGGTATTACTGTATATCGTTTGCTGAATAAGAATAATAAAATACAACGTACCTTTGCACTATCCACATGAGCCGAAATGTCGTTTACACAGAACAATAAAGTGTTTAATATGGCAATTATATTTCTAAACATCTTCGAAAATAAATATGCATTAGTAATTCAGTATTAATTAATACAGAAATAAGTCAATAGTAACTCAATGTCCTCATGAAACTACATACCCTTCTCTATAATATTTAGAGAGTATAGTTAAGTAAATTTCTACTTTTTCAGTTTAAAACTTAGATCACTTAAAATTTAATCACCATTAATGAGTCGTACTTTAATTTAAATAACATTTGGTTACATACTTCTTGTATCCGTCGGATGTTTCTTTTTAAGAATATAAAGCAATAAGTTTATCAGCAAGTGAGGTTTATCGCACCGTAAAATCTAAAATTGAAATACATAATATTTGTCGAAATATCCGAAACTTATTTTATAAAATTAAAAACGAGTGAGTACATGATTAAGTCACGATTAATTTCAGAACCGCCGGGCGCCACTGGAAATACCTTCTGCGTGCGTACCAGAGACGCCCGGCCACGGCAGTGGGAGCGGCCGCGGAATTAAAAAAAAACGATTGATTTAACTAAATGAATTCAGCTGTATCATAATCATCATAACGTATCAGATTAATCTTATAGTAGAATATTATTATAATGCGCTACCTACTGAAATTTTTGAATTCTGGGTCAAAATGAGAGCACCAAATTTGGTACCTACGTTAACAGCAGGGACAGTGTTCTTCACCAAATGTCAATGTCAAACTAAACGATATTAGGTAATCAGCTTACATACAACGGGTAGACCTGCATTGAAGTTGGGGCGTTCGACTTTTGCTGAGCATGGCTTTTTAGGTTACCTCTGGCGCTCCGCAAAAATCGGGTTCCCAGACACTCACATACCGAACAACGTTTCTTGTCCTGCACCTGGAGCTAGTTAGGAATAACTAGTTCTTCTGTGCGGGACTATCAACTAATCAAGCATTACCTTGACATTGGCGAAATCATCGATGAACATCGATGGAGCCACGTTTTTTAAAAAAGAAGAAGAAGGATGATGTTGGGTGATTTTGGGGGTTTATCTCATCTAACCGCCGAGGATCTACTTTGCTTCCTTTTTGGTAACGACGAATTCCTATTGAAGAGCGAGACACTCGGCATCATGTCCAGCCAACCAAAAACAGAAAATAGGTACGCCGTCCGTGTTATATAGTTTTCCTACGGGAAAGCCTAGACACTATCATTCAGGGATAGTGCAGCTACATATTAGTGTAAGAATTTCTTAAATCAGATCAGGAGTTTCGAAGCCTTTTCAATACAAACAAGCAATAAAATCTTTCCTGTTTATAATATTAGTACTGAAAAGAATTCAACTCATTTATTGTAGAACATTAGACATTCTGAAAATACTTACATTTGAGAAGTAGATTTTTATTATCTTTTTATTTTGTTGGACATTATTTGCTACATAACGTCATCTAGCCCAAACTAAGCTGTAACTAGCTTGTGCTATGGAATCTAGACAACTTATAAACATACTAATATATTTCTAAATACATACAACAAACACTCAAACTTCCAAACAAACATTTGTGGACCACACAAATATTGGAATACACCCGGGAATCGAACCCGAGACACATATTATTAAATTAATATGTAATTATACATATCATCACGCCCATATCCCCGAAGAGGTAGGCAGTGGTGTATTACATAAGTACACTTTGCCAGAAATTTGGTTAGTTGGTAATAATTATAGTATGAATGGATTCAGGCGTCACCTTTTTTTTTTTTTTTTTTTTTTTAGTTCCGCGACCAAGGCCGCGGCCGCTCTAACGTCCGTTGCCGGGCGTCTCTGGTTACAAGCAGAACGTATTTCCAGTGGCGCCCGGCGGACTTTGACCACCTCTGTGGTCTCTGCGGGGGTTGGGTTGGGATGAGAATCCCGCGTCGTTGGGGGTAGGGTTTTATCCCGCGTCAGTGAGTGAATCTGGTTGCGTGCTATGGGGAAAAGGCCCCGCAGCACGCAACCCTTCTAGCCTGCTTCTGTAAGGACGACGGGTGGCGATCCCGCCGTCCTCAGGCCCCGATCATGGAGGTCGATGGTCTTGGGCGTAGATGAGTCTGCGGCGGCCTCGCCGCTGACTACGGAACTCGGCGGGGAGGGCACGCTCCCTCTCCCTCTCGGCCGCCTCCTTCGCGAGCACGACTTGCTCGCAGAAGGACACGGCCGCATTCCACCTACTCCCGCTGGAGACCATGGCTTGAAGCATGGTCTCCAGCGAGAGGGTATCCACGCCCAGACCCACTACGAGGTCCCGGCGCTGACTCGCCCACGCTGAGCACTCCACCAACGTGTGGAGTGCGGTGTCGTCGTCGGAAACCTCGCAGTGTTGACACCGGGGTGTGACCTCACGATGGATGCGAAACAGATAGCTACCGAAGCATCCATGCCCGGTAACGATCTGCGTCGCACGATACGTGAGGTCACCATGCTGCCTCTGCAGCCAATCGTCCATGATCGGTCTCACCGCCGCGATGATGGTGGCACCCCACTTGGGTTGCTCAAGTCGCACCCTCCATGACTCCATGAGATCCTGTCGGAGTTGGGACCGCCGGTCATCGATTTCTCGAGACGCAGGCCTGTGGTCCCGCTCCAGCGCCTCCTTGCGCCATTGGAACAATGACGCAAGGGCTTTTGCTTCCAGGTCCCATGGAGGGGTCCCGGCTAGGAGACATGCAGCCTCTCCGGAGATCGTGCGGTAGCCCCTTATTGTTTTGACGGCCAAGGTCCTCAACGGTCTGTTAAGGAGCGTTGAGTTGTTGGCCGTCAACCGCGCCGCCCATACGGGAGCCCCGTATAGGGCCATACTCCGCACGATCCCCAGGTACAATCTTCTGCACGAAGCGTTGGGTCCCTTTAGGTTGGGCATCAGTCGCGAAAGCGCGACCGATGCGTGTGTCACCTTGGGGACCAAACTTCGGAAATGTGGTCCGAAGTTCCATCGGCTATCAAGTACGATCCCTAGATACTTCATCGAGGGCTTGATGCCGATGCTAACGCCTCCCACATTTATGCTGGAACCTTCAGGTGGACCGTTCCGAGGTCTGTGAAAACACAGAACCTCGGACTTGTGCAAGGCCACCACCAGTCCCAGCCGCCGTATCCGACCCACGACTTGAGCAACACCCGTCGTGACCTTGAGTGCTGCCTCCTGGTACGTTGCACCCCGCGCCGTGACGAGGGTATCGTCGGCGTAGCACGTTACGCCGACGCCCTCAGGCAACGCACCCCGCAGCACCCAGTCGTAGCCGATGTTCCACAGAAGCGGCCCCAGGACCGACCCCTGTGGAACACCGCACGACACATCCCGCCAAGCTGGCCCGAGCCAGCTGGGGGGCTATGGCCCTCTCCGAGAGATAGGCCCCGACAATACGACGGAGGTAGAGAGGCGTTTCGTGATACATGAGCGCCTCCCTAACGCAGCTCCATGGCAAGGTGTTGAACGCGTTGGCGATGTCAAGAGACACCGCCACCACCAACCTGCCCTGCGAGACTGCTTCCTCCGTCAGGCTCTTGACGCGCATGATCGCGCTCACGGTGGAGCGTCCCCGACGGAAACCGTACTGGTTGTCCGCCAGGTCTGGCCCCACCGTCGAGAGATGCTCGACGAGGCGTTCCGCGATAATTCGCTCAAAGAGCTTACACACCTCGTCGAGCAACACGATCGGCCGGTATCCGGACGGTGAGTCCACCGGCCGCCCCGCCTTACGGATCAGGACCAGCTTCCCCGTCTTCCACACCTTGGGAAACTGGCCCCTTTCGAGGCATGCGCTAAAGAGCCCCATCAGTCGAGGCCCGAGTTCTTCGAGAGCCAGGACCCATGTACGGCCAGGAATGCCGTCGGGTCCGGGGGCAGTGATTTTCCGGCGTTTAAGCCGGAGTACTGCCGCCCCTAGCTCCCCCACCCTGACTTCGGGTACGTCGTCTTCGCCGGTGCTATCCGCGTCGGGCAGAGACGGAGCCATGCGCGGAGGGACGTGCTCCTCCGCGCTCGTCGGAAACAGGGAGCCCATGACCCGCTCCAGCTGCTGCGGCTGGAGACTCTGGGTCAGTGGGGGCGCCCTAGGTCGGAGTTTCTCCCTGACCTGTAGGTACGGGCGCCCCCATGGGTTCTGCTGCAGGGTCTCCAGGAGCTCCTCGCGGGCCGCCGTCTTGGCCCGCTTTATTGTCTCCTGGAGATTACCTTTAGCCTCCCTGTAAGCCTGATAAAGCTCCGCCTCTCGGGTTGCCGCGTCGTCTGGGCGGCGATGCCTCCGGCGAAACCTGGTGTACTGGCGGCGGGCGGAGATGCATGCTGCGCGCAGCTGTGCGATCTCCGGCGACCACCAGTACACCTGCTTCCTTGCCGGTCTGGGTGTAACCCTAGGCATCGCCGCATCACAGATTTGCGACATGGCTCTCCTGAACCACTCCGCCTCGGCATCCACATCGGCAGGCCGGTCCGGTGCCGGAATCCAGGCCTGCACGATGGAAGCCTCCAGGAGAGCCTCCCGATCCAGATGGTGAAGTGCCCAACGCGGATCCGGGGGATTTTCTACCGGCTGTGGGAGGTCAGGTGGGGGGACGACATCGAATCGGATGTACTGATGGTCTGAGTGCGTCTCCTCACCCTCCTCCACGTGCCAGCCAGTAATACGGGCGGCGAGGGCAGAGGTCGCGAACGATACGTCCACGACCGAGCTGGTCCCCCACCGCCAGAAGGTGGCGACATTCCCCCGGTTGAGGACCTCCAGACCACGTGTTCTGGTCCAGTCCTCAAGAAGCCTCCCCTTGTCCCTGGTTTCCCGGGAGCCCCACGCCTCACTCCAGGCGTTGAAGTCTCCCAGGAGCAGGACAGGGCGAGGACGGCACGCAGCGAAGACGACGTCGAGCTCAGTGAGCCATAGCTCAAACTGAGTCTCGTCCAGTGTCGGCGAGATGTAGGTGGCCACGACTGCCAACCCATCATATTCCGCCGCAACACACCCGCGGCCCCTTGCAATGATAGCAAGGCGCGAGTTGTCTGCGGCGGACCCCCCGAAGATAAAACAGGCCGAGCCGTCCTCGTCCACCGGGCTTCCCGGGTGGACGTAGTACGGCTCGGCGACCACGGCCAAGTTTATGGACCACTGCCGGATGCTCTGGTACAGAAGATCCTGAGCAGCGCGGCAGCGGTTCAAATTCACTTGCAGGATGCGGATATGGGCGTCAGACATTAATGGACGTCCATATCAGCATCCCGCCGAGAAACATCTGGCCGTGCAGTAGCGGCACCCCCACCGCTCTCAGCGGACGGACGAGGCTTTGGCCTCGAGGCGGCGCAGGTTGTGCTGCCGACCCGGTGGTCCGCAGTTTTGCCCTCCGCCTCGCATCTAAAGCAGCGAGGCGGGGCATCACAGGCACTTGCCTTGTGACCGGGCCGGCTGCAGCGGAAGCACCGATCGCCCACGGTGACTTCCGCTGTGCACTGCACTCCGATGTGCCCCACCACCATGCACCGGAAACATCTGGTTTCCCGGGCACGAAGGAGGTGCACCTGCGCCTTTAGGAAGCCCCCTACGAGGAGGCTTCGTCCGTCCGTCACTTTCAGTGCCGCCGCGACGGGGCACTGTACGACTGTCATCCCATGACCAGTGGAGCCGAAGGAGATGTCTCCAGCCATCACCTGGTCACGGGGGCAGCCGCCCGCCTCCACGACGGCGGAGATTACTTCCTCCGTCGTAGCCGCGTCATCCAGACCCGTGATGCGCAATGCAGCGCATTTGAAAGAAAGAAAGAAAGAAAGATTTATTATTCCACACAGGTTACAAAAAATACAAAAACTAAAAAATAAATAATACAAAAAAAAAAAAAATATGAACCATAAATAAATACATATAAATACACTAGTGTGGAATAAACGGCTGTCCCTCAGCGTAATGCTGTCTGCGTGGTGGTGCAAAACAGACAGCGCTGGTTTTCAGGGACGGCCGGATAGTAGTTACATTGAAATGAAAAATTTCAATGTAACTACAAAAAATTTGGTGGGCCTGGTGACGCGGACGGCTTCTGCGTCCAGCGCGTCCCTAAGCTGCGCTGCTAGGGCGTCAGCTTTAGGGCCGCTGGAGGCGCCGGAGACCTCGAGGAGGCGAGCCCCGGTGCGTGTCGTCTTGCACCGGAGACCCCCCTGGATATCGAGGGCTGAGAGGTTGACTGAGGACTTCACGGTCCTCAGGACATCAGCGTACCCCACACCCCTCTCCACACCCTCCGTCGTCACCGTAAGGACGACAGCTGTGGAGCGAGGAGCGAGGAGCGCGGGGCCTCTTCGGCGCCTTCGCCGCGGTGGCCTTGGCCACTTTCTTGGCCGCTTTCTTGGCGGCCTTCGTCTTCCTCTTCTTGGCCCCCACTACCTCCCATCCCTCCCGTCCGGAGGGATGTAAAGGAGCAGCGGGAGCGTTAGAGGAAGAGGAGGCGGCAGGGGTGCCGCTCTTCTTGCCGCGCCCCTTCGCCTTCCGCGCCTGGGCCGCGGTCTCGGCCGGCAACCGGTACGCTGGAGCGGACTGGGGCGGAGCGGGGCAGCGGACAGCGGGTGTGCCGCTTGGTCCTGGAGCGGGAGAACCGCTAACAGCCGCCGCGTATGAGAACGCGGGACGTGCTAGCGGAGGGCGGTACGCCCGGTCTTCCAGGACCGCGAGGCGCCTCTCGATCGCCGTCAGGACCTGTACCATAGTCGCCACACGCTGTGGCGGCGATCCGGGCACCGTGTTGGGCACCGTGGTGGGCGCCATGGTGGGCGCCGTGGTTGGCACCTTTTTGGACGCCGTGGTTGGTGCCGTCGTGGGCGCCTTGGTGGGCGCCGTGGTGGGTGCCGTGGGTGGCGCCGTCTTCGGCGCTGGTCCAGCCGTCGGAGGAGGAGGCGGCAGCATGGGACCGGGAGGCGCCTTGACCACCTTGGTCAAGTCAGCGACCTCCCGCCACAGGTCATCCATCTGCTTCCTGGAAGCAGCGAGCTCCGCCTCCAGGCTCGTCACCTGCTTCCGGAGCCTCGCCTCCTCCTTGGTGACGCTCCGCGCGAGGAGCTTGTTGAGGGAAGATTGGGCTTCATCCACCAGTGAAGCCACAATCTTCTTCCTCCCCGCCACGTTCCTGTTGCCCCGCATGGCCGCGTTCATGCGGGCAAAAACGCTCATCAGCTCCCGCGCGGGCGGCCCACCGATTTCCCGGCGACTTCGCAGGGACAGTTGGACCGAGGACGACGGAGGAGGAGTTGGCGGCCGCCTTCTGTACGCGTCGAGACGCGTACGCACCGTCTTGACCGGCACCTCCTCCTCCGAATCGCTGGAGAGGAGGGACCCCCACCCAGAGCAGCTGGTGCTACGGTCGCGCGGCGGCCCCCCCTTCTCCTCGAGGGTCCTCTTCTTCGTCGCAGAAGAGCGGCCCTTCTTCTTCACACTGCTGGGAGCTGACCCATCGTCAGTCCCAGCAGCATCAGTTCCTTGGGGCGTCGACATCGCGCTGCAGCTAGGCGGCGCGGCGCGAGCCCCCAAATCAATTTGCCCGATGCAAAGTCCGTAATGGATGCGTTAAGTCGTCGGTTGATATTGCCCGGGAAAGGGCAGTATCGGGGGTATCGTCGGGTTCACTCATATTCATGATGATCACAATTTTATTGGCACCAAGTTCGGACTAGGACGTTCGGTCACCCAACTTGCCACTGCGTTACCGTGGTCAAGTTGGGGTCCAGGGCGGACGGCAAGGACGTAGTCACTAATCACTTGGGGCCCCGTCCCTCAGGCGTCACCTGGCGAAAGTCCATGATAAAAACAATGGAAAAATGATGTTGAAATTTAAAAATTGCAATTATTTTGCTAAATAGAAGACATGTTAAACGTCGACATATGTTTCGCCTCATCCAACAACATCATCGTGCATCATCGCGTCAACGATGACAGCAAGCGTCACATCGTTTTTGCATATATAAATTATTATTAAATAATAAATTATATAGATTAATGTTACAATTGAGATATATTTAATGTAAATTAAATTATCTCGTGTGTGAGGAGTGTGGCGAACGCACGCGACACGATCTTACTGCGAAGGTATCAACTAAGCGTTTCGGACGGGCTTGCCCGTTGTGGTAGTAGTAAGTATGTCTGAAGACGAGGACAATTTTGTAGAGACGACCGATGCCAGTGATGACGAAATAATAAGGCAATGTGAGCAAGAGTTGATGGAAATGTCGAAGATGGATAGTGATGACCAACTAATCAAAAGCGGTGTAAAGAGATCCCTGGTACAAGAGGAAGGTAGTGATGAAGGATTTACTACAGTAACAAAACGAAAGACTGTAAAGATTAGTAAGCGCCTACCTCCCACACCTGAACGTATCGATGTATTTGAAGTCTGTCTGACTTCATTGCAAGTTTTGCCTAAATAGATGGCTTTGGCAAAATTACTAACAAGCGGTAGTGCAGTTCACATAAAGTGGTAGTGCAGTTTGAGGACAGAAACCAAGCTCAAAAATTGACAGAATTGAATAAATTAAAGGAATTGGACATAAGAGCCTACTCTACTGACCAGCTGGGGTTAGCTTACGGATTGATCAAAGGCGTTGATTTAGACATAAATGAAGAAGAGTTTTTAGGGTCATTCACTAGTGAGGTCGAATTGGTGTCATTCAGACGCTTGAAGCGTATGGATCAAGATGGTAAATGGGTTGATAGTGAAACCGTGAGGATATGTTTCAAAAGTTCCAAATGTCCAAGTTTTGTGTATGCCTACGGATGTAGGTTTAGAGTTGAGAGGTATGTCTTTCCTGTTACTCAATGTTCAGGATGCTGGAAATTTGGTCATATTAAAAGGTTTTGCCCCAGTAAAAAAATACTCTGCCCGAAATGTGGCAGAGATCATGAAAATTGTGAGGTTCAAGATTTTATTTGTCTTAATTGCAAAGGACCACACATGGCATTGGACAAAATATGTCCATATTTCCAGAAGGAAAAGAAAATTAGAATTTTGATGAGTGAAGGAAATACTCCATATAAAAGCGCCCTACAAGTTGTACATGAATGAAATGTAAAGAACCTACCAAGCTCTTCAGCAGGTCATGATGTGTTAATAGGAACGTATGCAAATGTAACTAAATATGGCAAAAATAATTTACATTCTACCAACATAAATCCACTGGAAGAGATTTCAGGAATACGAGGTAATAATTACATTATGGACATAGAGAGTGCAGGTGACAATGAAAAAATCCAAGAGATTGATAATCAAAAGAATCCAATACGTAAAAGATCAGAATATCCCAAAAAGAAAAAAAGTGTGAATGATATCCAAAATATTACAGTTCAGGAGACGGGAAGTACGACGCGTAACGAAGAAGAAATAAAAAGTGGAACAGAATGGAAATTTCAATGGAAAAAAATCTTTCTAAGTATAAAGGAAATTTTATTAAATGGAGAGCAACTTTTGGAAAAATTATATCTGTGTTGAAAATTATGGGTAAGGAGATAAAATTATTTATATTGAATAACTTCTTAGGTGGGGATTTATTAAGTAAACTTTTTGGAATTTTTAATGGATAATACAAGACAAAAAGATATCCGAATAAATATTTGTCAATGGAATTCTCAAAGTTTGAGACCGAAATTAAATGGTTTAGAAGTATTTTTATATAGGGAATGTATTCACATAGCAATTTTAAGTGAAACTTGGTTAGACTCTGATTATAATTTTAACTTAAGTGGTAATTTAATTTAATTTAACTTAATTTGTATTTAGGCAGGATAGACATGACAGTTATGGTGGAATAGCAATTATAATTCATAGATCGCTTCATACAAATGTGTCTCCAATATATTTATCCAACCCGGGCATTCAAGCTATGTGCATTAAGATTTTAAACTGTAGAGATTTACAGTCTATAGTTTCTGTTTATTGTCCGTCATCTGTTGTGACGCGTTTTTCGGACTGGGATGAGCTATTTCGCATTGGATCTAGGAAAACTTTAATTGCCGGGGTTTTTAATGGACACCACACAAACTGGTGCCATAAAATAGATCAAAGAGGAACTCAGCTGCTGGATTCAAGTATGGATAATGGGTATGTTTCCTTAAATAATGGTGACCCCACTAGAATTAAATTAGTCAATGGTATATTACAAAGATCGGCACCAGATATATCATTTATTTCTACAGATATCTCAATACAATGTGACTGGAAAGTTTGTAACGAAAACCTTGGTAGTGATCATTTGATTATTAAAATGTCTTTTAATTATGTAGATGACCAAGAGTATAAATTAACAAAGCGTAATTATAAAAAAGCAAATTGGAAGTCATATAGCGCGGATCTTATACAACCATTTTCCAGAATTGATAATTCTGATGAAATCCAAATTTTATATAATTATTTTGAACAGCATATTAATACGTCAGCAAATAAAAATATTCCTAATTATAAAGTTATAAATAATCCAGCAGTTAAGTTCACGCCGAAAAGATATTGGACTCCAGTATTATCTGAGGCGGTGGCTAAGCGAAGATTGGCATTAAGCACATTCCGACGGAATCCTACACCTAATAATTTAAAAGTTTTGGAGGAGAGAACCGTAGACGCTCGTACTTTAATAAATAAGGCTAAATCTAGTAGTTGGAAATCTTTTTGTGATTCTATAAATGAAACCATTTCTGTCTCTGACATGTGGAAAAAAATGCGGTGGTTTAAGGGTCATGAGCAATCTAGAACATTTCCATCACAGGCGAAACAAGAGGAACTGTTATGTTCTTTAGCACCAGATACCGTGTTACGTAGACAGCCACACTTTGATTCTCAGAACAGTTTAATGGAATCACCATTTAACATTATAAATAAATAAAATATAAAATAAAATAACGTTTATTATCTTTGAAATTTTCAGAAAATTATTTAGATTCGTCAGAAGTTGGTGTGACTCTACCGAGGGTTCCAAAATGCAACGAGACTGAGAAGAGCCCTCAAGAAACTCAGCTCGGCTTTTTTCAAAATATTTCATCTTAAATCTAATACAGAGTTATTTAGAAAGGAGCATTTCGTTACGTTGTTACAACCAGGCCGCCTTGTCATCTAAGAAATCATTAATACTATAATAAGCTTTATGGCACAATTTACTTTTTATTAGTTTTTTAAATTTATTGACAGATAAATTTGCTATTTCGGTTGGCAATGTATTGTACATTCGAATAAAGTTCCCCGCAAAAGAATTACTCACTTTATGGAGCCTAAATTTAGGAACAGCCAGTTTATCCTTATTTCTTAAGTTTAGATTATGATTATCACTATTTTTCACAAATTTACTTTTGTTCTTGTGGGTATACAATAAAATTTCATAAATATACTGTGAATACATTGTAAGGATGTTAATATGCTTAAACTTATCTCTTAATGACTCCCGAGACCCCATTCCATAGATAGTCCGGATAGCCCTCTTCTGCAACACAAAGATGCATTCAATATCGGCAGCGTTACCCCACAGTAGTATGCCATATGTCATGATACTGTGGAAGTAGCTGAAGTAGACAAGACGCGCCGTTTTAATGTCTGTAAGTTGTCGGATCTTTTTGACAGCATAGGCTGCTGAACTAAGCCTGGCCGAAATTTTCCCGATATGAGGCCCCCATTGCAATTTGGAGTCTAACGTTATGCCCAGAAAGACAGTGTCATCGACCAATTCTATTATATCACCCCTAACCTTAACACTGGTTTTAACAAGTCTTACATTAGGTAAGGTGAATCTTACACATTTAGTTTTATTTTCATTTAATAATAAATTATTAGCACAAAACCAGTGGACTATCCTAGAGAGGGTAATGTTTACATCGTCAAGTTCGCGCTGTCCACGTTTAACTTTAAATATTAAAGAAGTGTCATCAGCAAACAAAACTACCTCGTGGTCGTCTCTTATGAGGTGAGGGAGATCATTAATATATACTAGAAAAAGAAAATGTCCCAAAATTGAACCCTGCGGTACCCCCATTGCTACAGGAGAACCAGGTGACTGTTTACCATTGATCACTACTTTCTGGACCCTATCACTTAAGTAAGAATTGACGAAATTCAAGGCCGTCCCCCGGATTCCGTAATGATCAAGTTTCTTAATTAAAGTCTGGTGCTGAACGCAATCGAAGGCCTTAGATAAGTCGCAGAATACACCATAAGCATCATATGACTCATCCCAGGCCCTGTATATACACTCTAATAATTTAATTCCGGCATCAGTGGTGGACCGACCACGAGTGAAACCGAATTGTTTTGTATGTAATAGTTTATTAACGTTAAAGTGATTTTGCATTTGATTAAGCATAATTTTTTCAAAAATTTTACTAAATGTAGGTAGTACAGAAATGGGACGGAAATTGGACGGATCTGAAGTACTACGCGATTTAAACAGGGGAATTAATTTACTAGATTTCATTAAATCAGGGAACACACCACTATCAACACAATTATTAAATATTAATACTAGTTCAGGAGCAACCATTTCAATAAAAGAATTTACTAAATACACAGAGATGCCCCAGAGGTCAGCTGTTTTCTTGATATTTAAAGATTTAAAAGTTTTTAAGATAGTGTTTATGTTAACTTTACTGAATTTAAATATAACGTTACAACAAGGAACGTTTGCTTTTAACAAAGATTCTGCAATGGGGGTTGAAGAGCCTAGGGTTTTTGTCAAATCTACAGGAATTCGGGAGAAAAAAATTTCAAATTCGTTAGCGACCTCGAAGTCTGATGTAGTTATTTTACCATTTATATTAAGTTTAAAATGATTATCATTTAATTTTTGTTGACCTCTTTCCGCGTTTATAATTTTCCAAGTAGATTTAACTTTGTCTGCACTATTGAGAATTTTATCACTTATATATTTTGATTTAGCTGCTAAACAATCTGCTTTAAACTTTTTTGAATAAGTTTTAACATAATCTAGAAATTCAACTGATCTATTAAGCTGTCTTTCTGAGTATAGTTCATAAAGTTTTTGTCTACTTTTGTGTATACCCTCAGTGGCCCATTCACTGAAAGTAGGACTATCACTAATCATGACCTCCTTAGACTTGAATATGGAGTTGAACTCGTTGTAAAAAGAATCAAAAAATAATTTATACATTACATTAGGATCTAAGCCAGTGTCTAAGAATGGAATTTTATTGCAAAGTCCAACCCTCATTCGTTCCAAGCGGTCACCAGTTATTGGTCTACATAATATTTTACGTTTTATAACTTTTTCTTTAGTGATTTTAAAAGATGCTATTTGCCCACAATGGTCTGAATCTAGCTTTTTTATAATACTTTTACTTTCTGGCAACTTATCGCTGTATATATTATCCAGGCAAGTGGCTATTGTGTTACAATATCTAGTAGGCTCCAAAAATAAGTTTGTAAGATTGTGTGATTTAAATAAATTTAAAATATTATAACTCATAGGCGTATTAACAAGTAAATCGACATTAAAATCACCACATACTATTAGGTACTTATTAGTTTTTCCAAGTTTACATAGAATTTTGTCAATAAGTTCCTCAAATTCGCAAAAGGGTGAGGTTCCAGGTTTATACACGCATACTACCCTGCAGAATGCACTACCAACCCGGTGATTACTGAAATTGAACATGAGCTCATACGACTTACGCATATGTTCTGTAATACAAAAAATATCAATATTGTCTGAATTCATTAACAGTTCCAACTCTAACTCTTTGCCATGTGTTAAACCACCAATATTTTGATGCCCTATGTTGATATAATTTACATTTTTTGATTTGGTTTGATTTGGAGGGCATTTTTTAACATAATTAATATTTGTAACTAAATTTAATTCAATTAATTGACTATGTCTGCTAAAGGGTAATATTGCCTCTGTTGTCGTAGAATTTCCACACATTCAAGAGCTAAATCATTCACTGAAGAAAAAAGACACCGCCCCAGGTAATGATGAGGTTACATATTCTATGATTTACCATCTTCCTGCTGTAGGCAAAATGTTTTTATTAAATGTTTACAATAAAATTTTTATATCGGGGTTTATTCCACAACAGTGGCGGACAATCAAAATTATACCAACTCCCAAGGCCAGTAGTAATAACGAACCAAAACTGAGGCCTATATCGCTCATTTCTTGTATTTGTAAAATATTTCACACAATGATAGTAAAGAGACTTGAGTGGTTTGCAGAGAAAAACAAAATTTTATCATCTAATACATCTGGCTTTAGAAGGGGCCAATCATGTTTGGACTGTTTAGCAAGACTAGTGAGCTACATCCAAATAGGATTTTCTCACAACATACCTACTGTTGCATGTTTTTTAGATATAGAGAATGCTTATAACAATGTCTTGCCTGAGTATGTTGTAGACACGCTTGATAGTATGAATGTGGGTTCTAGCATTTGTAAATATATTTGGGAATTCTTAAATGAAAGAAGATTACTAGTTAAGAATGATCATGATGGTACTGTTGTAAATAGATGGACAAACAAGGGCTTGGCCCAAGGGGATCCACTATCTCCGTTACTTTTTAATCTTACTACATATAAAATATGTCATGAAGTGGTGAGTGTCTGTAAATCGCAATATGCCGATGATTTTGTATTTTTCCTCAGATACAAAGACCTAAATTACTGTGAATCCACCATGCAATTGGCACTTAACGATATGATTCATAAACTTAGTGAAATGGGATTGCAAATTTCATCAGAAAAATCCAATGTATGTATATTTACTCGAGAGCGATCAAGGAAAAGCATACAACTTAAAATCAATGAGGATCTTATAAATACAGTAGAAAATATTAAATACCTAGGTATGTGGCTTGACCGCTCCTTATTGTGGCGTAAACACATTAACGAATGTGGTCAGAAGACTACAAGATTTTTAAATTTGTTAAAAGTATTAGCAGGTCCTACGTGGGGTATTCATCCTAAATTTTTGCGTACATTATATATTTCATTAATTAGAAGCAGATTAGAGTATGGATGCTTTTTGTATGGTGGATGTGCTAATGTACACCTAAACAAGTTGGATAAAATACAGAATCAAGCAGCAAGAATTGTCGGCGGATTTATAAGAAGCACACCCATTCATGTAATGGAAAGTGAACTTTGTTTACCACCTCTGAATATTAGACGAACGTTTCTTGCATATAAATTTTGTTTAAAAAGTATGTCTTGGACTAACAATATAACAATTCAATATTTAGAAGAACTCAAAAATTTAGTCGAGTTGAGGTATTGGCAAACAAAAAAGGTTCCATTACTTGTTAGAGCTTATGATAAATGTATTCCTCTCAATGTATATTCATCGAACCCATTAGATATGTTTTCGCTTGATGTTTGGGTGACACGTATAAACATCACAGATGTAATCCAGTATAATTTAGACAGTGTAACAGGTTCTAAAAAAACTTTAAACTTTGCTACACTTAAGTTTTACGTAATTAAAGAAATCCATGATAAATATTTTAGCTTTAGCAAATATTTTACTGATGGGTCACTGTGTGAAGCGGGTTTAGGCGCCGCTTTTGTTGATGTAAATAGAAACCATGCAGTTATGTACAAAGTAGATAGTAATGTTTCCATTATGACCTTGGTGTCATAATATTATATTAGCTTGTAAGCCATAGCCTAGTTTAGTCTATGCTTAGATTATATCAATATTGTCTTGTCTATGTTCACTTCCTTCTTTCCTCACTTTGTAACATGGCCGACTGAAATACACGACACGTATTATTACGAGCTCCTGTCTTTTATTCCAAAAACCAACAAACATCAGGTGTGGTGTTAACTGGCGTGTCTTAGGAAGAACTGGATCAACCAAAAGAAAAAAATGGACGAATCTTCAACGTCGTCGGGTCGCCTCAAGCACATGGACGTTCATGCATCCAACATGCCGCTCACGTGGAAAAATTGGATCACCAAATTCAAAATATATCTCAAAGCATTTAAATATGATCAAGAAAGCGAAGATAGGCAAGTTGCACTTTTATTACATTATATAGGACCAGATTGCCTTCACATATTTTATTCTTTCAACCTAGATGTCGAAACAGTCAAGCTACAAGTGTTGATCGACAGATTTGCAGGTTATTTCAGCCCAAAAGTCAATATAACCATGATAAGGCATACACTTTTTAACAGAAAGCAACTGCAAAATGAACAGCTGGACAGTTATATAACAGATCTCAAAAATATAGCCCATCAGTGTAATTTTGGTGAATTGCAAGACGATTTACTAAAAGATATATTTAGTTGGAATCTAAATGATCAGAATCAATACATTAAAGAGAAAATTTTGCAAGAATTGCCTACCACTTTAGATGCCACTATAAATATTGCTAAGTCACTAGAATCGTCCCGGAAAGAAGTTCAAATATTATCAGGCACAAATCCCAATTCATCTGTAGCTAGTATATATAGTATACATAACAGAAGTAGTCAACAGTCCAGTAGAAGTCATTCACAACATAGTCAGTCAAGAAATCAGTCAAGAAATCATAGTCGTAGTCAACAATCAAGGTATAATCCGCAGTCACAGGATCGTCAATCAAGAATTCAAAGTCACAGTCAACAATCAAGGTACAATCCGCAGTCACAGGATCGTCAATCAAGAAGTCAGAGTCACAGTCAACAGTCAAGGTACAATCCTAACCAGTCATACAATACATCCCATTCATCGAGTTATAGCAGTCCCAATGGTTATAAAGGTAACAATCAGTCTATGAATAACTCAATGTGTCCAAAGTGTGGTCAAACACATCGTTTTAAATGTCCTGCTCTTGGTGCAAAGTGTAATTTCTGTCAAAAACTTAATCATTATTCAAAGAGGTGTAAGTCCAAGCAAAAATATGTTAATTATGTGCAAGAAGATTTTTCTAATGATGATCAAGCTTTTTTAGGTGCTGTTTATCAATGTAATTCTGTAAAATGTAGTAACCAATGGTCAATAACCCTAAGTATCTGTAGTCAATCTGTTTGCTTACTTATTGATTCAGGTGCAGATGTGAATTTGATGTCTAAGAAAGCATTTGAAAAACTAGCGTTGCAAGAGATAAATCTTATACAAACACCATTTAACTTGACAACATTTACAGGTCAAAGTATACCTACAATCGGTTATTGTACATTACCATGTAAGTATAATGACAAATCATACAACTTGTGTTTCCATATTACACAGTTAGATTGCAAAAATATTCTGGGTAGACAGTCATGTCAACAGTTAAAAGTCATAAAAAGAATACAGTCAGTAACCTTTGATGAAAACATATCTGAACACAGTCCAAACTACACACATAGTCAGCATAGCCAGAACAACAATTTACAGTCAATGTCAAGTCAGTCTAACAGTCAAAGTCAAGTCATATCACAGTCAATGTGTCACAAAGTCCCAGCAGAGTCAAACAGTCTGTCAATACTAAATAAATATAGTAAGGTTTTTAATGGAATAGGAGCTCTTAAAAACTATGAATGTCATTTAACTCTCAACGAAAATGTCAAGCCGTCGGTAGACGCAAGTAGAAAAATTCCTTTTAAATTACAGGATAAAGTCAAGGCAGAACTTAATAAGTTAGAAGTCACTGGTATTATTGCTCGAGTTGATGAACCAACTGATTGGGTCAACTCTATGGTAATTGTCTCTAAAAAGGATGGAAGCATTAGATTATGTTTAGATCCACGTAAGTTAAATAAAGCTATTAAACGTTCACATTACCCATTTCCACATATTGATGAAATTAAAGCAGAACTAAATGGTTCATGTTATTTTTCAAATTTAGACGCTAAGTCAGGCTTTTGGAATCTTGTCTTAGATGAAGAATCATCCAAACTATGTACTTTTATAAGCCCCTATGGCAGATTTCGTTTTTTAAGGCTACCGTTTGGTGTCAATGCATCTCCAGAAATCTTTCATAAAGAAATGATTTCCCGGTTTGGTGACATAAAAGGCATTAAAATAATGATGGACGACTTTCTTATACATGCTAAAACCATTCAAGAACATGATCAAATCCTAGAAAAAGTTCTTTGTCGTGCAAAAGATATAGGTCTAACATTTAATAGTAATAAATGTAACATTTGTCAAAGTGAAGTCAAGTATTTAGGTTTTATATTCAATAAAAATGGAGTGTCTGTAGATCCATCTAAAGTAAATTCAATATGCAACATGCCACAGCCTAAGAATGTCACAGATGTCCAGAGATTCCTGGGCATGATTAATTTTCTTGGCTCATTCATAAAAGATTTATCAAAAGAAACATCAAACATAAGACAGTTACTTAATAAAAACACAATATGGTCATGGAATGACAGTCATGAGAAAGAATTCAATAAATTAAAGTCTCTAATTAATTCTTCATATGTCGCAGACACATTGTCCCGTGCTGCATTACCAGAAAATGCATTAGTAGAATTGGATGAAGATATTAAACTTCATGTTAATTTACTCACTGCTAATTTGTCACTTAGTCCTTTCAAGTCACAACAAATTGAACAAGCTACCAGGTCTGACCAAACTCTTCAAACTCTTATTAATTACTGTAAAAATGGATTTCCAAATTCAAAGCATAAAGTAGAAGATTGTATTAAACCTTTCTTTCCTGTTAAAGATGATATTCATTATGCTAATAACCTTTTATTTTTGTCAGATAGAGTTATTATACCTATTTCTTTAAGAAAAGATTTCTTAAAACTATTACATGAAGGTCATCAAGGCTTGAATAGTTGTAGAAATTTGGCAAGACATACAATTTACTGGCCTAATATTAGTCAAGATATAGATAATTACATCAGTAATTGTGAAATTTGTCTCACTTTAAGAAAGAGTAACACTAAAGAAAGTCTATTACCACATGATTACAAATACATTCCTTGGCATAAGGTTGGTATAGATTTCTTTGAGTTCAACAAGCATACATACTTAATTGTAGTCGATTATTTCTCAAAATATGTTGAGATAGCAATTTTAAGTAATGGTTACAGTGCAGACCAAGTCATAACCAAGCTAAAATCAATATTTGCTCGTCATGGTATTCCCCATACATTAATGTCAGATAATGGTCCACCGATGAATTCCAAATCTTTTCATGATTTCACACACGATTTTTGGGTTGTGGCAACACTACGGCTAACATCTGTTCGCATTTCGTCTTGTATTTATTTTAATTTATTATTAATATTTTCGATAATTAGGGCTAAAATTCATCACAAAACACAATCTTACCATTATCAAAGTGTATCTAGGTAAAACCCAGTGTAAAATAAATAAGAAATTAGTGATATTTGCGTATTTTGTTTTACCGGCTAAAAGTCAATGACTGTTTGAAAATTTTAAAAGTGAAACTTTATCAACTCGGATTTAATGTGATTTGAGTGATTTTTATACAGGTAATCGTACTAATAAATAACTACTTATTATCGTACCTGTTAGTTTTTGAAGTTGTAGTATATTCAATCAGATTCTTTTTGACATTACTTACGTATTTATTTGTGTATTTAGTGTATTATCAGGTAGCTTTTTACTATCTAAGTCAGTATAAATTTATAATATCGTAATGCCAGTCACACGTAGCATGTATTCTGCTCGCCGTGATGAGGCTAAACAAGAAGATATCTTGAGAAAACTTGACCTGACATTGAAGGAATTAGAGGTATCCAAAACGTTGATTAAACAGTTGCATAGGGAAAGAGATGAAAATGAAAAGGAACTATTAGATAGCCTAAATAAATACGACTTCATAAAAAAGCAGATGGCTGAGATGCACACAGAGAATAGGTTAGTGTTAGATGAGCGGGACAGATTACAAAATATTGTGACTGGGTTCAGAGAGTGTAGTGACGAGTATGAACAGGGTCTCAAGCGCATGTCAGTCTTGGAACAGGAACTGCACGAAGCCCACCACCTCATTTCCCACCTTGAGGCTGAGAAACGTGACACCATAGTATCCCATACCCATAACTTGTTTGAGGAGTTAGTTGGTAGTGTGCCCAGCCTTGTTGCTACTGAACCCAGCTTAGAACCCACTATTACTATAGATTTAACAAAGGATGATACCTTAACAGCTCATTGTTCCAATCACAAGATAGTTGAGTGCAGTAGAAACAAAATTAAGAAATATGTGAAAATTAATAAATACATAAGAAAAACACAAAAACTTATTAAAAGACAAAAAAGTATGTACAAAAAAGGCAACTAGGCGATGAACTTGACATGTATTCATTATTAATTGAAAATAATATCTCTGATCATAATAACAATATTTTAAAGTTAGAATCAGAAATTAATAATTTAAAAAATTCACTAGACATAATGACTGACAGGTATTGTAATGTTAAAAGTGAGTATCAGGAATACATTCTGGCCATGAAGAAGCTTATGAGTCCAAATTCCACATTGACATCAAACAACCATTTAATTAGTCCTGAGCCGGTCTGTAAGTCCTCGCTGACTTCAAACATAAGCCCTTCACTTGAGTCAAACAAGAAACCCAGTAGTTCCTTCACCAAACGAAATATGATTAAATCTGAAATAGTGATGTTTTGTGATGAATTAGGGAAATCAATGGGCCAGTTACTTAGTTCATATTTAGAACAAAATGTTACTAACTATTGTATGCCGGGATTAACTTACTGTAACATTATAAAAAAAATTAAAAATTGTAATTTAAACAGCAACTGTACACTTTTAATTTTGGTGGGAGATAGGGGAAATGCAGACAGAAATGCAATTGTAAACTGTTTAGAATTACTGAGCTTATTAGATGTTAAAAACATTATTTTATTCACACTTCCTTATAGCCGTGGCTTGTCACAGGCCGAAAACAATCTTAGATATAAGCTAAATCAAACAATACATACATTGACATTTCATAATCCAAATAAATTCCATCTGATTGACATTAACATGTATTTAGAAAATAAATTGTTATTGACGGAAGATAAATTCTATTTGAATAGATATTTTAGGAGACAGATAGCATCTTCGCTATCATATTTTATTAGTTATTCAGCCAAAAACTTGGCTAAACAATCTGCTTTTATTGAGCAGAAAAGTGACAATGTTTGTCTTGTGACCTTGGAATCTGTTCCTGAAAAGGGTGACAATAATTTAAACTTAGTTGTAGGACAATAGAGGAAATCCCTAGCAAATTAAATTTAAGGACAAAGGAAAAGTCTATGTTCATGAATATAATTCATCAAAATATTGAAGGCTTTTCTGGCAAAGAGTTAGAACTAGAATTATTTTTAAATGAAAAACGTATCCATGTACTTTGTTTAACTGAACACTGGTTAAAAAAACATGAACTCTTAGTTAATATTGATAATTATAAAATCATTAGTGCGTTTACTAGAGATTCCGCTATAAGAGGTGGGTCTCTCATTTTAATTAATGACAAATTAAAATCAAAAGACCGAAAAGACGTAGTAGCACTCACAAGTGAGCGAAATATTGAACTATCATGTGCAGAGCTAGAACAATATATTATTATTAGTGTCTATAGACCTCCTTCTGGAGATTACTACCTGTTTGAGTCCATTATGGAGGAAGCCTTAAAAAAGGTATGTAAATGTAAGAAGACTATAGTTGTATGTGGCGATTTTAATATTAATATTTTAGAAAACTCTCAGAACGCGCTAAGGTTCCTCAACCTTTTTAAATCTTTTAACTTACAAAATCTTTTTTGTGAACCAACACGCACCACAGCCACATCAGCTACCTGCTTAGATAATATTTTTTCTAACAGCGATGTAGATGAGAAATCTATAATACATTTTGTAAATTCAGATCATGCAGGTCAGTTAGCTAGATTTAAGTTCCAACATGTTCCATTATCAAAAAATATTGTTTGTAGACCAATCACAACTTATAGATTAGAAAAATTTAAAGAAAACATTAAGAATAAAGTACCTCTTTTGGAGTTGAATAATGATAAACACCCGAATGATCATTACGGAGATTTGTTCGGAGTAATCAAATACGAATGTGATAACATTTTCACTAAAAAAACAATAAATGTAAATCAATTTAAAATAAAATTTAGTGATTGGGCTACGCCTGGAATCTATAAAAGTAGAAGGAAATTATATGAATTATACGAGACAAAGGCATCTACTAATGAGCCACAAGTAATTGAACAGATTAAAAAGTACTCCAAACTATTCAAAAAAGTATGTTCAACAGCTAAATCTAATTATATACGGGCTAAAATTGAAAAATCTGATAATAAAACGAAGGCAATATGGAATGTTATTAACAAAGAAACTTGTAAAGCAAAGTCACGTGATCGATCCTTCGAGTTAAAAATAGATGATAAACATATTAAAACTGATTCTGAAGTGGCCAATGCATTTGAATCTTTCTTCACAAATGTTCCAATCACCACTACAAATAAGTTAAATTCGTCAAAAAACGTAGCCAATTCTCTTCTTAAATCTAGTGTTGATAAATGTAGAATTAACTTTGATTTTCAGTATATTGACTCTGTCACTATACTTAAAACTTTTAAACAACTAAATATAAAAAATACCGAGGATCTTTGGGGCATTTCAACTAATATAATAAAATCAATAGTGCCCGCTATAGCACCTCACCTTGCATTCATATTCAATAAATGTATAGATGAAAATCAGTTTCCTCATCTTATGAAGTACAGTAAAATCAATCCTTTATTTAAAGCAGGAGACAAAAGTGATCCTTCAAATTTTCGACCTATTTCCATACTCCCATCCCTCAGTAAAATTTTTGAAAAAATAATATTTAATCAATTGCTTTCACATTTTACAGACAATAAGTTACTTCATAACAAACAGTTTGGTTTCACTAAAGGCAGGAACACAACGGATGCAGGAGTTGCACTTGTGAAACATATATTTGATGCTTGGGAGGAAAAGCAGGATGCTATTGGTATATTTTGTGATCTATCAAAAGCTTTTGATTGTGTTGATCATGGGACTTTGCTACTAAAATTAGGTTATTATGGTGTTTCGAACAGCTCACTTGGCTTACTCGAGTCTTACCTCACTGGTAGAGTACAAAAAGTAAACATTAATGGCACCGACTCTTCTGGCGCCTCATTAGTCATGGGAGTACCCCAGGGCTCTATATTAGGACCCCTTTTATTCTTAATATACGTAAACGATCTTCCTTATTTCACTAAAAATCTTTGTGAGATAGTATTATTTGCTGATGACACATCATTAATTTTTAAAAGTGATAGACAAAAAGTAGCACTTGACGATGTAAATAATACCCTTTCGGAAATATTGCATTGGTTCACAAGTAACAACTTGCTGCTCAATGCGAAGAAAACAAAATGTGTAAAATTTACTATGCCCAATGTTAGACAGGTGGATACTCATATTACTATGAATAATGAATTAGTTCAAATAGTCAATACCACAGTTTTTCTTGGGATAACTCTAGATAGTAAACTACAATGGGGTCTTCATATCACAGCCTTGGCAGGAAGACTTAGCTCAGCTGCCTATGCGGTTAGAAAGATAAGGTCTCTGACTGACGAAAAAACGGCACGATTAGTTTATTTTAGCTACTTTCATAGCGTTATGTCATATGGTCTGCTGCTGTGGGGCTCAGCTGCCGATATTGAGACAATATTCATATTACAGAAACGAGCTATACGAGCAATCTATAGACTCGGACCCCGTGACTCGCTGAAAGAATTATTTAAAGAAATTAATATTTTAACAGTTGCTTCTCAATATGTTTACGACAACATCTTATATGTACGGAAGAACATAGATCTATTCAAAAAAAATTCCGATAACCATAATTTTAATACAAGAAATAAAAATAAATTGGCAATGACAAAAATTAGACTTCATAAAGTTGGTAATTCGTTTGTTGGCAAATGTATAAAAATTTATAATAAAATTCCTCAGGATTTGGTTGACATGCCTCTTAATAAGTTTAAAATAGTAGTTAAAAAATGTTTGATGATGAAAGGCTACTATAATGTAGACGAATATCTTAATGATAAAAATGCATGGTCACCCTAATCTTCTGTTGTTGGCCACTCGTATAATACAATAGAAACTAATTGTAACAATGTAAACAAAACAATATTAAAAAAGAAAATGGATAATCTACCTGAGTTTCTTGCTGGTCTCTTCTCAGGAGAACCAAATTACCGAACCAGCGAAAGAATCATTTTCTAATGGTTATTTATGTACTTACTTAATTTAGTATTTTTATAATATTACTTGACAAAATTGTAAAATTTTGACATTCATATGTGCTCTTTATGTGCCTAAACTGAATAAATGAAATTGATTCTTGATTCTTTGACAAGATTGGAATATTCACCATGTCACTTCCAGTCCCTATCACAGCCGTTCAAATGGTATGGTAGAACGGACAGTAGGCATAATTAAAAATATGCTTAGAAAATGTTTACTTGATAATACTGATCCATATTTAGCATTATTGCAATATCGCAATACTCTCAAAAACAATTTATGTTCACCAGCACAACTTTCCATGTCACGTAGACTTCGTACAAAGCTACCTATAGTAGAAAAACTTTTAAAACCAAAATTGTGTAACTATAGACATCTTAAACAAGTCAATAATCAAAATTTACATAAGATGAAAGAGTATTACAACAAAAATTCCAAAGATCTTAAACCCTTGGAGGTAAATAGTCATGTTATGTTTCAAAAACATCCACAATCGTCTTGGTTTCCAGGTATTATACAACAAGTTGGTCCGGAACCTAGGTCGTATATCATAAAAAGTAAATTTGGTACATATCGTCGCAATAGACAATACATAACACTTAGAACAAAGTCTCAATATTCTTTTCATTCACATAACACACAGACTAATAATTTTCACACTCAACCAGTCAGTTCCAATCAAACTTATATCAGTTATACTCCTTGTTATACAAATGATTACTCTAAAATTTCTCATAGTCAATCTCCTCAACGTACTAGCAGTCAACCAATTAAGAAATATTCTAGTTCAGGAAGAGAGATAAGGCAACCACAACGTCTTATAGACACAGTCTTATAAACATTGTTTCGTATTCATTGTCATGTACTTAGTTATAAGTAATTAATTAGTAAACTAAAATGTTGTAAACCATTGTTTGTTTACATTTAGAAACAATCGTCGAATTGACAACGTCAAATTATGTCAACTGTCAGAATCTTATAAAACGTCAAATTGTCTCGTGTCAAAACACTAAAATGCGTTTTGTTATTTTTATATAAGAATCTAAAATATAAGTTATAATAAAGTTACTTAAAGGGAAGATGTCATAATATTATATTAGCTTGTAAGCCATAGCCTAGTTTAGTCTATGCTTAGATTATATCAATATTGTCTTGTCTATGTTCACTTCCTTCTTTCCTCACTTTGTAACATGGCCGACTGAAATACACGACACGTATTATTACGAGCTCCTGTCTTTTATTCCAAAAACCAACAAACACTTGGAACTCATAGCAATCTATGCAGCCATTAATTCTGCTGGTAATTCTAATGATCAGTTAATAGTTATATTCACAGACAGCAAGAGTAGCTTACAACACTTAGCTCGATGCGCGTCTGGTGCCAGAGGTGTGTCGGTGGCTTATTTGATATTAAACAAGATTAATTACCTTATAAACAAAGGTATAATGCTTAGGTTGCAATGGGTTCCATCTCACATAGGCTTAAGTGGGAATGAAGAGGCTGACAGATTAGCAAAATTAGCTGTGTTAGAAGGAGAGGAATTTTGTATAGAACCTTTATATTCGGAACACTTGTCGAAATTTAAAAACATTTGTTATACTGAGTTTATAGAATATTTTGATGAACGTAGCAAGGAAAAAGGGATTTGGTACAAAACAATTATCGGTCAGCCTCCTCAAATTCCGTGGTTTATTCATAATAGTTTAAGTAGAATACAAATAGTTCTGTATCACAGGCTGCGCTCAGGACATTATCCATGTGCAAAGTTTGCTCACTTAATGAAACGGGCTGATTCTCCCAACTGTACAACATGTGGAACAGTCGAACATGTATACCATATACTTATTCAATGTACAAATAATAGTGATGAAAGGGAATCATTGAGTGCTAAATACAAATTAAACACCTATGACGTTGGGCAATATTTGGGATTGCTGACTTCTCCTTCGTCAGAAAAAGCAGACCTATTGTGGCAATTATTTAACCCTTAATGATTCCTGTATATTAATATGTAAATAATTATTCTTTGCTGTAAACTGTTTAAGGGATGATGAGGCTGACATGTCCATTATGGACAAAAGCCTCAACAAAATAAAAGAAAAAAAATAAATGTTTCGCCTACTCACGAGGCAGCCTGCTCTCTTTGAGATAGTCTTGAAATTGCAATTTTTAAATTTCAACATCATTTATCCATTGTTTTTAATAATTATAGTGCTTTGTAAGCCTATTGCGCTTACAGAGCACTATAGAAAGGAAAGATTTTTTTTTATATAGACAATTACCACTCTGTAATTCAAACCAAAATTCCAACAGCCAGGACAGATGTTACATACCTACCACTAAATTATTACGCAGTCGGGTAAAAACTACATAATAGCGTAACATAAACCTTGGTGACGCAGTCGGGTAAACAATTAAAATAAAACCAATGTTATGTTATTGACAAAATACACAAATATTTTCATGACCCTCCCTCTTTGCCTATGTTACAATCTGTTCTAAATTCTGGCTTCTTAAATGATCTTCCTCGTTTGCAGGTCACCCAACACTCATGAATCGGCCGTGATTTGAAATCTGTAAGGATAAAATTTAAACTGAATTCATGTTTGAACTAAAGAAATATAAAGAACCGAGAGGAAAGATTAGTATTTTTGTATGTTTGTAACTAGGTAAACTACGCTGCTGTAAACAGTGCGCGGCTTCGTATTGAGCGAAGCGTTTTGTTAAAATTAATTTTAATTGTATTTAAATTGAATATTTGAGCTTCGTCACGACCTTAATTGAAATCAGCTATTAATTTAGGTGAATAAAATTTAATTATCGGTCAAGAGGTTGCTGAGAAACGAACATCCGAACATTTTACATTTAACCTGCTCCATGGGAGCTCCGCTCGCCTTCAGCTCACTTCACTCAATGAATAAACTCAAAAATTACTGTGCCGATTTCAAAAATTCTTTCACCATTGGAAAGCTACATTCCCCTGAGTAACATAGGCTACTTTTTATCCCGGTAATGTGTTCCCACGGGAACCGGGAACGTGTAAACTAAACCACGCGGGCGGAGCTACAGCGATCAGCGAGTACAATATATGTATAGTGATGATACCTACAGTGAGTCTAATACATTTCCAATATTTATACTTAAAGGAATCTCATCCAGCAGAACTCGAGGAAGAGTATGGTTGAAAGATTTCAAATGTCTAGTAAGTAAGTATGTAGAGAAATCTTATTAGATAAGTAGTGTCGTCATTATAGTACTTAACTTAGACGAAAATGAGGGTATCCATAGAGCTGAAACGTGATGTCTCGGAATAGGGATTTCTATCAACCTAACTTTCTGTATGTAGTAGAGTTGATTGTTTCTATATTACTACGTTTCACACTCTATTGTGAGAATACACCAACACAACATGTTTGCAAAAGACGATAGGGAACATGACTTTTTGGACTTATCCAAATCTTAAAATCAGGTCACCGAAGTCATTATAATCATAAAAGACTCTAATTCACCTTTGTTTCCAGTACAAGTCAGTTCAAAATATGATTAATATTTGCATCCAGATTAGCTAAAATTGCTTGTTTTAAAAGTGAGATTACCTCAGAAGTGTGGTTTCCAAGGAACAGACTTACGTGGTCCAAACCTAAGTCCAGCCCTTTAGCCACGAGGGTACGGACACTTCCGATCTAGTTTGGGTATTTTTGCAACCGTTTTGTCGGCTTTTGTTTGTACACCACGTGCATGTGAGGATTATATGGACTCCAAAGCTGTACTAGCGTACCACACAGTCTCGACTACTCCAATGACGGTAATTTTCACTGCGGACTTAGAACTTTAAGCATGCACAACGATCCAGCGAGCGATTCCGCAGACTTTCAAGTGTTCCATTGGTGGGTTAGACTGTTCGCTCACAAGTTCGTTGGCGTACCATTGGTTGTGGTCACCGGGTATTATTATTCTTATTACCTTTCTTGCTATCGCAGTTAAACTCGTGCATGTCACACGTGTCAATGAATGTTCGCATCTCGCCACAAGAGTCGATCGCACACATCGGCACTTTGTCGTGGACGCACAAGTCGGCAACTTTACACTCCTCCGCGTTCTAAAGCAAACCATTATTATTAATAATTACAAATACCTTATATTCAAAGCAAAACACCAACCCTGAATCACACCTGATACCAATCTGGGACAATGCAGCTTATATTAGTGAAATAAATGGTTAACGTTTACTACAGTACTAGCCCTTGCTATTTGATATTATCTAAACATTTATCAGGCTTTCGAACTAATTGGCACCAGCCATAATATAAAAAGAATACTGAACTTACTTTAATAGATTCGCTGTGGCTACTTATTGAGCTTATCAAATGTACGATGACACCTAAAATTTAAAGTCACACATTTGTATATAAAACTTATTAAACACGTTTGTTGCCGTGAAAAGGAAGGTTGAGGCGTTTTAAATGATATGGGATGGAATTAAAGTCCTTTACCACGAACTGTTCTTAAATACCTACTTATTTATATGATCACAAAATAATTCCTCTCTTTCTCTTACAAGGAGGACGATTTACCTGTTTGGCTTCCAATGACCTATATAATAACTGTTGGATTCTGCGCCAGCCATATTATTACCTATGTTATTGATTTCTGAGGCCGCATAAAGTGGAAACCGTATCAGATTTATAAAATTTTAGAAGTTCTTAGGAAGCATTGTCTCTGTTTCCTCTATATACTCATGAATCGTGCCAACTCCGCCATCGACGTCCGTTCACAAAGCTATCACTTTAAGAACTGAGTAATGAGAATAATATACATTCCGAATGATCAAAAACCGGTCAGGTGCGAGACGGAGTCGCGTACAAAGGGCACTAAGGCACTAAAACGGCAAAAAAACCACTATTGTTGTATGTGAGCCCCTTAAATATTTAATAAATTCTGTTTTTTAGTAATTGCTGTTATAGAGGAAAATTTCAACTTTCTAAGTATCACGGTTTATGCCTACAGGTATACAGCCCAAGACAGATGGACGGACGGACAGACAGCGAAGACTCAGTAATAGGGTTCCCGTTTTACTCTTTGGGTACGGATCCATAAAAATGAACGTTGCGCCCTCATAAAATTCCTAATGAAAATTCATCATCAGGAAATCGAAAACGGTTTCCGCATTTATGCGACACCAGCGCTCTTACCCACGTTGAGACGGTTTCTAATGAAATGTAGTATTTACTGAATACTTGTTGCTTGCACCACTTACATATGGAAACCTACTTTTATGTACCGATAAATTACAGCTTACCTGTGAATATAAATATTCGCATAATGTTGCATCATAACTTTTAATTCTTTCTATGAACATATAAGTCAAAAAAATAACTTCATGGTTTTACATTTTATTACAGCAATATGATTTATTACTTTATTTTAAACATCTAAAAAAATATTTAGATTCAACTTTTTTATGTTTTCTCTGTGATTGAAACATTTTGTAGATAAGCAACTAAAGTATACATACATACATACCCATTATTTACCTAATATTATAAACCAAATCTGAATTTTATGAACTGGTTAATGTAAGAGTAACAATGTTGGAGTATAAGCCGCGCATGATTTGAGTGGCATAGAACCTTATCACAAAAATCGCTCCGTGACGTAATCAATCGCTGAAAAGTACGGATAACAAAACGGTATTGTAGGTTAATCTACGTCATTATGACGTCACCAACATGGCCGCCAATCCCATTGTAATCTTGCGTGGCTGATACCGCAAGTTGCTCTGTGGGTTAGAATGAAGGAGATTTTCACAGTGGTAAATACCATCTGAGTATATGCAGGAAGAACATAGAAAGACATACGAAACAATTTTAGGTATTAAACATTGTAAATAAAAATTTAATTATATCCCATACATATTATTATGTACTTTGATAGTAACACTCTTAATTAGACTCAATATTACACAAAATGCACAAAAATAATATTTTAACCATAACAAATAAGTTACCTATAAGGTAATTAGTGAACATAATATCACTATTAGATCTATATTTTTTTCTGTGTATCCTTCGGTCTTCGTGTTTGGTGATGTGGTGTTCAGTCAGCCGTTATAACCACACTCGGTGTCGTTGGCGTGTCTGAATACTACAATTAAAGCATTAGGATTTAAACACATACATCTATTGCAAGGTGCATACCCATAATAGCCACGATAAGTACTAAATTAAAAAAGTTTTTTAATCCATTATAGTTTTCCTTCAAATTTCATTACATGGACAACCAGAATGTTTTCTTTTTCAGCTTGTAGAGAGGGGACGGTAATCTCGGAAGTTACAGTACTAACGGCATTTCTTGCGGCTTTCACAGCTAAGCTTGGCTTCAATATTGGATGGGAAAAAAAATTCAAAATAATTGTCTTACCCTTACTAATTTCACAAGAAAACTCATATAAGTCACACAAGTCTAGGAACATTCTCGCCTCTTCAACTGACTTTCCACATGCTGGGATTTTGTCATGAAAACACTGGTGTGCGTATTCACAGTATTTTATTAGATCAGTCTGAAAGGTTTTAAATAACATTATCAATTACAACCTATCTAGGTTATAGTATGTGGGTAATATTCCCTATTCTGTGGTTATAGTAAGGTCCTACAGTAAGATTACAACTTAAACTTTACACGTCAATTACTCGAAATCAATTTTACTTTTTTTTTTTTTTTTTTTTTTTTTTTTTTTTTAATTCCGCGGCCCAAGGCCGCGGCCGCTCTAACGTCCGTTGCCGGGCGTCCCTGGTTACTAGCAGAGGGTATGTCCAGTGGCGCCCGGCGGAAATCAATTTTACTTGGGATTACTGGGTCCAACTGTATACTATAATTAGCTTATGTAAGTATTTAAACTATCATAGTAGCTGATGATATTTTGAGTAATCGGGATATTTAACATGTCTTGTGTTGTTTATAGTTAATGATATTTCAGCACTGCTGCAAGCGCCATAGTATTTAATAGATAAAAGCAAAATTCCTTAATATGATGTACTATAGTGTCTGAGAAATCGAGGCCCAGCGTTCCCACTTACGCCAACAGCTTATGAAGACATGCAAGGTACGATTGAAACGTCATGATCGCGTTGTGCTATATTTGGTTTTCACCAGCTGAACTCACGCGGGTAACCAAATTGCTTGTGTTAGCAATGGGTTCATGTCAGTAATATGGTGATCGAGGATTTTACTCACGGCTTTAAAATCCAGACTATCGTCTGAGCCACAAGGCTATGGAAGCTTATAGGGTTTAATGTCAATACTTACCAAATAAGTGACACCACCAATAATATGACAACGAACAATTACTGTCATTTGTAGAATTAGTAACAAAACACACTTCATTATAAACATTTCTGCAAACTACTACTTACTATGTAAGTACTATTCCCTTTTCTGTGACCTATAAGCTGAACGTCAGCTATCAAAATGGCCCGGGCATTGAGTTATTTAAAGTACGGCCGTTATAGTAAGTAAGCATAAGAAGCTCAAACAATAGCGGGATGTTTGTCTAGTTAGGTACCAGTTTCATAACAAACACAAAATCACGTCTATATTCCCGAAGGGGTATATATAGGCGTTCCTTACTCGCACATTACACTAGTCACTGTTGATTTCACGTAATAGGGGGACGAGTCTATAATTGTCGATTCCGGACGGTTTGAGTATTCTTGCCGGAGACGTCGTCGGATTCGTCAAAACACACTCATGATGTGCCGCCTCTGTCTGAACTCACACACACATATACCACGCCTATATCCCGAAGGGGTAGGCAGAGGCGAAATACACACCCACAATTTGCCAGTATTTTTAGTTCCACGTAATAGGGGCAAGCCTATGGCCGTCACCGAGCACTTTAGAAAGTGGGTTATGTCCAAAATGGCCGAATTCATTTAAAAAAATAAGCAGCTAAATTATAATTTTGAGAACTAAATTTGAATCCGGTTGCCTTGCGATGAACAGGTAACAAAATCTTACGTGCTAGCCGCTGTGGCACAGCCAATTAACATCCTGGACGTATATATATATATTAGGTCTTTACCTATGAAATTGCCGTTTTGTATGAAAAAATTAAACGATTTTTTTTAATGTATTTTTTATTTGTATTAATCGAAGTAATCACCCACGCAATCAATGCATCTTTGCCAACGCAGCGGCAATTTATTAATGCCCTTCTTAAAGAAATCAGCTGGACGGAAGGCAACAAATTCTTCAAAGGCATTTTGTTCTGACTCTCGGGTATTGAATTTCTTTCCCGCCAAGAAGTTATCCAAATTCTGGAAAATTTTGTAGTCTGTAGGTGCAAGGTCTGGTGAGTATGGCGGATGACGGAGAGCTTCCAACCCAGTTCTTGCAACTTGGAGACCGTCTGCTGTGCAGTATGAGGTCGCGCATTCTCGTGCATGAGCAGCGGACACGAGCGATCGACCAATGCTGGTTGGAGATGTGCCAGCTTCTCCATCATTGTGTTCAGTTCTTCACAGTACACATCTGCAGTAATGCTCACCCCGTTTGGTAAGAAGCTGTGATGAATCACATCGGCGCTAGACCACCAAACAGTGACCATCACTTTTCTAGGGGTAAGTTTTCGTTTAGGGCATTGTTTAGGTGCTGAACCAGGATCCAACCAACTTGCTGAGCGCTTGCGGTTATCAAACAGAATCCATTTTTCATCGCAAGTAACAATGCGGTTCAAAATTCCTGCATTTATTGTGTCTGTTGAGCAATGCAAGGCATGTCTCGACGTGTACTTCGCGCTGGCGATCATTGAGTTCGTGGGGCACCCATTTGTCAAGCTTTTTTAACTTGCCAATTTGACGCAAATGGACCAATACTGAGTTGAAAAGTTCATAATAAAAAAGTTATATGCGTTATTTCAAATCAAAACAAACGTGTCCCAACACTAGTGCTTGACGTACTCACTAATAGACAATGGTGGGCGGCGCGGGAGGTGGCGGCGGCGGCGGCGGCGTTGCTCACGACTTTGATGCGAAACAGAGACAAAATGTTCCAACCAGGAGAGAGAGGTTTTTCACAGGTGCGCTTTATTTGTACCACTTATTTGATGTCGATGACCTTATCAGCTGATTTTAGCTAGTGTTGTTCAAACAAGAGTGTTTTATTCGGTATTGTTTATTTCTGGATGATTTTTTTTTTCATGTTTGGCGGTCGACACATACCCAAAACGGGTTCTAGTCGACCAGCTGATGGGGATATCTTCGGGTTGATATAACCATTACGTAACTCCCTGTATATATATGTATAGCGTCTCGGACTCGCACGGTTGTGTCTGAACACAACCTAAGTTTAATAAATAATACAACTGATACATACCAACCTACATACATGGGGCACACTAAAAGTTTTGCACTTTTAGCTAATCGGAACTATTTGAATTTCGAATGTTATATTTTTTTAAACGTTGCAACCTTCTTAGTAATAAAAAAATACAATTGGGGGGAAATCATTTGTCAATTGTTTTTTATCACACATCAAAGTTCTACGTATGCAACGAAAATGGAATTAAGTCGAAAAGATTTTAGAGCGATGATGTTTTATGATTTTAAATGTTCTCTCTCTCCGCAAGATTGTGCCGCTCGTCTTCAAAATGCTTTTGGGAGAGAAGCACCTTGTTTGAGCACCGTGAGGCGATGGTTTGCTGAATTTGAGAGAGGTCGAGTTTCTTTACATGACGAATTTCGTGAAGGGCGGCCTTCAACTGCCGTCAACGAAAATAATGTGGCTACTGTTAAGCGGTTAATTGAAGAAAACCCGCGGATTACCTATGAGACAATTCGAGGACTATTGGGGATTGGTATGAGTCAAATCCAGACAATTTTACACGAAGAATTGAAAGTTCAGAAACTTTGTTGTCGTTGGATACCTCATCAACTGACAGCGGAGCAGAAGCGGGCTCGCGTGGAATGGTGCTCACAGATGCTACTGAAGTACGACCACGGAAATTCTAATGCTGTTTATGACATTGTCACAGGAGACGAAACGTGGATTTATTGTTTTGAACCCGAAAAAAAACAGCAATCTTGTGAATGGGTGTTTGAAAATGAGAACAAGCCAACAAAAGTGAAGTAGGTGAGAAACGTTGCTAAAAAATGATCGCGTTTTTTTTCTCAGCTACGGGTCCCATCTGTACAATGCCACTTGAAGATCAAAAGAGGGTTAATGCCGAGTGGTATTCTTTCATTTGTTTACCCAGGGTATTAGAAAAAGTTCGCGAAAGACGACCCAAAAGCCGCGTTCTCCTACATCATGACAACGCTTCTTCACACACGGCCAACAAAACAAAGTCATTTTTAGCTTACGAAGAAGTACAACTAGTCACCCATCCTGCGCATAGCCCCGACCTAGCACTCTGTGATTTCTGTATTTTCCCCAAAATCAAAGATTTGATGAGAGGTTTCACTTTTACCAACTCTGAAGAGACAGTGATAGCGTTCAATCAGCACGTAGAAAACATGCCTTCAGATCTGTGGTCCTCCTGTTTTAAAAAATGAATCGATCGCATGTTAAAAAATGTTTAAAATGTAAAAGAGAATATTTTGAAAAGCAATAAACATAATATTTTAGTTTTAACATGTTGTTTTTTTAAGTTACGCAAAACCTATGTATTATACATAGAAAACCCAAACCCAAACTCCGAAACAAACATTTGTGGATCACACAAATATTTGATTCGACCCGGTTTTCGAACCTGAGACCTCAGGGGCGGTAGTCGCATACACATACCACTGCACCACCGAGGCAGTGTGCCTAAGGCTCGCCTGGTCTCGTTTGTTAGTCGGTCGGTTATTTAGCGAGGATATGGATAATGTTAATGACGAAAAAAAGGTATCTTGGGTCAGAAAAAGTATTTTCATAGAAACCAATACTTAGTCTCAATGGTACAAAGTCGACGATCAAGAAATCTTTTGCTGGTAAAACGGGCAAGGCGACTACTATCATGTCTGATAAGTTTAAAGCAGCGGAAGTTAAAATCCCCTTGTTTATTTCCAACGTGAACAAGGAGACAGCAGTGGAGGACATTTGTAAGTACATTGAAAGTAAAACTGCGGAGGTAGTTTCGCTTGAGAAAATTACAATGAAGAAAGATATAATGCATTTAAATTGTTTGTTAACAAAAACAAGTTGGATATTTATCTGGATCACGAACTGTGGCCTGATGGCGTTACATTTCGTCGTTTTATACATTTCAAAAACAGAAGAGAAGACGAAAGTAATAGTATTTTTGTCAAAGAGCATGGTACAACAAATAACTTGTAATGGATAGTGTCTCTAAAATGAATATAGTAACATTCAATTGCAAAAATGTTAAAAGTTCAATGAACTGTATCAGGAAACTGTGCCAAACAACGTTTTGCTTCAGGAAAGCTGGCTGTATCCGCATGATCTATCTATTCTCGGAAATATTGGTCAGAGATTAAGTTTTACGGGAAAGTCTTCAATGGATACTGCGGCTTGCATCTGTAAAGGGAGACCATACGGAGGGCTAGCTATATTGTAGCGTACAAGTGCATTTAACCTTGTGAGTGTGGTGCATAGTCATAACGACAGAGTATGTGCGGTGAATATAGAAGTGAACAATCGGTGTTTCTTGGTAATAAATGTGTATATGCCAACGGATTGTAACGAGAACTTGCCTCTTTTTACGGAATGTCTAGGTGAAATGTATTCTATTGTGCAGAATAATAGTGTCAAGTCAGTGTTAATGTTGGGGGATTTCAATGCGCACCCGGGTGCGTTATTTTGTAAGGAACTTCTTAGTTTTTGAAGTGAGCAGGTATTACGTTGTGCGGACTTTAATTATTTAGGCATGGCATCAAAAACGTACACCTTTATAAGTGACGCACACGGGTGTAAGCGTTGGCTTGACCATTGCCTTGTCACAGAGGCGGCGGGAAAAACCATTGTAGACGTTGAGGTTATATATGATGCATTCTGTTCGGATCACTTTCCATTGAGGATAGTATGTGATATTAATGTTATTAGTTAAAAACCTGTGTAACTAAGTCATCGCTTAGCGGTGTGCGCTGAGGGGAAAGAACTCCAGATGAAGTAAGGGAATACACATCTCAGTGTAATAATAAGTTAAAAAATTTAGATTTTCCTCACGTTTTTATTCAATATGCTGATTCATTTTGTGAAAATGTACAACATAGATTGTTTTTGGATTCCATGTTACCAAACATTATTTCAATATTGAGTGATGCAGCTTGTGTAAACAGGGCCTCCAGGGACATTGTAGGAAAGAAAGGTTTAAAGAGTTGGAATAAACATGTCAAAGAAGCACATGTTCAGGCTAGGTTTAAATTTAAACTGTGGATGTGGTATGGTCAACCCTGTACAGAAGTGATTTATGAGGACATGGTATTAAGTCGTAAGATACTTAAATCAAAATTAAAATGGGTCACAAAAAATCAAGATAAAATCCAAATGGATATTTTAGCATCACTTCATTCAGATAAACAGTTTTCATCTTTCTGGAAAAGCACTAAAAAACTTAACAGCTCTTCAAGCTCGCCAGTTAGTGTGGATGGTAAGAGTGAAACTAACTATAGACCAATTTCACTAGCAACTGTGATAGCCAAGGTATTTGACGGTGTGCTTGATGCGCATCTTAGTAGATATGACATGTTACATGACTCTCAGTTTGGTTTTCGTCCAGGGTTGTCTACGGAGAGTGCAATACTTTCATTATAGCACACCGTCAAATACTATACAGATAGAAAAACACCAGTCTATGCTTGTTTCCTGGACCTTTCTAAAGCCTTCGACCTGGTTTCTTACAATGTCTTGTGGAGGAAGCTTCAGGACGCCGGGGTTCCTGATACGTTGATATCAGCATTGTCATTTTGGTATGATAACCAGAGGAACTTTGTTAAATGGTCAAATACATTGTCTGATCCATATAGACTGAAATGTGGTGTCAGACAGGGGGGTCTGACATCTCCTAGGCTGTTCAATATTTATGTTAATGCCCTGCTTTTTGAGCTCAGCAGCACTCATGTTGGATGCCATATAGATGGAATTAGTAAGTATACTAATAAGTTATGCAGACGATATGGTGTTGCTGAGCCCTACAATCGGAGGTATAAGAAAATTGTTAAACATTTGTGAAGACTATGCTGAGCAGCATGGGCTAAAGTACAACCCTACCAAGAGTGAGTTATTGGTATTCAGAGGTAGGAATAAAAGTCCCTCATTAGTTTCCCCTGTGGAGTTGAATGGTGTACTGTTGCAGAGGGCATCTCAATTTAAATACTTAGGCCATCTTGTTACAGAGGATCTTAGAGATGACTTGAATATGGAAAGGGAGCGCAGAACGTTGGCTGTGAGGGCAAATATGTTGGCGCGCAGGTTTGTTGGTTGCTCAGTACCAGTTAAATTAACACTATTCAAAGCATTCTGTCAAACATTTTACACCTGTGGGCTAGCTACACCCAAAAAGCTGACAACGCCCTGCGTGTACAGTACAACAATGCCTTGAGGGCGCTGTGGAGACTTCCTCCTTACTGTAGTGCGTCAGGTATGTTTGCTGATGCACACACGGACGACTATTTTGCGATCATGCGCAAAAAAGTGGCATCGGTAATACGCAGAGTGAGGGGAAGTACCAATAGCATCCTCAGGGTATTTTCTGAACGATTAGACGGGCCTACAATGGATAGGTTTATCAAGCTTCATGTCAGGCGTGAGACTTGATAGATCTATTAACTTATAACTTATGTTTAGATTGGATTTATGAATTGAATTTGAATTGAATTGGATTGGATTGAATTGAATTGAATTGGATTGAATTGAATTAAATATTAAATATTGGATTTATAAATTGAATTTGAATTTATTTAATTATTTTTATTTGTATTTTATTAATTTATGCCATTACTAACATAGTCTTTTAAGTCATTGTACACTAACATACTATGGGCCTTGAGACGCCTGAAAATAAAAGATTTTTATTTTTATTTTTATTTTATTTATTTATTAATGGAATTTAGTAGTCAAAAAGCTTCTCAAAGGATTTCAGTGTTTAGGACGTTTTTTGCCATTATACATGACAAGGATGCCCTAATCGTGGGACCTCATCAACTATTAAGCTTCAGTGGAGTGCTCCTAAGTGGCCAATAGGCCCGTTTTGTGCAGGCGTCTACGTTCATGAAATCTTATTTGATGTAATCATTATCACTACATATATTATAAAACAAAGTCACTTCCGTCCGTAATATAAGTAAGTATGCTTAGATTTTTAAAACTACGCAACGGATTTTGATAGAGTGATCCTCGAGGAAGGTTTTTGTGTAAATGATTTGTCAAGCGGGCGAAGCCGCGGGCGTCCCATAGTAAATAATGAACAAATACTTTTTTACTAAACATTTATACAAAAAAAAATGTTACAATGATTATCGAATCTATAAAAATGTTGTTATACTATTAAAAGAAAAAAAAGCATATTTAAAAGTTATAATATATCATGTTCCTAATCGTCAAAATATGAGTTTGTGGGGCGGCGTGAAGCTGTCAACATGGATTTGTCATCTGGGCACGAGGTTTGTCTGTAATCTGAAACGTAATAGGCCATTTAAATCTCGTTCACCCACAAAATCGATTTAGTAGACAGGGGAGTATAATACGTCAACATTTCGACAGCTACTTTGTTGGTTTGACGTAGTAGGGACGAGGAATGGCGATTTCCAACTTTTTAGGAACCTTACATATATTTGCTAGTCCTCCTCTGCAAGGTGTCACTATAGTCAATAGATTCACACTCTATTTATGTATTCGTGGTGCGAGTAGCCCAAAACGAGACTTTTTTAATTTCATATTGCTGGTTTTTCTTTTTCTCCTAGTTTTTATTTTTTCTGGTTCTGTACCTGCGGCTGGGGGTGAATCGGGTGACTGTGGTAGTCCTCGACACGGGATCTCCTAGTGAGGACTGCTCAGTTATAATTGTATTATGTTACGCACCAATGACACCGAGCTTGCTACTTATCTGTTGTTGTTACTGTTACTTAGTGCACATACTATTTTAAGTTATACAGCTGTTATCACATATTACAAAAACACCAAGTTTTTGTAATATGTGATAACAGCTATAAATAAATAAATAAATAAATTTACTTGAGACGGGACCAACAAAAAATTGCGAAATGTGGCCTATTAAACCCCTATTCGGTAAAATAGGCAAGATTGTATATTGTTATAGTAACTACATCGGCTTCAAAGCAAAAACTACTATTTTACAATATGAATAAGCATCACCGCTAGTCTAACTAAATAGGACCAATTTTCAGGTGTATTGCTCCTTCCAACTCATCAAAATACCAATAATATTGTGAACATATTCGAAGAAAAATAGCAAGATTCATTGGTTAAAAAAAATAAAGCTACCTACCTATCAAAACCTCCTCATCAAAAGATAAAAATTTTGGACCTAGCCTTCATTGCTTCAAAACGTGAGTTCTCACTATTCGTTATTAGAATCCGGAATTAAAAGGTAAGAAACACGTGGGAGGGTAAGGAATAGGGAAACCAGAGAGTTTAATTCGAGATAGTATATATAAGCCGCCCAAGTGAAAATGTGATTAGCGGCCATGTTGGTGAGTTCATAGTGACGTAGATTTACCTACAATCCTGTTTTCTTATCCGTAGTTTTCAGCGGTTGATGACGTCACGGAGCGGTTAGGGTGACAAGGTGACAATTGTGACAAGGTATTGTAACAAGGCGACAATTGTGACAAGGTGACAATTGTGACAAGGTATTGTTACAAGGTGACAATTGTGACAATGGGACAAGGACATCCCAATCACATCGTGCACGGCTTATACCAAATTCCACTTCTTTATAGTGAGTCTGATTCTTATTCGCAATTAAAGTGATATACTAACTCCTCCTTCGAATACAGTTGAAGTCGAACATGTCACACAGGTCCCTGAAGCCCATGATGTCACCAGCGTGCGACAACCCGCAGACCGGCACGCGGTCGTGGTTGCAAGATTTCGCCATACCGCACCACTTAGGGGTCATCTGGTAAAGAATTAATATATCTACATTGTACGTTAATAACCCTAGAGGACACTCTTGACTTCATTTCGTGTCCTGGGAAACTCACATCAAGAATAGGTACATCTTCCCTGAACTCCCTTCTTATTGTTCACAGCGTTCGTAGTGCGTTCAACCAACAAAGTTTTTAGTTTTATTATATCAAACGCCCCGTTTTTTTATTTAGATAGAAAGCTAGTAATTTTACAATGAAAAATTAAGATATACACACAATAATTGAACACTAATGAATGAGGTATGTAATAGCACAGATATAAGAATACTATAGTAGTAGTAAGTCTCTGTTCTAGAAACATTATCACAAATAATTATGGTATTCATACGCAAAGCGTAGTACCCTTGAGTAGTACCTATTCAACCAGACTAAAATCACAATGGGTAATGTCAAGAACTCCAACCCAACATAATTATTATATCTACAACATGGTGCCATGAACTCGCGCGTCAAAAGTTTGAACAAGAAGTACGGTTATGCTTACCGCATCATTATGTTCCTGGGTTACTGCCACGTTGCTGGCAGTATTCATCCTTCGCCGACAGCCCTTACCGGTAACCTATGGGGCCGAGACGTGGACACTAACAGTGAAACTGGTCCACAAATTACAAGTCGTATAGCAAGCTATGGAAAGGGAAGCGTGGAGTTTCTTTGATGGATTCTTTTTCACAATAATGTCCAGAGAAATACAAGCTGAGGTGGCGTGGCTTGCATCTTAGCATACGTCTTTCGCTTATCCAACTTTCATAAGCATTTTCATACATGTTAATTTGGACACGTGTTCGAAATTTTCTACGATATCATTGGTTGGATGTGAATAGTGTTTTGGCATGGTTCTAGAGTTATACTATAGATGTTATACTGTGTGTTTACCTTACGTCCGATAGCTATGTCTTCATTGTCACGCTCCTTGGGGGGTCCGTGTGCGGCGCCCATTAGCAGAAAACAGCTTAGCAGAACGACTGTAACACAAGACGTTTATGTATACTTGAAATTTCTCCTGACTCTGCCTGCTTGTTCAAACTAGGGGATGAAAATTTATGAAATATTTGCTGAGGGTATTAAACTATCTTCTTATAAAAATTTATTAAAATCTTGTCGTACGTCGTTACGTGAGAACAAAGTAAATAAACCAATAAACGCCTGTATCTACCCTTTGAGGATAAAAGCGTAATTTTATATTAATGTAATATTAGTGGATATTATTTGCTTTAGTTTAAAAAATATAAACCTTCTTTTGTAAGTTTACCAATCATTTGGAAAAAAGGCTACCCATTATAACATTTTATTAAATTAGAACCAATGTTAAACGAATATAGAGAGTTCGATTTTGCTGAGCGCATGGCTGGTGGCTTTTTAGGTTACCTCTGGCGCTCCGCAAAAATCGGGTTCCCAGACTCTCACATACCGAACAACGTTTCTTGTCCTGCACCTGGAGCTAGTTTAGAATAACTAGTTCTTCCGTGCGGGACTTTCAACTAATCAAGCATTACCTTGCCTATAAAAATCATCGATGGAGCCACGTTTTTAAAAAAAGAAGAAAAAGAAACGAATGTTTGTTGAAAGAATATCGTTGAATACTTACCTACAGCTAGACTTTTAATTGCCATAGCTTTTGGCTGACGTGTTAACTTGCCTAAATACAAACTAGTTTAACCAACTTATGGTCACGGAATGGTTGGACATAGGCTAGTATTGTTTACAATCCATTGTCAGCTCCTATTGTCTATTCTATAAACTTCCTGAATTTCTAAACAAAACGCCTGCTTACTAGAATCTGTACATTCGAAACTACGTGTACCTCGTTTTAACAGCTAAATTTGTATACATATAGTTATCGTAATAAGTGAATGGCTTTACCTTTATAGGATAATTAAACTATAGGTACCTACAATTATATAATTAAAAAGGCTTAGCGAGAAATTACGAGATGAAGAAAATAAATAAAATAAGCTAAGGTTGGAGAACAGCTTTCACACTCTTGTCTCCGAAGAGTAGTTATTTTTTGTATTACATATAAAAAATGCCAACTTCAGGTTTACCAACACTATTGGTTGCTTGACCAAATATAAAACTTTTTAGACCATCCTGAGATAAATGTGATTTAGACCCCCTTCCAGTCACAAAAAGCTGCCCTTGCACCAATTCTAGTTCTAACAGAACAATATGCAAAAAGAATTACCTAAATCTCATGTGCCGTTTTCAAAATATGGGTGTGCGGACGGACAGAAAGTAAAAGAATATACCTAGTCTCCAATTGAGAGCAATAAAATTAAAAAATAAAATTTGACATCTTACTTAAAAGTAACCGACCTGCTCCTACATTACGTTTATCAGAGCAGGAACCTACTTACATGAACTCTGTTCCAATGTCGTGAAATAGACCAGCAATTATAACGGCTGGCTTTTCATTATTGCTTACGTAATCCATCCCCTGGTGCGAAGGATATTCCGAAAGGTTTGTGCATGTACTTATGCACCAGTTTTAATAAAACTCCACATTTATGTAAAGATTTGGAAATCCAGGAAAAATAGAAGATCCGTCTCAGTAATATTAGATTCCCTTAACTTTTGATAATAATAATAATATCTATTATGTTATCTATTAAAACCATAGTAGACCAAAGTACATAGCAACGTACGTTTGTGAGTCAATTGCTAACTGTAGAATCTAGGCGCCGATGCTTGACTATGACTAATAATAACCATTGTCACTTGAACCCTATTAACAAAATGAAGGGTTGATTTTATTTTTTTACATGGTTGTGAAAAGGGTCTTGTTATGCTGGTGGTTATAGCGTTACTATGAGTTCTGAGAATTGTTTGCTTATCCAAGCTGAGCCAGGGATAAATAACATTTCTTGGAATTCTTATTTTTTTTCAACAAAATAATAATCTGAAAGCTTTGATTTGCAATTTTCGGAGAATTAATAAACTAAAGACCGGCCAAGTGCGAGACGGACTCGCGCACATAGCGTTCCGTACCAAAAACAGAAAAAAACACGTTGTTGTATGGGAGCGCCCTTAAATATTTATTATATTCTGTTTTTTAGTATTTGTTGTCATAGAAGCAACAGAAAAACATCATCTGTGATAATTTCAACTTTCTAACTATCACGGTTCACGAGATACAGCTTAAGACAGACAGACGGACGGACAACAAGCACGAAACGGACGGAAAGTAAAGTCTCAGTAATAGGGTTCCAGTTTTATCCTTTGGGTACGGAACCCTAAAAATAATGACTACAAACTTATGGTAAATGTAGCCAGCCCAGTAAAGATTAAAAAACACTATGACACTAGTAGTACAAATACTCCATCCCATACTAAGAAATGCGGCCGTTCTATATGGCGATGTCACAAGCAACTGATTTTTACGTAAAATTCATAGTAGATGAAGTTAATGTACTCGTAATACAAATTAACGGTCTTTCGACATAGCGTCTGTGTATGTACGTTGCGTAGTAATTGTTTGGCAGATACAAGACATTATTATTTCATTTTTAATGTTTTCGATGGACTCCCAATGCCTTAAGTGAGTGTTTCCCGTTTCATACCAGTATTATTCAGATCATTGGTATGAATCGCACACATAGATAACCTCCTAATAGATTCCGCATGCAGGGCAACAAACGCGCGCCACTCATACTTGATTTCGCAAGCATATAAAGCTATGCCTAAAATCACGACGTCAGTGACAACCAACTTCGCGACCTATGACCACGTGCGATTATATAATTTAAAAAAAATGTTTTTGTGAGCATTTTACATTTTAAATGGCTTCCTGTTTCGTAAAATGGTGTGGCAAGTCGGCGAAGACATCAAATTACCAAAAAGATGGCATTACATTTCACCGGTAAGTAAATTAGACATAAATGTAAATATAAATTGACTAGGCACCGGAGTTCAATTTATTCTGGTTGGTAATAGAACATAAACACAAACAATTTCGAACCTGTTGATGTCTTTTTGAAATTACTCTTTCACTCATTAGCCAAATTATAATAGCTATCATTTTCTAACAATACATTACAATAGCACTTGAATCGATAGTGATGGGATATCGGTATGATATTGTACGTCATCGATATTTTGCAGTATTATTGCCGTAGGTGCTTCAAAAAGTAGTACCTATAAATAAGCAACATGTTGTCGCCTGCGACTGCGCCCGCTTGAATTTCGGTAAGCTGCGATTTATTTGCGACCAATTTGTGCGTTGGCATTATTTAAATTTTTTTTCGCAGCTAATGTGATTTAGTATTAGCAATGTAACTGAGATATATATTATTTTATAGGTTTCCTGGATGCCCCGAGGAAAAAGAAATGGGTAGATGCAACATCTCGTGGGGAGAGTTGGTTTCCCACCAATAACAACGTAAAATATTAAGAAAGAAATTATAGTCCCGCCGATGACATCAGTTTTTGTAATCTATTTATAATTAAAATATTAAGAAAGAAATTATAAATAGATCACAAAAACTGATGTCATCGGCGGGATTCGAACCCACGGCCTTTCCCTAACAGGGGGACTGCTTTGACCAACTGAGCTACGATGACCACTACCGACAACATCGAATTTTTGCTTCATATCATATTCATAATTTCTACATCGCGCTATTAAGGTTAGCGTTGGATCCACCTACCGCCGTTCTAACGAACTAACGGTACCAGTGTATCGTGTTACAACGATATTTAAACACTGAATTTAGATGAATCCTACCTAAATCCATATATTTTTGTATTTTAAAGCAATGAGTTTGCTTAAACTATTCTTAAAATATTAAGAAAGAAATTATAAATAGATCACAAAAACTGATGTCATCGGCGGGATTCGAACCTACGGCCTTTCCCTAACAGGGGGACTGCTTTGACCAACTGAGCTACGATGACCACTACCGACAACATCGAATTTTTGCTTCATATCATATTCATAATTTCTACATCGCGCTATTAAGGTTAGCGTTGGATCCACCTACCGCCGTTCTAACGAACTAACGGTACCAGTGTATCGTGTTACAACGATATTTAAACAATGAATTTAGATGAATCCTACCTAAATCCATATATTTTTGTATTTTAAAGCAATGAGTTTGCTTAAACTATTCTTAAAATATTAAGAAAGAAATTATAAATAGATCACAAAAACTGATGTCATCGGCGGGATTCGAACCCACGGCCTTTCCCTAACAGGGGGACTGCTTTGACCAACTGAGCTACGATGACCACTACCGACAACATCGAATTTTTGCTTCATATCATATTCATAATTTCTACATCGCGCTATTAAGGTTAGCGTTGGATCCACCTACCGCCGTTCTAACAAACTAACGGTATTTATAATTTCTTTCTTAATATAAATTATATTATTTTACATCTACTGAATAAAAATATAAAATTATAATATAGTTGATGGTTTCGATTGTCGGCACTTGGTGAAACTTATAGCTATACATGTTAACAAATCACCGAAAACCATTCGTTTAACCCAGAAACTAATTTCAGAGCACTGCACACATGTGAGAAGGGTAGAAAATTGACCACCCTGGAAGCTCTTGAAATTAATAAAATCCTGATAGGCAACCGCGACGCCGTATTGAACCAACAATTAGATATAAACAGTTCCCCTCTATTAAAATATATTAAGTCTTGAATAGTGTAATCCACGAGTTTTGTTTTTGTTTTAATTTTTAATTATTTTTATTATTTTGTTCTTTATTATTAATTTTATGTACAGTTTTTGACATGCTATGGTTAATTGGAATTTTTAATTTTACATAATGACATGAGGCTTGACATTTAATTGGACTGGATTTATTTAATGATCCCTTAATTTTTTATTTTATTGACATTTAATTTATTTGACATTTTTAATATCTAAACTAAGTTTAATATTTAATTGCATAATATAATAATATAATTAATTTGCGAAGGAGTGAATTTCCCCATTTTCATGGTAAATTACTTACACTGCCTCTTAAATTTTATTTGTGTCTACCCACATATATTTTAAGAATTTAGTTCAACAATGGCTAGAAGATATGTTAGATAGTGTAGTAAAATATCGGTTTAATAAATATGTAAAGTGAACAACAACCTTTGATAATGCTATAAAGCGAAACCGGTCAGGTTAAATCCTGTATATTAAATAAAAGTGAAACGGTGTACAAGTGTTTTTTGTTAACATGTATTATAAAATTATAATGTATCATCAGCAGAGATGGGGGGCTCGTGGCTTAGTGGTAACCGTGTATATTAACACATTGCTAAGGTTAAGAAACATCTAACCAGGTCGGTCTTAGGATCGGTGACCATTTTTTTAGAAATTGAGACCTCCGTGCCTCTGGGAGCACGTTAAGCCGTCGGTCCCGGTTATTATACGAAAATCTATGGTATTCGTTACGGGTATTTGGGGCCCTAAATCAAAATCCAACTGGTCTAACTACAGAGTTTTGATATCGCCCATAGTTTGTGGAGGTGAGAATGATGGCAGCCGCTCCACGGAAAATATTAAAGTTCAGCTGCATCGCAGTTACACTGGAAAGCTGATCCTGAGTTGGGAAAAGGCTCGGTAGATGTGTGATCATCAGAGATCGGAATAGGTAGAAAATTTTTACTTAAAGTTTGAGGAAATAGGAACTGAGAGTTGATAATATCTGTCCCTTTTGATTAAGTCCCCTCTTCCTATAAAAAATATAATAATAAATAAAAAAAAAATTTTTTTTTTTATTTATTATTAAATTTTTTTATTAATGTTTTTAAAAATGTATAAAATAAGAATAAAAAGGAATAAATGATACAATAAAATTATAAAAATATAATTATAATATACGAGTACCTATCAAAATTTTATCGACACATTTTCATCCCTATCCCATCTCTAGTATTTGGTGCATTCGAAGATTGACCTTGAAACAGCCAATCATAGCGCACTTACATGTTTCCGCGCGCCCCTCGCATTCCGCCAAAACAGGTGAACTCGGTAAGGAACAAAATTACAGTAATGCAGAATCTATTAGGAGGTTATCTATGATCGCACAGGACTATTTTTGTGGTTGTCTCGGACCTTAGGGTGTAACGGCAGTTTTTTATTGTACTTCCTCATTCGGACCAGTGGTCCCTTATTCTATTATCCTATCCTATTCTCAAATTTTCGTTAATATCTGACCAATGGTTTACGGATGAATGAGTTACCCACATTATTTCCAAACAACATTCTAAATGCTATAGAGATTGTTATATGAGTACCTATTATTAAAGTTATTCGCCTTGCAATTTTCACACATAACTAATATAAAAATTTGATTAAACAACTAAACAAGAGAATAATTGGTTTAATAATGAATTGGTGTGAGTCAAGTGATATGCTTGAAATAGTGATTTAGTACAAGAGAGGCGTATCAACGTCCCTAACTCAATCACACCGTTCTTAATAACTATAAATCATATTGTCTAAGTATACTGCGCTGTACCAGTCTTGATAATTGTTTTTTTTTTATATTGAAAGTATATATCGTCATGAAAAACGAGTAATTATGGGTATTTGACCACATGCGGTATCTTAATGATATTTTAACCACGTTTAGTCAAAATAAAAGCCAAGGCTTCGAAGGCTGTTCTTTAGTGATCTACTGTCGGCAGCACCATTTTTGCAGAAACATTTTCGGAATTTGAAATGCATCAATGACATATGCATTTCTGTATTACTCATGATTTTGGCAGAATTGTCGAAATGAAAGTTATAGCTTATAATATTGAAAAATAAAACACATAAGTACAATTAACTTGCTTTAATAACGCTGTGAAAAAGAAATCGCGTTCAAGATTGTAATTCTGTCATTGCTAAGATATTTTATATTACGAGACTACCACCGAAGATTAAGAGATTGCGTCACTCGCCATTCTATATCGTACTACTGAGTTAGTTCCGAAGATGTAACTAGATGGCGCTACCGGTAACTTTAGAAGTCGGTATAAAGATTCTCGAAGGGTCAATGACCTCTTCGGCATATTATCGATATTGTTGTGAATTCCTTGCTACGAGTAGGGACTAGGAGCGTGTGCTGGATACCTCAACCACTGCTTGAGTATCCATGTGACCTCTTAGGACTGACTCAAGGACCGTATACGGCCATCCACCCATGCTGGGTGCTATATACCTACTTGAGGGCGCTCGTAGGAAAACCGGATGTCAGAGGCTATATTTTTTGATTACTATTATACTTCGTTAAACCACTCTCCGAGTACTTCTTTGTGTACCCCGCTCCACTACCCCGTTCTACAGTGGTGCCCTCTGTGAGGCGATTATGGTACCAGAGAAAAGACAACGTTCTACAATATTTAATTTATAAACCCAATTCACAAATAAAGTACTAGCGTTATTCACACCGGTTTAAAGTTAGCGCTTCAACTTAAAAAGCATTTGCAATGATCAAGATCGAATGCGGGAAATAGTGTTCCCGCATTCGATTAACTACACTATAAGTGGCTTAGGTTCCAAAGAGCGATACTCCGTACTGAACTGGATCTTTACTGCACATCATGGGTTACTTAACCATCGGTGAGGTGAATTGTATATTAGAACTAGCTGTTGCTTACAATCTTGTCTTGTGTGACTTTTGTTCAAGTTATCTGGTTCATGGGACCTGGAAGCTAGAGCCCTTGCGTCATTGTTCCAATGGCGCAAGGAGGCGCTGGAGCGGGACCACAGGCCTGCGACTCGAGAAATCGAGGATCAGCGGTCCCAACTCCGCCAGGATCTCATGGAGTCATGGAGGGTGCGACTTGAGCAACCCAAGTGGGGTACCACCATCATCGCGGCGGTGAGACCGATCATGGACGATTGGCTGCAGAGGCAGCATGGTGACCTCACGTACCGTGCGACGCAGATCGTTGCCGGGCATGGATGCTTCGGTAGCATAGTTTCGCATGCATGGTGAGGTCACACCCTGGTGTCAACACTGCGAGGTTTCCGACGACGACACCACACTCCACACGTTGGTGGAGTGCTCAGCGTGGGCGAGTCAGCGCCGGGACCTCGTAGTGGGTCTGGGCGTGGATACCCTCTCGCTGGAGACCATGCTTCAAGCCATGGTCTCCAGCGGGAGTATGCTCCATGCTCGCGAAGGAGGCGGCCGGGAGGGAGAGGGAGCGTACCCTCACTGACGCGGGATAAAACCCTACCAACGACGCGGGATTCTCGTCCCGACCCAACACCCGCAGAGACCAGAGGTGCCAAAGTCCGCCGGGCGCCACTGGACATACCCTCTGCTAGTAACCAGAGACGCCCGGCAACGGACGTTAGAGCGGCCGCGGCCTTGGGACGCGGAATTAAAAAAAAAAAAGTTATCTGGTTATATGATTCATATCCTACATACTTAAGGTTAATAATGGTTTAAGTATTATTTTCAGGGTTTTCGATAATGATGATGTTGATAGAGGTAAAAATGGCAGATCCAAATTTTGAAAATGCAAACGTTTTGGATAACATTTTAATATACCCTGTAGCACCGTCAGCAGTTTCGGTAAGAATAAATAAATCCGCATACTTAGTCTCATAATACCAGAATATGGTCTTTTCCAAACTGTCAAGTTTTCCGTGTAACTGCAAAGATGGACCGACGGGTTTAACGTGCTCTCCGAGACAAGGAGGGTGTCCAGTCCAGTGTCTTTAAAAATTACATTAAATTACATTAAATTACCCATCCTAAGGTTACCTGGCCAGTGTTTGCTTTACTTAATATATATTTTTATTAAAAGGTTAAAAAACGGGAAGTATCCAAATTAGGATCCGAAAATATTGCCGAATTTCTGACCGATAATTTGGCTCAACATTCTCAAGCTCTTGAGCATATACTTATGAAGGTGGATCAAAATGAAGACCTAATGAAAAGTCTCCTTAATCACCTAAGTACATCTGGTGACAAACCAAAGTTACCTATAAAAGTTAACACTGAGAAGGTCCATATTTCAAGACGTAGTAATACAGATTCTCAGGAAACAGAACACCCTTTAGTAAGATTAGGAAAGAATATCCCAATATATGGCAGATTAGCGAAAGATTTGCTAATGAAAGACATTGAGAGTGATACAGATCCTACTCCTCTTGTAGAAAGAAATCCTGTAAAGCCTGGTTCAAAGGTAAGTGCGATTGAAATCTCCTGAAGAGAGAGTGAAGTGTATTTCATTTGAACTAGATATTTAAAATAAAACTAATTATGTTGCTTCAAGAGATGAACTCACACTTACCTGAAAATTTTACATATGATAATAAAAAAAAATATTCCATGAAAGTTTTTTTATTCTTTACTCTTCGTCAAGTCTACTGAAATGATAGTACATTTAATTTTATTGAAAAATGCTCTTTATTTGTTCTAAACAAAATCTTTTAAACCTATTAAAAATGGTACCTGCTCCTATCTTTTCAGTATTCTCGGCGATCATTTGGTGGCCCTGGCATTGTCCTTAACGATGACAATAAAGTTCAATTAAATCCTTGGTGTGAAGCAGCCATGGTTTGCAAAAAAACTGGAGATTCCATTTGTGGGTTCGATGACAATTTCGGATATGGCAAGTTTGATGACATTTGCCATATGCAACATGTGAACTGCTTTTACAAATACAGTAAGTATAAATCTAAAGTTCTGAGCAATCTAGTTTTTGGTATGTAATTGGTTCCCGTTTACGTGAAAACAAATTACGGTAACATAATAAAAACTTCCACCGGGGCGTATTTAGTTAATCATGCATCCAATATTTAGACAGTATATTTGTCAACATCAATAAAAAAATTAATATTCATCTTTATTCATATAATTATGTCACATATAATTATTATGTCACAAAGTAACACATAATGAAACAAACGTCAAGATTATTGCTTCTTCATATACTGCAAGAATTCTCCTTCGCAAGATCTTGGTCAGTTGGTAGAACGTTCCTCATGGAAAAGGAAGGCTTTATTTTATTTTAATAATTTTTATTTTATTAAAATAAAATATAAACAAATAATTACCTCCTTGCACTGGAATCCCCATTTCCAGTGCAAGAAGAAACTAGTCATCATGTATTTAACGCAGTTGTTTTATTTTTGAATTTTCAGATTTTGTTCTGGCACATACTTGTCGTCCGACGTTATGATGTGTGTTGACGATAAACTCCATAAATAATAATATACTTTTGTTATTAAAATCCTAACGTGCTGTTTTATTGACACCTTTCTTATATAGGAGGCCCATTGGCACATTTTTACATCTAAAATGTTTTGAGGACACAAATCCTGAAAAAAAATAGATTATTAACATCAGGGGCTCTAAGGTGGCGGGCGCCACTGGAAATACCTTCTGGTGCATACCAGAGTCACCCGGCAATGGGCGAGCTTCGGCCGCACACAAAGCACCGCTACCTTCTGACCTGCTTTGCTGCTTTGCTGCGTTAAGATAGGGAGAGCAATCTGAGAGATTTACAAATTGCCTCAACTTGCTCCTTGAACTGTTTGCCAGCAATATTTCTATTTACTGAAACCGCAGTGCATAGAGAACAGGGATTAACTACTACTTAAACGAAACTTAATATTAAAATTCTTACTAGATTTGTATTCGCAGTTAAATTCTATCATATCACATTTGTCTAAAAACCATCGGACTTCATGAGTTCTTCTAATAAAACCGCAAACTCTTTTTTTATTATGCTCACAGAGTAGAACTTGTATGCAAGGTATCTGCAATATTTTTTGATAAAAAAAGTCTTTTTATAATCACGCATGAAGATGTTATACCCACAGACTGTTAGTTTCACTGCTGGATATTCAATTATAAGGTACGGGTACTTTGAGACAGTGGCTTGGTGGCCTCGTTTGGGTTGATGCTCCTCCTAGGTACATCACTAGTGCTAATAGTGTTAACCAGGGTTAATTCCTTGTTTTTGGACACTTATTAAATATTTAGGCACATTGAAATTAACGCGTGGTATATTAGTTGCAGCATCTTGCTGGATATGTTCTGTGATAGGTATACTATAAATGTAGTTACTGATGATTGGAAAAGAGTGGCCGGGAGTTTTTATTGCCAGGGTCTTTTCTCACGACTCTACCCTTTGCTTCTTGTATCTGTCTTTAAATATAAATTCTTATGTGTTGACGTCAATATGCGTTATTTATAACCTATATTTAATAAATATATTTGACTTTGAATATAAAAAACCGGGTTTTTGGTATGTTTTTTTTTGTATATAATGTACATGGGTATTGTACGAAAACACAATACAAATTCTGTTCCACTAGTTTTACTTCTAATCACTGATCAGTTTCGCCTCACTTCAATGGGCGTATTCACATTGCACGATATCGTTCACAATACCGTGACGATATCGTGGCGATAATTTACATTCTTACCTTAAAGTTACAACTGCTACTTACGATATCGTCACGATATCGTGTGTCGTTATCGTGCAATGTGAAAACGCCCATTGTCAGAGACTATAGCGCTAAGTATATGTCTTTTAGTAAGCTATTAAATTGCTCCATGGCTTTTGCTAGCTGGGAACTTTTAAATCCTCGTAGTCTGATTGGCACGTGCACCACTTGTAAGTATGGCTGGTTTAGGTCTTGGTTAAACTCCTTTACACATCTGAACATAAAAACAAACTTACTCTATCATATATGCCTGATTGTACGTAAGTCAAAAACAATGAAAAAAGAAATATACTTTTATACATCACTCTTATACCATGTATATTAATTTCAAATAAATATTATAGAAATGCTAAACCCTGCGTTTTGTATTATACATATTTAATATATTGTATTAGGTATGAATTTTGTCTGTACATCAAAACTGTTTTAGAAAAATTAATTGAACGGAGTTTACGAAGCTCTTTCTTAGGCGACTCGTGTATTTCGTTCGTTATAGAACTCCTCCTAAACATCTTTTTAAAATTTGGCACGGTCATAGTGACCATCACCGTGAGTGCATATATCTGAATTCATAAAGATCGGTCCCATCGTTTAGGAGTTCGACCCGGATCGACAAACTCAGCTCAATTATTGCAACAGCAGAATGTATTGCATACCTATAGTTATACTGAATTCTATAAGAGTCTGTGAGTTAAATTTTAAAATTATCATGTAAATGTTTTATATATTAGACTTGAATCACAAAAACGCCCAAACAGGATTTATAATTAACTTCTCCATACTCAATGACTAGATGGCGCCTCTGTATAAATATGTCCCTTTATACAGAGTGTCACAAGAGTCTGAGTCGCAAGACAGATAATATCTATTGTCAGTTCATATATCACTGCAAATTTTCAGGGATCTACGCATAGAAGGCCTCCATGGCCCCATTCGCCGCCCGAACTCCTCAATGTTCGTGCGAGCTGATGGCGCAATCGAAAATTCGCTCACGTGACTTCCCTCAAAAGGATCTCATCCCGTGGGCTTGACAACACCGGCCACATGGATACACCACCGGACTCGACACCTCATGGACGTACGTCCAAATCAAGGGAGCCGCCTGTAATAGCAGGCGTCGCCTGATCCTACCCAGATGGGCTCTGCCCAGACATGGCTACCCCGGAACCCGTGACACGTGGAAGATGGCTATTGTGGCGTCTAGGTCTATTGGTGTGAGCGTTCTTCCTGGAAAGGGAACAGCCGTTGGTTCAAGTCTGCCCAACGAATCGGTTTTGCGATTAATGTCATAATATTCTGCATACTCTTCAGTAAAAAGATATGAAAGAAAGCCAAAATTAGTTTGGTCTTTAATTAAAAATTGCCACAAATGGACATTGTATATAACTACCCAATTTTGCCACCAATAGGTAATTATAAAAAAACATTTATACAAAAAGAGTCACGGCATTAACTTGTATAAAAATACTATTTTATTAACAATTTTATTGATATTACGCAGTAAGTTGAAAATAGTGTTGAAAACAAAAAAAATGTACATTACAGATTTATAGACGAAATAGTTTGAAATGAATTTTGTTACTATTATTGCTATTGTATATGGTAATGTAGTTCTTTTTAATCGTAATTGACTGTTATCTATAATAGTTATATGAGGTTATAGGTATTTAATTTACCGCCGGGCGCTACTGGAAATACGTTCTGCTTGTAACCAAAGACGCCCGGCAACGGACGTTATAGCGGCCGGAATTTAAAAAATTAAATAAAAAGTATTTAAGTTACTTTTAAGTTAAACTCAACATTACTCAGGTTAGAAGTGGGTTACCGCCATCAGAACCAAATTTCAACTAATAGACGGAGCGAGCGAAGCGTCTTTCGAGATTGGACCAATTTGCTTTCGTCCGTCTGGCTGACTATATTATCAGTATGTGTTCCGGGCTAGCAGCCACAGTTTTTAAACGATCTTTACGAAAATTGGTACAAGTGTTACTTGATTTAATAAAAAAAATTCGTCGTAAGATTTTACATAGGAGGGGAAAAGGGCGATAGGACGATAGGGCGACCACCAGCTTTAAGTATTTAGTAAAAGTAGCTTATTGGCAAGTTTAGTAGCTTAATGCAAAGATTCTAAGCGCCTCTAGTGTCAAATTGTGAAACTGTCTAAGAACGTCATTTTGACAGTTTTAGATACAATTTAATTAGGTACGTCCGTTAAATAGTCCGAGACGCTCAGGACTTTAATTGGCTGTGCCATAGCGGCTGGCACGTATAATTTTGTTGCCTTTAATCAACATTTCATCGCGAGGCAACGGGTTTCAACATTTTTTTTCAAAATCAACAACATAGTTGCTACTTTTTATTAAATTAATTCCGCCATTTTGGACATAACCCACTATATGTTTGCCCAGTGATAGGCGTGATATGTGTGTGTTATTTACGTCACGGAAAAAAAAATTATATCTTTTTTTATTAAACAAACAACCTCAATCTGTCGTTCTTAGACAACTTCTAAATTTCACCGCTAGAGGCGCGCGGATAATCTTTGCTTCGCCAATAGCTTACTTATAGATTTCACATTACAGGGGTAATGATATTGAAAATCGAGTGCGATTTCAATGTAAAACCAGTGATGTACATGAAGGCCCATAAAGTAAGTGTTATTAATTTATTTAGTTATGTATAAGAATTATTAGCTTTTTTTATTCGTCGGTTCAAGCTAAAGTTTTTACAATAGATACCTAATAAATAAGTAACGTTAATTTCAGTGTTACTCTGCCAAGACGTGTATACATAACGGTGTTATGAAATGTGGTAACGACAATGTAACAGGAGCTCATAGGTGGTTCTACGACACTTGTGACCTTTTAGAATACAACTGTATATATGACACTAGTAAGTATCGCTATATATTTTCTCTTTATACACATTCGGGGTGCACATTATACCTGGAGCGCTTTTACCGTCAAGCGTGTTTTCACCACCCAACATGCGGGTATCGCCTACAATGCGTGTCGATGTTACAGTCAAATTTCATACACACACACACACACACACATATCACGCCTATATCCCTGAAGGGGTAGGCAGAGGTGCATTACACACCCACAATTTGCCAGTATTTTTAGTCCCACGTAATAGGGGGCAAGCCTAATGTCGTCACTGGGCACATGTATAATGGGTTATGTCCAAAATGGCCGAATGAATTTAATAAAAAGTAGCAGCTATATTGCAATTTTGAAAAAAAAAATTAAACCCGTTGCCTTGCCATGAAATGTTGATGAAAGGCAACGAAATCTTACGTGCTAGCCGCTATGGTACAGTCAATTAAAGTCCTGGGCGTCTCGGACTATTCAAATTTCATACAATAACTAAATGCGTTTCATGACGTGCGGGCCGCCTCGCTCGTTGATATGGTACAGTTCGCGAGGGATAAGCGTAGCTGTCCATTTGTGTGAATGACCACGAAAAGTAGATTATAATCTTTTTTTGTAGCTGTGTGTAAAAGAGGCCACATATACGTTCACGTACATTGCACTCACACAAGCTCCGTTTATCCCTCGCGAACTGTAACGGGGCTAGTCGCGACTGAAATGACGTTAACATCGACACGCATTGCGGGCGATATCCGAACGCTGGTGACTAAACGCATGACGGGAAAATGCCCTTACTCTAGTCATTTTGTTGGTCCCACGTAATAGGGGTGGGGGCTTCCACGTTTAATAAAAAGTTTTAATCACCGCCAAAAATTTTCACGCGGACAGCATTAACAAGTCATTCACAGCAAAATAAGTAGTAAGTAATTTGTCACACTTCGCATAAGAATATCTTATAATATACTTATGTAACAAATATATTTTTACAATATGAATAAAAAACAAGTTAAAAATATGGCAAAAATTTGCTATATATTTTAGGGTTTTCGAAAGTTTTTTCATAAAATCTAAAAAATGTCACATGACATGATGTTCAACATCATTTTAGAGGTCTTTGACTATGCTGAGTTGATTGCAGCTGGTCTTGCGTCTCTAACTATTACCGTTCTTGATTTGACCTCGCTTTGACCTTGACCTTGAGATCAGAGGTCAAAGGTCAAGTTCATTTTAGAGGTCTTTGACCATGCTAATTCGATTGGCGTTTACAATGAGTCTCTAGCTCTTACCGTTTTCGAGTTGAAAGTTGTTCACGGACGGACAGACGGACATTACTGTTGTATAAGAGATTTTCGTCGAGTTAGTCTTGGGATGAACTTGAACCAGCAACTGTCTTCTATAGTCTCGGTCAGTTGGTAGAACGCTCCTCCTGGAAGAAAACAGTTGCAGGTTAAGTCCAGCCCCAGACTATAGTTCTTGTGATTCATATTGTTAAATTATACTAGTTATCCCGACGAACTTTGTATCGCCTCAAAAAAAAAAAAAAAAAAAAAATAAAAGAATATTTTAATATTTCATGCAAATGTATGTAAATTGAAAAACGCGACGGACAGACAGACAGACAAATTGTCGTATTAAATATATAGATGAGAAAAATACTCGTCAAAAGTTGACACAGCAACTGACTTTAAATTACCGAAATGGGACCAAATAATTGTCGGAATGGGACCAAATTGGAATGGGACCATTTGGGAAGTAGTAGTAGCTTTTAATTAATAATAATATCAGTTCACCCAGTCTAAAGGTGAAAAACAAAAACAACATTCAGTCGAATTGAGAACCTTCTCCTTTTTTGGAAGTCGGTTGAAAAGTTAGCATACTTTATCTTCATCTTCACTACTATTATAAAGAGAAAAGATTTGTATTTTTGTGAGTATGTTTGTAATGAATAAACTCAAAAACTGTTGTGCCGATTTCCAAAAAATCTTTACCCATTGAAAAGCTACATTCACCCTGAGTAACATAGGCTACTTTTTATCCCGGTAATGTGTTCCCACGGGAACGAGTAAACTAAATCACGCGGTGATCAGCTAGTTGCTTATAAAATATAAAACAAATGTTGTGTAGGTAACATAATAATCATCAAGTCTTTATCTCTGAAGGGGTTGGCAGACTATAATATAACACACCCACGCTGTTTACCGGCCACTGCATACAATAATCAACCATGACCGTTCTGTAACCCAAATGTATAGGTATAGTCATAATCTGTATGTATACCTAAGTTCCTACCTAATCATTTAAACTAATTTCAGATTTTGAGAAAACTACTACGGAAGGGTGTCGAAACGTGTGACTCTCTTACGACTTCGTCTTTCTTTACGACTTAAGGCTACAACTTTTATTAACTCAACGACTCGTAAAACATCTTAACTTTTAATTGAAATAAGTTTTTAATTATTACCTATATCTATAAACGTGAATGAAATTAAATTATCGATTTGTAATTTCAAATTAACAGCTAAATTCGTTACTGTACTTACATTGTGAACCTTTATGTACGTACATTGCCTACTGTTTGTTCTGGCTAATCTCTGTAATGGATACACCGATTTTAACGGAACTTTCATGGGCATATACCTAGTCCAGCCATAAGTTTTGTTACAAATGAAAATGCAATATTTTTTTAAATGAAGTATGTAATGTAATATTATTAAAATTTATACCCACATATTTATAGTCTTAGCAAAAATAAAAATATATTTTATTCGAAATGGCATGGCCACCTTTGGCTATTATACAGGCCTTTAATCTGTTTGGCCACGAATCTATGGATTTACGCACTGTTTCCAAGGGAAATTTTGCCACTGCTTGCTCCAATGATTTTTTAAGAGACTCAATGTCGCCGTGTCGTTTAGAGCAGGCCATGTCCTCTAAAACTGACCAGAATTTGTAGTCGAAAGGGTTGAGGTTTGGGCTAGATGAGGGCCAGTCTTCAGCTCTTATAAAGTCCGGAACGTTGGTTTCCAGCCAGGCTTGGGTAGTTCGTGCCTTGTGACCAGGAGCAGAGTCCTGCTGGAAAGTACACGGTATACTTGTTAAAAGTGTATTGCTGAGAGTTTTCACAACATGATCCAAGACAGTATCTTGATACACTTTGGCTGAAGTTTTCACTAATAAAAAAATTTAGTTTTGTGACTCCCTGATAAGACACGCCCCACCAAACCATCACTGACGCAGAATGATGACCACGTTGTAACTTTCCGACCACTTGAGCAGCTTCCTTAGAACTGTGAGCGTACACTTGACCATTTTACATATTGTAGTGTTCTTCAATCGTAAAAATTTTTTCATCGGTAAAGAGTATATTTCTGTGCCTTTCACCTGCGTATCGCGACAGAAGGCGCTTTGATCGATTCACTCTCTTTAATCGTAAAGATTGATTTAGGGCATGTACTGTATATCGACGATAAGCACCGAGCTTCAGGTCTTGTTTTATAATACGTTACAGAGTCCCAGCGGGAATCTTCATTTCTCGCGATAAGATTTTTTGCTTCCTTATGGGGTTTCGACGAATTCTGGCTTTAACAGCATTAATAGCCTATGTAGTTCTAACAGCACGCGGCCGGCCTGATCTTTTCTGGTCTTCGACAGATGAAGTGTTTTTGTATCTATTGATACTCGTAGTACGATATACGAACATACGGCTGATACCAAGTTTTTGGAGTGTCTGGAATATGACCGACGGCTCCATACCCACTTTGTGCAAGGCGATCACTGCGATCCTATTTTCTTTAACACCCCATTCCATATTGTAATTCGATAATGAACACGAATAAATAATATGTGAAATGGCGCGAAATCGGAAGAAGTTTTTAAAATAATATACGTGTTCCAAATTCAAAATAATTAAAAAGTTGAAAAAAAGAAAAGTTTTAATGTAACAGTATTTATGGCCAGACTAGTTACTTAGATCAATTGATCTAAGGGCATATAGCTTATTTTATAAAGAGTCCTAACTTAGGCTACTCTTAACCCGTGAAATTTGGAATATACTCGTAGAATCATATTTCACGCGAGCGAAGCCGGGGGTGAGAGCTAGTTCATACATACAATCACGTTTGTGTACCGGATGAGGTATACAAGCATGTAGTATGCCTACTTTTCGCCATTAGCTTTGTTGGTACCATCCTTCCTAGACAAACACTCGAGTATCTTGTCAGAGTGGTCGTTACTGTTGATATACTAGAATGGCCCCATTACTTCCTTTAGTTAAGGCAGCTGTACGTAGAGCGATATACCTTTGTCTCTGATATGCATTGCTATCACAGTCACTTGCAGTTCAATCTTTGCCAATCTTTGGTTCTTATTTCATCAAAATCGGATGGCAAGATCGGGGTAAGAAGACGATGGTACATTTGTTAATACGTAAGTTTAGATTCAAGCCAGGTCACATAATCGAATTAATTTACCCCAACACCACCTGAAATAGTGTGCCCTACCCCTGGAGTGTTTTTAGGGTCCCGTACCCAAAGGGTAAGATGGGAACCCTATTACTGAGACTTCGCCGTCCATCCGTCTGTCTTGAGCTGTATCTCATGAACCATGATAGTTAGAAAGTTGAAATTTTTACAGATTATGTATTTCTGTTGCCTCTATAACAACAAATACTAAAAATATTTTGCCGTTTTGGTACGGAACCCTTGGTGCGCGAGACCAGCCTCCAACCACTGTAACGGATCGTAGGCATCGGACGAGGCATTGCTGCTGAGGCTGCAAAGACGAAGATGGATGCCTAAGCTTTGTTACTCAAGGACGTAAAGGCTGCATCTCACAGCGCCGGAGACGTTGCGGTCAAAATAGAAATAAAAAAAGGGCATTGATTATATTCAATTAATATATTCAAAGAAAATGGATAATCTACCTGAGTTTCTCGCTGGTATCTTCTCAGTAGAACCAACTTACCGAACCAGCGAAAGAATCATTTTCAAATGGTTTATTAATGTACTTAATTTAGTATTCTTATAATATTGCTTGACATGAAATTGTAAAATTTTGACATTCATATGTGCCTAAACTGAATAAATGAAATTGATTCTTTGATTCTAATTAGTGCCACAACTGTGTTCCCCGCTCCTTAATTAGTTTTTTATTTGCATTATATTATCCATGTTTGTAGCTCCCTCAACCGTATATAGACAGAATTTGGACAAAACACGGTATAAAGATTACATTAAAAATATGTTTCTGCAACTCTTATCTAGATCCAGCGATTTCTTGAAAGTAATAACATGCAACGTTGTTTTCATTGCGAGCATACATGTATAGTGGCAGAAATATTTCTTTGAACATTTGTTATACGTATAAAATTTATATACCTACACAAATCGAATAAGTTTATTACATCTCTACACTGTAGACGTATGATGAGTATTGTGTAAAATAAGATATGTTTTGACTATTTATACTGTCGATTAATGGTACTAGGTGGAATTTGCTACACATATTGGACAAAAACACTTGTATTTTATTTTTTTAATTTTATTTATCTAACCGGTTTCGCCTCGCGGCATCATTAAAGTACAAGTGTTTTTATTCAATATGATGTGTTTTACCTAAATAAGTGAGTGGTTTCAAAAATGGTAAAGTAAGTGATCAAAACCGAAGTGATGATAGTAGAATTTCAGATAAAACTATAATGAATATTGTGAGTGTGTTATTTTTAACGAGAACAAAAGGGTAAGTATCATAACATAGTATAAAACAAAGTCGCTTACGTTCCCTATGTATGTTTATATCTTTAAAACTACGCAACAGATTTTGATGCGGTTTTACCAATGGTTAGAGTGGCTCTCGCGGAAGGATTTTGTGTATAAAATTTGTTAAACGGGCCGTGGGCGTCCGCTAGTACTCGTATATTTAAATCAATATGCCTGTTACAAAATCAGCGCACCACAACGATCGATCAGAGTCCAAAGTAATTGCGGATTGTGACAGATACTGATGAAATTTCATCATCAAACACGTCTCAAAAATTTACGTTGCAAATATTGTTTAATTTTTAATATTTCAGGCTAATTACAGAAAAAGAGTCAAACCACTTAAAAGTAATAAAAACTAATTAACGTGTAATGGAAACAGCAATGGGTATATTCAAATTGTGCGTTGTATTTTGTAAGTAAAATACAAATTTTACGGTAAAAAATTACATACACATACAATTACATACCTACATACTATCACGCGCGTTCATCTTAAGTGGTAGGCATTAACTTTGTTGACCCCACATTATAGGGCTAGCCTGTTTCCTAGAGTTCTAGAAGATTTTTGTCAATCCGTTTAGGGGTTTACTCGGACTGGTAGAGTTACATTGGCATTTATACGATTTGTTTACAGGAGTAAACATACACACACACACATATCACGCCTATATCCCCGCAGGGGTAGGCAGAGGTGTATCACACCCACAATTTGCCAGTATTTTTAGTCTCACGTAATAGGGGGCAAGCCTATTTCCGTCACCGGGCACACATATAATGGCTTATGTCCAAAATTGCCGAATGAATTTCATAAACGCTGACCTAGTATTTCTGGGGGACTTCAATGGCCATCACATTGAATGGCTGGGGTCCCTCAAGACTGATCATGCGGGTAGGGCCGCCCATGCGTTCGTTCTCTCCCACGGTCTGACCCAGATGGTATGCGGGATCACCCGGATACCAGACAGGTCAGATCACGCGCCCGCTCTGCTGGATTTACTGCTGACGAGTCGCCCAGCCTAGTACAGTGTTTCAAAATAGGAGACCCATTGGGTAGTTCCGACCACTGTGTTGTTCACGCTGGCATGAAGGTATCACCATGTACAAATGTCACGACGACTATGGCACTACTCGTCAGCGGATTGGGGCGGTCTACGCGATTACTATGCGTCGTCCCCTGGAGCCAGCGCTGCTTTGTAGGAAAGGCTCCCTCGGATAGCGCTTCTGCGATTGCTGGCGAGATCAGTTTAGGGATGGAATATTACATCCCTTTCACTGATGTCGCCAGTATCCGCAGAGCCCGTCCCTGGTTCGGGCGAGATTGTGCCAAAGCTGTTCGACAAAAACAGTCGGCATATCGCGTCTGGATCAGGGCCCGGGCTGTGCGCGACCCAAACGTGGGCCACCTCAAAGCAGCGTACAACCGGGCCACAAAATCCAGCAAGAGGGCCTTTAAGAGAGCGGATGCCCAGCGCATCGCGCGGCTTGGTCAGGAGCTCACTTCCCATCCCACTGGCAGCCGTGGATACTGGCAACTGGCCAAGGCCGTGCAATCTAACTTCTGTCAGCTCTCGCTGCCACCGCTGCGTTACCCAGATGGAACACTGGCTCACAAAGCCCAAGAGAAAGCGGATATGCTCGCAGACCTCTTTGCGGCTAATTCCCGGGTCGACGACCGTGGCCTGCAGCCCCCCGCCATCGCCAACTGTGGCACTATGCCTGACATTGTACTCAGGCAATGCAATGTACGGGCAGTGCTGCGATCACTCGACACGCGGAAAGCCAGTGGCCCTGACGGCATTCCGGCGGTGGTACTACGGAAATGCGCAGCTGAGTTGTCTCCTGTACTAACTCGTCTGTACCGCCTGTCTTACTCCACAGGAATCGTGCCGGAGGTCTGGAAAGAGGCGAACGTACAACCGATCCCCAAGAAAGGGGATCGGTCTGATCCGGGCAATTATCGACCCATAGCTCAGTCATCTGCAAGGTGTTTGAGCTCCTCATCAACAAGCAGCTCATGCGATATCTCGAAGATCACTCGCTACTAAATGATCGGCAATACGGGTTCAGGCCAAAACGATCAACGGGTGATCTTCTGGCATTCGTAACGCATGTCTGGGGTGAGGCTATGGAAAGGCACGGCGAGTCCTTGGCGATTAGCCTGGACATCGCCAAAGC